>BPLQ01014434.1:0-357126 GCA_021605075.1 Caerostris darwini | reverse complement strand
CAAGTTACGTATTGCTACCATAGATTCATGAGCCATGGTTCCCTGGTGTTGAAAGGAAATAAATCTGTTAAAGTGACTTCTTGTTTAGAACTAAATTGCGTGAAATGTATTACTGTCTCAACTTAATGACATCATATCATCTTAAGAACAATGTGATACATACTGAAGTAGCAATGCACATTTTAAAGAAGTCTATAATAGATTCATGAGCCACTGTTCCCTGGTGTTCGAAAAAATAAATAAATCTGTTAAAGTAATTTATTGTTTCTAAATATTTTACTAAATCGCGTGAAATGTTTCCACAGGTTTCTGAAGCTGACCTGCGCCGAATACGAAGACGACACGTCGAAGGGGAAGTCCTACCAGTGGAGGAGCGCCAAGAAGTACAAGAAGCTGCCCTTCCCGGGGCCCTTCGACGTCACCCTGCCCTTCTAAGCCCCCGAAAGAAGGTCACATGCATTCTTATGCGGGCAACATTAGCATCTTCAGGCTTTCATGTTTGTGTTTTTATGCAGTAGATATCTGCCCGGAGTGAAAACATTTTTATTTGTTGCAGTATAAAGACAAGTGACAAATTTAAATTTTTTGCACCAAAGCAATTCGTAGACCTAGAGGCACATGCTAAAGCCATAAATTGTTTAATATGTTATGTTTGTAGAAGTAAAACAATGCACAAAATTAAGGCACAAATGGTTAATTAAGCATTTTGGTGGAGGTTTATAAAGGTGTGGAAGTCTTTGGTGGAATTGGAACTATTCGAATGATTTTTGAAATTACCCAGAGATTGCTTTATGTAAAAATTGTTTCCATTAAAATGAAATAGTATGTATATTGTATAAATTAGTATGAATAAAGTAATAGAATTACTTGTTCTATTAGCAAATTGTGTCCTATTTTTATTTCATTTTCGTATATGCGTTTTATTAAATTCTTCAAAATTCGTAGCTGTTCACTAATATCGAATCAGAATCTTAAAAAAATAGCGTTAAAATAGCTATGAATAAATCTATTTACTGTAAAAGTTCTTCGAATTTATTACAAAAGCAATTGCAAATTATTTGGAACAACACAGAACTACAGCTTGTCACTAACAAATAATCAGAACAGTAGGAAATTTTCACTCACTACAAATGGATAATCTAATAATATTGAATTTTTCTTGAATTCAAATTCGGAGAAGCATACTTTCTCTTCAATATACTATACTAAAGATTCAAATGTATCATGTCAGTATACTTGAGTCAGTCTTTAAGGGAGTTAAATGAGTTTCATGATAATGATACCGTTTACAGTCACATATGATAATAAGTTTGTTGCAGTCAACGTTTTCAGGACCAAGAACACTCGATGTAGATTGTGACACTGCGTAAAGCTCAGGCTGATTGGTGTTAGTTTTCTAGGTTTTCTCCCTTAAGACACTCAAATTCCAAGCCGATGGCACACTCGTATACTCGAGAAAATCTTAATGAGTACTTAATGAGGGACTTAAATGAGTTGTTTGATAACAATATCGTATTCGCGTGCGTCAGAACCAGACATGCTGTTGCTAAGTTGAATTTCTCGCCACCATGGCAATTCCATGAGAAGATACAACTAGGAACTTCCCATATGAATCTGAGCCCACCAGAAGAACCTTCTTACATAAGGAGTTATCATACTCATCCCTTTCATAGAAACAAACACTTTCGGTTGGCTATAGTTAGTCGAATTCGGAAAATTTCCAAAGCAATATCCCGCCAGACTGCTCCAGTCCAAGTGAACTATATTTACATACTGAATAAGTCTGTAAGTAATTAATATAAAATACTAATTTTTCTAAAGTCAGAAATTTTAAATTATAAACACACCCGTGGAACAGTGAAATCGTACGCAGCTAGAGTGCAGGCGGGTTTAGGTTGGAATGCTCTAATGTTTCGTTTTCAGAACCAAGGACATTCGACGAAGATTGTGACAGTGCGTAAAGTGTCTCACATCCATGATCAGGATGACCTGGTGTAACTTTTCTGGACTTTCCCCATAAAACACTCAAATTTCAATCTGAGGCCCTTAAGAGTCCTTCCCTCACCGACCTAGTGGTACGCAGTAGTGGGCAAAACGGAGGCCGTCGAAGTTAAAATAAAAATAAATCAATCAATACAAATAAATTTAATCAGCTGGGCTGATTTAATCTGTGTATTTCCTATAAAATTTAGAATTTAATAACAGCAATCTTAAACAAACAAAGAAAGAAAAATGTCAATAAATCATTTTCAGGCAATGAGTTAGTTCATGATTTTTTTTCCAGTTAAAAAGTGGAAAAAAAAAAAAAAAAAACAGATTACATAAAAATTTTTTAAAAAGCATAGAGTTCCTAACGGTTTTTAAAAAAATCTCGTGAATATATATATAAAGGGTGATTCAACGATCTACACACACTTTGAGGTTTGGTACAGCTTACTTAAGCATACATATTTTATTTAGGAATGTAGGGTTGGTATCAGGGTCGGATTTTCCTATAGGTTAACTAGACTTCAGCCTAGGGACTCAAGATCAAGATGGCCTCATATTATCCGTGCCACATTTTTTTATAAATATTTAGCTTTTATTTATTATCCGTGCCACATTTTCTATGAAGATTAGTACCCAACACAACATGTTTCTTTTAACATATTGATATATATCGCAATAACGATGTATTTTATTATCTCTCTTGTAATATACGAATTTAAAAATGGCAGGTAAAATAGGTGGAATAGGCTAGGGCCTCTTTCTATCTAAATCCGGCCCTGGTTGGTATGGACATAGAGGAACGAGCACAAACACATGAAGCACGAAAAGAAGTACATTGTTTAATTACCACATCATTGAAAATTGCTTCTTTGATTCGGTGATTATTATAAGTGCTCAAAATGGCGACCACCAACAGTAATGCATGCTTGGTAGCGTCAAAGGAATGATGGGCGAACAGTTCAGGCATTTCACACACAATCGTCGGAGTACTGGATACGTCCAAAACGACGTGCTCAATTGCGTCAACTGGAGTCAAACACACAGCAACAATAAAATAGAGTGCACATCGTGGTTGCCAGCCCGTGGTCTTTCCAACTCGTATGTGGCTGGTATTAGTTGGGGCATTGTGCCTGGCTGTTTCTAGAAATACGTTTGAAAATATGTTCGTTACTCAGTACGTCACTTCCGACCCTACATTCCTAGACAAAAAATGTATGAATTGGCAACTTGTACTAACCCTAAAAGTTTTTCAATTGACCATTGAATAACCCGTACACACATATATATATACATATATGTGTGTGTGCATTCGTATTGTATAGTTTTAGATTTGTGTGTGTGTCCACTACCATGTTACAGTAAATACATGTAGTACTGTGCTTAGATCAGGCCCAGATTTTCCTATAGGCTAACTAGGCTTCAGCCTTGGGCCTCAAGATCAAGAGGGGCCTACATTCAAATTGTTAGTAAAATTAAAATTACACTATTCTAAAAACAGTAAACACTGAAACACAGAATCGAAAATAAAGAGTAATTCTACACACATGAAATACTACATATAATAATTCATTTTAAATTTTAAATGCGAATTATTACGAAATAAATTTATCTGAATTGAATTTGCTTTAATCTTCAATGTATTGAATATATTTCATTTAATTTGATAGAAAATAGGATAATTTTTATTGCATTTTATATTTTCGTGATCAAAGATTTTTATTATTTGAATTTTGTTTCTTTGTAAATGTTGTGTCTGATGTTTGATGAGTTATTGTTACAAGTACTATATAGGGTGCTGAGAATAAGTGTTCTCGATTGTTTTTTTTATTTATTATCCGTGCCCTATTTTGTATAAAGATGAGTACCCATCACAACATGTTTCATTTAACATATTGATATATATCACAGTAATGATGCATTTTATTATTATCTCCCGTGTAATTTACAAACTTAAAAATGGGAGGTGAAAGGGCCTCATAAGTGGAATAGCCTAGGACCTCTTTTCATCTAAATCCGGCTCTGGTTACAAGCGTTTTAAGGCATTTGAAAGATAGATTGTTTTAGACTGAAGCGCTTTAGAAGCCGCGTAGATTGTCTGTAAAATTTTACAATGAAAAACCAGTAACATAATATACTCGTAGTTTTCTATCTTCTTCTTCAGTGAAATTGCTTCATTTCTGTCATCTGCTTTGGAGTTTAATAGAATAGTTTTTGCTAGTGCTTTTTTGAACTTCGCTTAATCGAATTTCTTATCTCTCGTGTAATTTACAAACTTAAAAATGGGAGGTGAAAGGGCCTCATAAGTGGAATAGCCTAGGGCCTCTTTTCATCTAAATCCGACCCTGGTTACAAGCGTTTTAAGGCATTTGAAAGATAGATTGTTTTAGACTGAAGCGCTTTAGAAGCCGCGTAGATTGTCTGTAAAATTTTACAATGAAAAACCAGTAACATAATATACTCGTAGTTTTCTATCTTCTTCTTCAGTGAAATTGCTTCATTTCTGTCATCTGCTTTGGAGTTTAATAGAATAGTTTTTGCTAGTGCTTTTTTGAACTTCGCTTAATCGAATTTCTTATCTCTCGTGTAATTTACAAACTTAAAAATGGGAGGTGAAAGGGCCTCATAAGTGGAATAGCCTAGGGCCTCTTTTCATCTAAATCCGGCCCTGGCTTAGATGCTAATATTTAATCGCTAAATTTAAATTTTAACGCTGCAAAATAATGATAACATTCGTGCATAATGTTGCATAAATAAATAATGAATCTAAATTTAAATTTCCTTTTTTCATATTGCATTGGCAAGGGCAACAGCGCATTGTTGACATAACTCTATCTAGGATTATAGTATATGCGTCAAAATCAAAATCGTTTTTTTTTTTTTATCATAAGAATAAATACGCAGCATTTTTTTTTCTCACGTTTACCTCCTTTATGATAATGAAATATGAGATTCCTTTTTGCTTCAGTTTTTTTGCATAAATAAATATTCAACAATTTTTGCGCTTTCGTATTTGTTGGCTATGCCAATAAATGGCAATTTATATTTCTACGAAACACAATGCCAGCCTATTTATCAGACGGGTACGACTGCTGGAGTGTAAAGGTTAATCTGCTTTATGTTATTGTATGACCTAAGACTCGCGCGATCTTTACAGTTGGTCGTCATAAAAAGAAAAAAAACAGCCCCTTGGTGCATGTGTTCCTACTCGGTGAGATTAAAACCTTTCGGTTCAATCCGATATTAATCTAATTTTTATATCCAATAAAAGTCAAAAATCGTATCACGCGCAGTTAATTAATTGTCTTATGACAAAGAAACGGCATTTGTGAGTGTATTTCTGTAACAGAGTTATAAATGCCTTTTTTTTCTTCTTCTTTTGTTTTAAGTATGTCGTAGAGGAAATTTGTTTCGCACCTCACAGTAATTTATGCACGAAAAACAACTAGAAAAAGAGAGTTCGCGGATTTCGCAGTTCTTTTGGACATCAGACATTCTATGGGACGTGACGGTAAGTACGATTCAGATTTGTTTTGTGTAAGAATAGATTTTATTGCATAATCTCTCTTCAGTTGTTTCATAAGGTTCTGATATTAGTCAGCCATTCTGAATTAAAAAAAGATATAAAACGATAAAAAGACTATCAAAAAAGATATAAAATTTTTTTAAATAATTTAATTTCAACTGGAATAAATTTATTGAGTAAAGAAAAAAAAAATTTTTTTTGGTTGGGTTGCGTTTTGTTTATTTTATATAGGTAGCTGCCTAAGAATATTGTACTTCGAAGCATAGAAGAATTAAAAATAGATAAAAGATAAAAAGAGATATATAAAAAAAAGATATAAAATGGCTTTAAATAATTTAACTTCAAAGAGAATAAATTTATTGAGTAAAAAAATACATTTTTTTTCCGGTTTTATTGCGTTTTGTTTATTTTATACAAGTAGCTTCTTAAGAACATTGTAGTTCGAAACAATGGAGAATTTTTAATTTATCTTTTCAGCACGGCAGAAAAAAATCTAAACTCATATTTTCTATAAAACGACGACCTATTAATCGCACACAAGCATCTTTACTTAATTCAAATTTCTTCATGCATAAACTCATTACATTCCAATATTATTAATAACAGAATTTTTTTGTTGCCACACGCAACTTCCAAAACTTAGGATCGTTTCCCTTTGTTGTTAAATTTTTCAATAGCAAGCTTGAAAGAACCTACTAACCTACTAATATTATATATATATATGGGTGAGTGTAGTCATTGAGGATTAATGCGAGTTAGCCAATAAGCAATTTTTCTACATTTAGGACCTTTGGTTACATTCTTTATAAAAGTAGCTCCGTAGAACTTTTGACATAATGAATTTAGGTATTTTTGTTATCATCCATCTTTTTAAAATATAGTAGGCCTCCCCTAATTTGACACTTCCTCTAGTCTAGGATTAAGTTATTTTTTGAATATATTTTTCTCCCCCTTTGAACCCTTAAGTTCGTACTTAGTTTCTTATTTTGACCTCTAGATCATTATCTCTTTAGCTTGGCTACTACTCAAAATAAAAGCTTATTCCTCAGCTTTGATTAGGTTACGTATGAGTACATACATATATAGTTCCGGAACAAATAATTAAAGACAGCCCGTTTTATCGTCATGTACGATTCTTTAAATGTAATGCATACAAAATAAAGTAATTATTTTTATTCAGATCGATCTATTTACGTTGTCATGTTAATGTTTTATGGTGGAAAAACATTTATAAGAAGTTTTTGCCCCCCCCCTCCGTCGCACTGCCTCGTACTTTCGACTCCGAGGGTTTTTGCAAAAGACTGTTAATACAGCCAAAACTCGCCATTTTGTTAAGCACAAAGTAAAACCACACGGGAAGAGAATGACATTGAAAATGACTGAAGTCAGTCTAGCCACTAACGACAGCGCTATCTGGAAAATATAGGCATCCTTGATCGTGTTATTAGTAAGCTACCCAGAGCTGAAGAACATTGGTGGCAACGTTAATCTTTGATTTAACCAAATAGTTTATATAATATGGCCTTGATGTTTTTCATTAAATATTTCCGATATATACATCTATAGAATAAAGATGCTTTTTTGCGAGATAACGGTACGTGTTGTAATGATTTAATGGCAATGTTTGAGTTTCACAGGCAAACAAAATTATAAAAAATGCCTTTTCATTCCTTACAGATAAGAATCACCAACATTAATTTTCAAGTAAATTATTATTACTTCCTTCAACAACGACAACAACAAAAAAAACACATCTTTTATACCTTAACCTTAAATTCCAAAGAACTACTAAAATCTCTGCACTGCAGGAAAAATACATAAAACTCGAACTGATAGCGAATATCAATCTCAGCGCGAGAAAAGTCAGCTGAGAATCCTTGATTGATATCGAAGCTCTCAAGTAATCGAATTGTCAACGTCATTCAGGTGATAGGACTTGATCTCGTTTTTCAATGTCGCGCGATGCCTTTATTGTTAGTTAAGCCTTTTTGT
This sequence comes from Caerostris darwini, assembly GCA_021605075.1. Classification (NCBI taxonomy): domain Eukaryota; kingdom Metazoa; phylum Arthropoda; class Arachnida; order Araneae; family Araneidae; genus Caerostris; species Caerostris darwini. The sequence continues at coordinate 349,622 of BPLQ01014434.1, read as the reverse complement.
CAACAATTGGAAGCATATATGCCCAGTACATGCCATAATGTTAAAGCTTATAATATTTTTTAACACACTGTCATGATTTCGACATGAAATTTTTATTTTTGCTCTGTAGTCAAGCATAAGTGGAATCAGGTGAAGGATTTATAAATTTAGACCATACATAAAAGAGATCATAGTTCGTCATTTAATAACAATGATAATACTTGATCTATGTATGAGTATGTATGTAAGCTATAATAAAAATTCGAATTGGATTTTATTAATAGTATTGAAGACTTTAATACTTTTTTATAACTTAAAGTTATATGAATATCAATTTACTTGTAAATAGTTTCAATTAAGAAAGTAAGTAACGTGCTGTTAAAAAATGATGTAAACAATCTAGCTGATAATGATTTTAAATAATCTCCATAATGATATTAATTTTCTTCAATTTCAAAGACTTGATTTCTTTGAATACGAGTTTTGTTAAAAAGCAATTTCGATATAAGTATTTGATTATTTTATTAAATTATGAACGATAATTTTAAATAATTGTTGACTGAGATTTTTATAAAGTCTATAGAGAGTATAATTTTTTTGTAGGTTCTTTATTTGACTATTAATTTCGTCTATACAAAAATGGCAAACATTGTGTCTTTAGATGAAAGCAAAAAGATATTTCTTCATAATAAGAAATATAATTTTCTAAAACAGAAATATGGTAAAAAAAATTAGGCTTACTTTAGTACGATTTCTATTTTTATAAATTTTCAAAAAAAAAAGTATGCTTTCCTATAAGCATGGCATAGTGAAAATGTCCTAATAAATCTTTGTAAATTACAAAATATATTGTTAGTTACAGGATTCTGATAAATATTCTGGAAATATTATGCAAAAATGGCAAGTTCTATCTCAGAAAAAAAAATTTTAACTCATATTTAGATACTTAAATTTTCTATATAAGATATTGAATCAAAAACATTTTGAACTGTTTAAATGACTTACGCTTACTTATGGATTTATTTTCATATCGTTCCTATTACTATTATTTTTATGGAAAAAAGCTGTGAGCATGTCACGATAAAAAAAAAATTTTCATCGAAATAATGTTGATTTTTAACCCCAATAAATTCATTGACTTGCTTCATTTATTCATCGTTGTGAAATTTAAAAATATCTTATCACTTACAAAATAATGCAAATATTATGTAAATCCTAACTCTTAAGCAAGGAAAAAAAGATACTTTGTGTATTTAACTCATATTAAGTTACAAAATTATCAATATTAGAAATTAAACAAAAGACATTTTGAACAATTTGAGAAAATAATTTTACTTATTTTTACCTATTACATCGCAGTAAAAATAAAATAATAAACTTATGATTTATTCATCTATTTATGTTTCTGATGAGCAATCTGTTTTTCGCTTGGATTCAATATCTAATAAATTCGATGCATTTTAAGTAAAAAAAATAATTACTTAGTTATTATTATTATTATTTAATTTAATTATTATAATAATTAAATAGTTTACTTTACAAAGCATTGATTGCACAAACAAGCATACTTATAGTTGATTACACAAGTATTACAGTTATACTTTACAAAGCATTTTTAATAGCATACGTATTTCTATGCTTGTATTTCTTTTTCAAATATATATTGTTGGTTCACCAATGAATTCCACTAATAATCAGCAACGTAACTGCTACGTCAAATATTCTGAACCGTTGGTTAAAAATTAATTCATTCAATCGAAATTATAATTTTTCTTTCATTGGATTTGTTTGAAGCAAACTGCATCTTCCAAACAGTGTGTATTCAAATGCATGCATTATATTAATTAATTATTATCCTAACTATGAATATTTATGCTTTAATTGAGTACTTTCTCTCTCTTGCTTTAGGACATCGACAAAAATACAGCTATGCAAATGTTAGTCCTATTTGTCTTTTTTGCGTGCCACTGCAATACAATTGATTGTTCCGCGGACGAAGAGAGGATTTACTTTCTGCAAGACATCCACTTTCAGAACGAGAGCGCACTGCTGGTCAGACGCATCAGTGAGAAGGGTGACTTCATATCTGACATTTACACCGACAAGTGAGTGCACACTGCTTAAATGCATTAAAAAATATCAAATATCTCATAACAATTTGTAAGTTTTATGATAAGGGTGACCAACCCAAATGATTTTGCGGGCCACTTTGGATATACATCAAAGTTCCGCGGGCCGCATGTAAAATTATGTATCCCCGTATTAGATATAGACCCACTAATTATTCTGCAAACTCATCCATAAAACAGGCAATATTTGTCGTACATTTGCGAGACTATTATTTTAAAATCAAAGTTAATTTTTTCTCATCATTTCGACAGTTGACATGGATGAACACATAATGGTATTGTTTTAATACATTGGCTTTTACTACTTTGGCCATTCTAAAATAAATATATTTTGTAAAAGTGGGATACATCTCACGGGCTGAAGAAATGTTCAAAGCGGGCCGAATATGGCCCGTGGTCCATAAGACCTGTTTTATAATAAAATTGGAAAAAACCCCTTCTATTCTGGTGGTTAGTGTGTCGCATTTTCGACTTGAGCGAACTCAATTCATACCAAGGGAAAGATTCTCATATGAATTTTTAGTATAGGCAGAATAAACATGCTGGTCAGAAAGTCCTTAGACTTCAGATCCTTGGAAAATAGGACTCTTCAGTTTCAGACCCCTCGGTGTATTCGTAAATGACATGGATGGCAGAACGAGGATTCATACAGAAGATCCCAGTGGAGTCAGCCTCGCTGAATAAGATTGAATCTACTACATTCTAACAGTTCCAATTATAAATTAGATCAAACGATGTTTGATCTGATTTGTGATTTACGTCAGGGATTACACCAATAAAAAAAATTTAATGTTTCGCTAAAAGAAAAAAGCCTTATATATTTATTCTCATATTTATAATAATTCCAAATTTATCTCGATTTTAAATCAAGAATTTCTGAAATTTCAATTTTAATTATTAAAAAATTAAAATGTAATAATTATGTCAGCAAAAGCTAGAGATACAAAAGAGAGATAAAATTACTCGAAAAGATTCCTCGTATTATCTGCGCTATTGCTCACATTAAACTGACTGTTTACTTATAACGCATAGAGAGCGAGGTGGGAAGTCGGAGTAGAGCATTTTTGAAGGAGTCGGCCTAAACATCCGACTTATTTATCGAAATAATTTTTAATGCACCAAATTTCCAGCAATTCATATTAAAATTAAATGTTAAGGAGGCAATTCAGTTGTATCCTTTTATAATACATCCTCAAGTAAAGATACTGACTGCTTTAGCAGCATACCAAGTGAATGTTCAGAAAAATCTCTTAACAAGTGTTGTTAAGTTTTGGCTCATCCTCTGTGTCCGATAGCTCGGGACAGCAAGTCTAGTCATGGATAGCTTTTGTTGTGAGGGAGCACCCATAGATAGAAATCTGTCTTAGTACCACTGCACTGAAGAAGGAGGACAGTGCGCTTGCGTGTCGTATGAGAGAAAATCCCCATCAAGTAATCCGACTCACGAGGCAAGATGCTGAACATCACAAATGCCATCGAGTCTCCTCGTTTTTTGAAACAGTTCAACAACAATGCCGCCAGCGGATTAAACCTCAGCCCTAGTGCTCACTAGCAGCGCACGTTGCCACTGAGCCACGAGTCGGGCGAGTTGTTAAGTAAGTGTTGAGAGACTTTTCGCAACACTGAGGCTTATAAAAACAAGATGAAAAATTGTTGATCTTATAGTAACTCTTCTTTTATTAAGAACAAACGATATTTAAGGTTACAAATAATAATATTATAATAGATATATATATTATAATAATAATATTATAATAACATATATATATAATTATAATAATAATAATAATATATTAATAAAGCATATTTTAGCTTAAAAGGTACTATTTCCTTCTGTCGGTCCTTTTACCTCTCCCATAACACTCTGCGTCTAATTAATTTATTACTATTATTTTTGTAAGGCATTGATTCTTTGCAAGCAAAACTAGGATATATTTTAAGGAAGTGCAAATACTTCACCTTTAAAATAATAATAAAAAAATACTTTGCTTAATTAAAACTTTTCAACCGATCTATGAGTTAAATCAAAATATTGAATTTATTTAACAATATCTGTAAGTCCACTAGTAAAGATCATAGTTCATAAAATTACGCAAAAGAGCCAGAAATTGAGAGTTAGGAGTCAGGAGTCGGTGTAAAAACATCAACTCGGGAAATTTTTCGACCGGTTTCCTATCCCTGGTAGAAAATATCTCTTTATTTCCACAAGAGAGACGGCAAAAAGGATTTTCCAAATTCCACCTCTTATCACAAAAGAAGAACTTTTTCCCATTGAATGCGAGCAAATTTACTATCAAGAATTTGTACAGATTGCGAAATGTTAGCATTGTATCATGGTATATTGACTTTTCGCCCTATTTTCATGAAACAAATACACTTTGCAATACCAATTAAAACAAATAATGTAAATAATTATTTAAAAACTAACCTATTTCCCTTCTTCTATAGATACATACATTTTGTACTAACAGTAAAATTAATATTATAGTTTTGATTTTCCATAAACTTTTTTTAGAATATCGCATAAGGTATAAACGGAAGTGCATGCTTGATTCAATAAAAATACTAAAATTAAACATTCGATTTGTATTTAATATTTATTAATAATAATTATTATTTATCAAATTTCAATAATGATCATTAATCATCATCGTCATCATTGCCGCAACAGCCTCATTGTGGGCCAAGGCCGTTTGCCTACTGGCAGATTCCGAAGCATGAAATGTTTTCTTTTTACGGGATAGGGTTGTCAGCCTTACGTCCAACGTTCTACAATCACATTAGACCGGGAACTACGGTTTAAAGTGGATTCCGAACCGCTACAAACATCCATGACACAACCGAGACTCGAACTCGAAACCTGGGCCACCGAAAGCCAGAGCGTTGGAATAGTGCTCACTGCTTTAATTTACTATATTTGAAGATTATTTACTACTATTAATTAACCTGCTGTAAAATAACTCCTAATGTCTAGCAGATATTTTACAGTACTCGTACGTTAGATAGATAGATTTTCGATACATTAATTATTCTATATATTTAAAAAAATAGATAGAAATGTCTTTGTACCACAAGTTAAAAACTAACACTTAGAAAATCTTTTTTTTTCTCTGGCCGTATTCCTTTTTGTCTGGTTCGTAGTTAAAAAATAAAATTCATTAAATAAAAACTTTTTTTTATTGGAATCAGATGGCGACTTTAAAAGACTGACTAGTTAGGAAAAAAAAGTGCAAAACCACTGCAAAAATACCAATATTTTTGCAGTGGTAGATAAAAATATTTCTACCACTGCAAAAATAAAAAGTGGTAGAAAATTTACAGTTTCAGTTTTCAATTTATTTTCCAAATTAACACTAATAAATATTTAAAAATGTATGCAAAAAGATTAACGATAAAAAACGTTATCGGAAATGTTTTGGAATGTTTGTTTTATTTTGTCAACTTATGCTATTTAAGGCGAGCTATTAAAAATCTCAAATATTTTTTAATACTGCATAAATATTAATAAAATTTACCCGAACTAAAAATGTATTATTTCTGTAATCAAGCAATTCCAGATAATATCTGCAGTTTATTAAATTATTATATATTATTATTTAGCAACATTATAAAGAGTTAAGCAAAATAAAATTGATAAATAAATACGGCAATAGATGAAATTCTAGCGCTCTGGCGCTCGATGTCACAGGTTTCGGGTTCGAAACATGTGGCAGTCTGTTCAGTCCTGGCGGTGCCATGGATGTTTGTAGTGGTTTGTAATCCGCTTTAAGCCTGTAAGTAGAGGATCTCTGCCTGTAGAGAGCCACTTAAGTCTAATATGACTAGAGCGTTGGGGCGTAGGACTGACAACCCTACGCCTTGAAAAAAAAACATCTCCTGTCTCAAAATCTGCCAATAGGCAGAGACGGCCTTAGCCCACCATCGGGCTGTTGCGCAACTGACAATGATGATGAATAGATAAAAATCAAATCAAACCAAATTAAATTAAAAGTTATAAACAACAGTGAATGCATACATATATTTTGTCAACTTTAGTAGCTACTTGTCGTTTTATACACATAATAAATGATAATAAACAATATTTCGGTCCAAAGTATTAATTGAGGTATATATATAAAAAATACACATACATTTCAAGTATCCCACCGAAACTCCACTGCATGCTTCAGTTTTCTGTGAAATTATGAGTTTTAGGAGTACAATGCAAAAGCTAATATACAAATAAAGATATTGAAACTAGTAAATGATTAAAACAAAACAATTCTTTGTTTTTTAATGTAAAACTAATAAAATACACACTTATCTGTGATCTTATCTGAATATTGGCGAGGATCAATTGCTTTCGATTTCATTGTAAGGTTATGTAAGAGTTTGTTAATGAATGGTTTGACTATCTTGCCAGATAAGAGTTAGTGGAAATGGATAGAAAGCCGCTTTCTGTAATTACTTGTTATCAAGGGGGAAAAAAGTAAAGTGTTCCCCGTATTAAGTGGGGATTTCCCATAGTTATTTACGGTGTTCCACAGTTCGCTTTTCAGAAATAACTTAATAATTGTCTGTCAGAGGGCTGGCAACCAGTTTGGAATCCAAACAACACAGGGCGAAAAAAATTTTAAAATCATACCTAAAGTTAAAAAATCATACCTTAAGATTTAAAAAATGTATTTAAGAGTACAGTTTATTTAGAAAGATCTTAAAAATTTATTTAGAAACGTCTTAAAAATTTATTTATAAATATCTAAATATAAAATAAATATTTAGAAATATCTTGAAAACTTATTTAGAAACAGCTTAAAAATTTATTTAGAAACATCTAAACGCTTATTTAGAATCATTTTAAAAATGCATAATGAAAAGCTTTCATGTATAATCAACTCTTACAGTTACCAAATTATATGAAACGGATAAAAGTTAATTGCCCAAGTATTATCAAAATTAATTAGTTGGGAAATAAGTATCAAATTCAATAAATATACTTACGTTATCTTAAGTGACGTAATTTTTATATACTTACGTTATTTTAGTTTAGTTTATTATTAAATTATTTTTCGCTATTTTAAATTACTTTATATAAGGTGGTTAGGATATTTATTTCGTATCGAAAAGGGGTGCATCTGACAACTTTACTCACCCTAACCAACGAGCATTTGTTGGTAATAAAGACTAACCGATTGTAACCGTTATCTTCTGGGCCCATTTGGTAAAAGATCACGTCTAACCCATAAACTGGCGATTTGTTGGGAAAGAGTTGTTGTTGAGAATGGCAATGAACAGACAACATAACGGATTCTATTTATTTATTTATTGTTGACATCTTAACTAAGTAGCATACTTTGTTCTTTTAACTAAATATGCAGCAAAGACATAATTTGTAATATTATTTTGAAAACAGAAAACACGTTTTTAGGATAAAAAGAAAAGAAAAGCCAGTTTCAGAAAATTGATTTTTTTTTTCTCGTTTTAATGAAAGAAATTCTTTTTGAAAGAGAGGGTAGGTTTCGTATTTGATTATTTATTTGTGTGGAAAAAGGATGCGTTTACCTGATTCGATTTTCGTGTTCCTGCTCGAACATGATTGATTTGTGGGTTCGAATGCCCTTTTGTTTGGCTCAAAAAGGAAATGACGAAATTGCTTCTGTTAAATTATGCAAATCCTAAGAAATGTTTCTAATGCATTGGACATCTTTTTAGTAATTTCAGTATTCATCGTTACAGAAACATGTCTTGTAATATTTTATACTCTTGCACTCAGTCACAATGTAAGGATTTCTACTTTCTACTTCAATTTAAAGCATTTTGAATACAATGACTCCGTCATCCGTTAGGACTGGAAAAAAAATCGAGGAAAAATACATAACTGAACTGAACCCATAACTGAAGCAGACACATAACTAAAGTAGCAAACGTATGAACGAAAATTTAAATCCCGCAATTCTACTTTTTTTTTCTACCAGGATATTTTAAAATCGCGTTACAAATACAGAAATCTGAAGAAAAAAATAAAATTTCAGTTATTAATTTATTTCGATAAGACTTTATAATCAATTGCAGATTAAAATTCATATTATCCCCTCCCTACCAATAAAAACGTGATATTTTTAAAGTTCATTGATAAAAAAATGTTATTAGCTAGTGTGTGAGTTAATATATTAATGTTATCGAAATTATATTTCAGATGTCATGTTAAATATTAATTTAATTATTTATTTTTATTTTTATTGTGCAAGCTGAACTTTTTTCTGAAATATATATTTTTACCACACGTAAACAAAAGATAATATTTTGTTCTCATGCAAACACTTAGACAATTGTCTTCGATGCCTTAAGGTAAGCGCTGCATACTCACTTAGCACTACTCAGGAGGTGCGCATAGCTTGAAGGTAAACTACGGACGCGGAGTAATAATAACCCGCCAGCCACGCTGTACGATTCTGTTAGACCGGGACCTACTGTTTAAAGGGAATTCCGAACCACTGCAAACATCCATGGCACGGCCGGGACTCGAACCCGAAATTGGCCATTCAGGCCCACAAAAGATAATATTAAGCATATAATTATAAAAAGATTCATAAAAACAATAAATAACCTGGGGTATTCACAACTTTTCTTTGTTATGCTTTATATGAATAACGGAAAAAAATTATTATTTGATAATAACAATTACTATTTTGAATGAAAAATCAAAACCAAAAAATACAGTTCTCGATAAGAAAATTTTAAAATAATTAAAAATATTATCTGCTTTTTTTTTTTGTCGGTTTCTGAATTCGAGTCATTTCCTTCGCTCAAAGATTTTGGAAGATTATTTTTTGGGACCAAAGGAAATGACAATGGGGAAGTTGCCTCAGGCTTATTACAAATGAAACAGAAGATATCAGAAGAGTATGGAAATTAACTTCAATACATTTCTCTCTCGAACACTGTCTGGAAAATTGTTCATGATATACAGTAGAACATCTTTAAGTCGAAAACCTCCACAACTCGGAAAAAATTTTTGTTCCCTTTCCTTCAAGCCCCAAAACCTCCATGACTCGAAATTTCAACCCTCTATAAGTCGAAATAATGAGTCAATCCCCACAAGCCATTCTGGCATATATTTTCCCTCCATAACTCGAAAAAAAAATTGAACCTCTATATCTCGAACATTAGCAATGTTTGATTTTACAACCTTTACAACTCGATCATTTGAAACTAATGACCTCTATAGCTCGAAGAAAAATAAGTTACCGACTTTAACGATTTGCCGACGATGCACGTCATTGTTTCTTAGAAAACAATGTATGAGCATATAGTAAATAGAATAAACAATTCTATGAAATAGCAACTCGGAAATAAAAGAATTTTCTGTAACTTAGATAATGCTATAGATAGAGAACGATCCAATTGTCTAAAGCAAATAATAATAATAATAATAATAATTAAATAAATAATAATAACTGACTTTTTTAATACATAATATTTTTAATTTTAAGGTTGTTTCAGAATTATTTTGATTTTTTATTGTAGTACATTATATAATTTTTAAGTTGCAAATAAGCAATAAAAATTCAAAGATAAAGGAGGTAAATAAAAATTGATAAAGTAAAAAAATTGTAAATAAATAAAATTGTAAGTAAATAAAATTGAGATAAAGTAAATAAAAATTCAAGTTACAGAGATAATAAACATTACCTCTGTAACTTGAATTATTTATTTTACCTCACTAACTAAGAATCTAAACTTCTACAAGTCGAATATTTCCTTACAAAATCCGCGTAAGTCGAAAATTCTATAACTGGAATTATTTGGCGTCTCCCTTGAAGTTCGACTTACAGAGGTTCTACGGTATTTTAAAATACATAAACATTACCTGTAGAGTCTGTTCAGATAGTTGTCCAATTGGTAGAGATTCAGATGAAATAGTTTCACTCCATGTGTTGACAAACTGTGAGAGGCATCGCATACCATGCATAATCTTTAATCATTTCTTGGCTGTAACGAATGTATCAGTGCCAATGTCACAGCCACTTGACATAAAAGAAGTGTACGAAATAGTTTACTAACTTTTCTTAAACTCGTTTGTGGTTGCAAAAGGCAACCTAGATGTTGGGATTTCTACTCTCAGAGTGACTGTTTCAAACCCCTAGGAGCCATCTTCAAACGAGGTCCTTGGACGACCTGTCACAAGGGGGTAAGTTCATTCGTAACAAACACATCAAAGGGTTGCACATAACGAGTTCTTACTTTTAGCAACTTTTTTTCCCCTATTTTGCAATCATTCCATTTATTTTTATAGTTTTCAAAAAAAAAAAAAAAAAAAAAAAAAAAAAGACAATTTAACTTATTAAAGAAAGTTAAGTTATTTTTTTATTAAGATTGTATTTTCCAATAAAAATATTTTAAGGCTATATTTTTGAAAAGAAATTTTTTTTTTTTTTTCCCAACAGGATCTTTTAAAAAAATTATTTTACCATCATTTTTTCTTTTCGCTGCCTTGGCTGTTTTATTATGTTAAAAAAATCTTTTCTACTCTGGGATAACTCGGTTGTGAGCTGTGTAACATGTGTGTTTTAAAAAGTGTGTAACATGTTGTTCTTTAAATGAAAACAAAACCTAAACATACAGTTCTCGATTACAAATTTTAAAAATAATTTGAAATATTATCTGAAATCAAATGCTTCTTGATCACTTTCTGAATTCGAAGATTTTAGAAGATTCTTTTTGGGGATCAACCGAAATTACTTTTGAGAAGTTGCCTCAGGCTTATTATAAATGCAACAGAAGACATCAGAAGAAAAAGGAATTTATCTTCATTACTTTTTTCTCTCGAATACTGTCTAGAAAAATGTTGATGATATATTTTGAAATACTTAAAACATTACCTGTAGAGTCTCTTCAAATAGTTGTCCAACGTGTAGAGATTCAAATGAAATTGTTTCCATTCCATGTATTGACAATTTGTAAACTGTGAGAGGCATCGCATACCATACATAATCTTTAACCATTTCTTGGGCAGTAACGAATGTATCAGTACCAATGTCACAGCCACTTGATATAGAATAAGGGTACAAAATAATTTACTAACTTTTCTAGAAGTTCCTAAACTCGTTTGTTGTTGCAAAAGACAACCCAGTTGTTGGAATTTCTTATCTTAGAGTGACTGCTTTAATAGAAAGAGTTTAAGGCCATATTTTTGAATAGAAATCTCCTTTCTTTTTTTACAAATGGATCTTTTAAAAAATATATATTACCATAAAAAATTCTTTTCTACTTTTGGATAACTGTCTTATTAAAGAAACATTAAGAACATTAGAGAAATAGAGAGTTTAAAGAACATTACCGAAAAAAAAAAGAAATCTATGCTATCAATCAAAAGAAATCTATTTAAAAAGAAATCTATGCTAATATAAAACTGGCAATTTCTCAAAAAGGAGCAGATTTGAGTAAAAAATAGATTTGATAGATAGATAGATTCAATAGATTTGTTAACCAAATACTATAGATAATATACACTCATGTCCATAAATTAAGGATAAGGAAGTTCCGGCAAAGAAAGAGACAGAAGCAAAACAAATTTGACTTATTTGTAAAATCTATTTATTAAACAAAAGGTAAAGAGCAAAAAAGATGCTATATGTTTAACATAATTAATAAAAATTGCCATTTTTACTCCCTGGAGCAAATTTAAAAAAAAAACCTATTTACAAAAACAGTATAACATGGTTAGTATGATAGTTAATATGGAGTATGCCTCCCGGACGATGCAATACAGGCCTTACAACGCCTAGGCATGCTGAGTATCAAATTATCAATCTGATCTTGGGAAATATTACACCACTCATCAAGCAATGCCCTCCGAAGTTCCGGTTGACAGGTGGGAAGGGGTTGACGGGCTGCAATTCGTCGGCCAAGCATATCCCACACATGCTCTATTGGATTCAAGTCCGGTGAGTATGCTGGCCAATCCATACGGGTTATATCCTCCAATTGAAGGCATTCGTCTACAATGTTTGCACGGTGAGGACGGGCGTTGTCATCCATAAACAGAAATTCAGCACCCATGGCGCCCCGAAACAAGCGTACATGTTGTTCCAGAATGACATCCCGATAGATGTGGCCTGTCATCGTTACACTCTGAACATGCAGGTCAGTTCTGGAACCAAGAATAATTCCTCCCCAAACGAGCCATCCTGCACCACCGTAACGGTGTCGTTCAATGGTGTTCTCTTGGTGGTAACGGGTACCTGGCGCTCTCCATATGAAAGTCCGGCGAGAATCAGACTGCAAACTAAACCTGGACTCATTGGAAAACATCACACCAGACCACTGTTGCGGTATCCGCAATGCATGCTCTCTACTCCAGGTTAATCGCAGGCGACAGTGTGTTGCGGTAAGTGGAACACATCTGACAGGCCTACGAGCATATAGACCAATGTGCCCTAAGCGTCTGTACACGGTCTACCTTGAAACTGTCGTACCGGTAGCTGAAGAGAGCTGACGAGACAGGTCTGATGCTGTGCTCCGTCTGTTTCTTTTGGCAGTAACTGCTAAATACCGGTCCTCATTCGGCGTTGTAACTCGGGGGCGACCTGTGCTGTAACATCTACTCACATTACCATCATCTTGGAATCGTTGCCAAAGCCTGGAGATGACACTCTGGGCGATTCCAAGTTCCTCGGATACTTCCAGCTGGGTACGTCCACATTCCAGTCGTCCGATAATTCTACCACGTAAAAAATCATCCAAATGCTTCCTTTGTGCCATAACTATGCGGTTGTTGCACTGAAAGGCTTTTAAAGCGCTTGTGAACAATTTTACTTCTTTGGCACCATTCTTTATATACCCCTCTCGTACACTCTCGTCATTGTGACGTACTATCCGCGCCATCTGGTGGCTTCCTGTAATTTGCATATTCTTCTTCAAGATGTGTGTGATAATTCTACAGGTGGAATTTTTATTTTAGAGTTCAATTTCTGTGTGATTCTGAATTATCCTTAATTTATGGACATGAGTTTATATATGTGCAAAAAGTTATGAGTTGATAAAGGATATTTTCTCTCCATTTTCGAAAAACGCATGATTATTTTCAAAAAAAGAAAAAAAAAATACCATTTTTAAGTCACTAATAACTTATTAAAATTTAATAAAAAAATAAATGCCATGGATAAACTTCAAAATACTGAAATAAAATATTCAAATCCATCAAATATATATATATTTCTAACATTTTTTAGCGCTGAAAAGCTGCATTCATTAAAATAATAAAAGTCTTTTAAATAAATAAAGTTCTCTGCCTCATAAATGTGTCGAGTTTTGAGAGAGCGTCAGGGTTAAATTTTTCCTCATCTAAAACTGTAACTGAGTTTTAGGAATGCAAAAATGTATAGCATTTCAAAGAATAAACCAAAAAATTCCGACATCCATTTTTTCCCCCGATTTTTTGTCAGCCTTTCAGGCATTCCATCCCACTGGGCTACGTATAACCTGAAGAGTCCAACATATAAAGCCGCGTCCAGAAGAGCGACCGAGACAACAGTCAGACATACCTCAGACAGCGACACTCGGAGAGACATGTCTGTCTGACCGAGAGAAACCAGTCATGTTGTAAGTGATAGCTGGTCAAAAAAGGTATTAGCGAGAAATTCCTTTGATGTGACTCTGGTTAGAGCAGAAAGACAGAGAGAATTCACTCACTCAGACGGTTCTATCTACACCAGGGATGGGCAAACCTTTTCGGTCGCGGGCCAAAAATGGAAAAAAAAAAAGTTTGACGAGCCAAGATAAATTTTTTTAAAATTTTAAAAACTATATACAAGTAATTAGTTAATGAGATGAATGAAATTGCGATTTCATTATTAAAAGTTCCTTATATTTAAGTTCGAAGTGAGACGTACCGATTCTAAGGAATGAGGCTAAATTCTTATCTGTCAGTCTACTTCTGAAATAATTTCTTCGTAGTTGAAAACGCCTGTTCACATATATAAGATGAAGAAAACATAGCACTGATTTTCTGGCCATGAGATATTAAATTTGGGAAAATTACTTTGGGTAATGATTGGTAAAACTCTAACTTGTTGGCGCCAATCTACAGCTATAACTAACAAAGAACTTCCGCTTTTAACACTTTACCTATTGAAAGTTGTCTGTGCTTGCCATTTCCGCCGATTTATGTTTTGTAGAACAAAAATAGAGATAGTAGAAGGATCATCAGTTCTTCGGAAAAAAAAAAGAAGAAAAAAAAAATAGTATTTAATCAAATTAGAAAAGGAAATGTATATATAATATATAAATGTATATTTCTTCTAATTTGCATCGGATCGGCAAATTAAAATTCTATCCGCCAGCCAGATAGTACCATCCCTGATCTACACTGAGAGTAGCGTTTATTACTGTATTCCAATAACTCACTTGTCTCGTTCTCTCATCTGGACGCGGCTTGAGCAAAATTTTAAATTGCGCAATTATTAATTCCTTTTTGACCAAGATATTTTAAAATCGCTGTATAAATAAAAGTTAAATAATTAAATAGGAAGATATTTTACAAATAGTTATTTATTAGGTTTGTAAATAACTTTAAAATGATTTTTTAAAACAAAATGCAGCTTTCAATTCACACAGAGAGCTAATTATAACCAATTTTTTTGTTTGTTAGTTTAAGAACATGCGTTACATTATCACGGTATTGACCTTGGGAGCACCCGATCCACAGCTGAAATGAAATCGTGATAATTCGTATTCATGACATTCACGGAAAAGCTATTTTCATTTCTTAGCAGCTCTGATGTAAATCTACATCGATTTTTTTTTCAAGCGACAAAGATTAATTCTATCGAACAAACAGAATGTCTCAGTATGCCTTGAAAAGTTCAAAATCAATGGATCAAGACTTTTTTTTTAACAAAAGGGATGAAATAAAATTATAAAAATGAAAATAAAAAATATAAAATAAATAAAAAGAACTTCGGTTCTGAGAAAAGGTCTTTTTTTTTTTGTGTATTCTAATTATTTGCTTTTCAGATCACTACCATGGCTCCCACCGTTCAGCATAACCCTTTCACTGTTTTGTTTACTTTTTTCCAATAGTCTTGTGTCATCGACAACTGGTATTTGTACCAAATTTAGAGTGTGTACCAAATGTACCAAATTTAAACTCAACTTTAAATTCTTTTATTTTGTATTTTACTTTTATTTATTTTTAGTATTTTTAAATTTTTTTAGTAACTTATTTTTTTATTTTTATTTTTTACTAACATCAAAACAGCCTATTATAATTCAAATCATGTTTATGAACTAAGATGAGGAGATTTCCCCCTGTTGGTACTCCGTAATCGGTACGCCAATTGCCAGTTGCCAGACTTTTTTTGTGTGAATATATGTTTTCTGTTCCATAAAATGAATTTGAATTATGGTAGAGCATCACCTTCATAATCGAGAACATTAATTTGATTTGCCATGGGAATTATTAGCATAAAAAAATAATTAGATAGGAAAGACATGAGTTCATTTTTATGAGTACAGGTACTGTAGCTTCTAACGGCTGAAGTAACATAAATATATATATTGCATGTAATGTGTATATGGTAATATATTCAGTGTCGTATTGAGTTTCCGTGAAAATTAATGTCTATAACGCTATTGACAGTATGAATTTACATGAAATAAATCTAAAATGAAGTGATACTTTGTTTCAAATTTCTCATACAATTTGAATATTTTTTTACTCATATTTTACTGATTGATATAATAGTTTTCAATGAGTTTTAAATAGTTTGCGTTTAAAAAGTTCCTTAGATTAAAGAGTTAATTAAAGTTTTAGAAAATTTGATATTCTTTTAAATTCAAGAATAATTCGGGTTTTTTCCCACCTATCACAATTTATGAAAAATGTTTCGATGATTTCAGTAAGTTGGAAAGACTTTATGTAAATTTATTTTAAATTTTTTTTTCTTGTAAGATTTATGACAATTTTTAAAATTTTATATTCGGATTAATAGTGTGTAATTGTTACTATTTATTTCAAAATCCAACAATTAAAATTTTTCTGTCAGCCCATTTTAAATCAACACATTTTTCATAAAAGTATTACCTCCTCTTGAGTTATAAACTTTGTTTATTACCTCACAGAATAATAAATATTTGATATTGCCATTAAAGATTAAAGTATATGCCGCCATTTTGAAAATATGGAATTAAAGTTTATAAAGTTACTTAAAATTATCATTGAGATAGATTAATAAAATCATCATTGCTACTTTCCTAACTGAGCTAAAGAGATAGGCAAAAAAAAAAGTATCATTCTTTAGTAATTCTTCAGATGACCCTTAATTTCATATGTAACCATGGAAAAGAAAATGTCTAATCTTTTAGTGAATGATTAAATTTTATTTTTTTAAAAATAGGTCATCTTTGAAATATAATAATAAATTGAGAAAAAGTGGATTTTTAAACAAAAAAAAAACATTTTAATTTTAATTTTTTTAAATCTCTTAATTTTTTTTAATTGTAAAAATTATGACTTTTTTTTTTGTTTAACATCGGTGGGCATTATTATTCCATTAAAATATACCAGTCCATCTACGGACATTGAGCGGAGAATTTAAATTACAAAAATGAAATTTATTTCTTATTTAATTTATTCTACAATGATTCTATAAATTTTTATATTTTATACTTCTTAGTTTTGGTGAAAATGGCTTTATTTTCAATTCTTTTAACTAATTGGAATTCGAATCTTAATTAAGCATTTAACGTTAGTATATGACTATTTTCTAAGAGTTTAACGTTATTTTAGCACAAAACAACAAATCTGTGTGAATAGCTTAAATAAAGATTTAAAAACAGAAAGCTCTGAAATATCAGAAAATAGCAAAAAATTCCATTTTAGAATGAAGTAAGCTCAAACTTAAAATAATTGAAAAAGTAGTTTTAAAACAATTTCTCAAATGAAATTGAATTAAATGCAGTTTGTAATTATGACATATTAGTATAATAAATCATTTATCAAAATTCCATTAAAATTTTTCAAATTTAGTTCTTTAACTCAAAACTGTGACAATCTTAAATCTTTATAAATATAAAGAATTATGCGGTATTCCTATATAACTTAAAAACTATAACTCTTAGGGTCTTAATTTTTCCCTTATATTATTATTCTTTAAAATTTCTATCCAAAAAAAATTACGAACATATTCTAAATAAATCTTTTTAAATTAATTAAAAACCCATTTTCTGCAATAGGTGACAGTGTGAAATAATTGATGGTATTTGGCGCCATCTGGTGTCAAGATTTAGAAATTTTCTTTGAATAAAAGTTTAGTGTTAAAACAATAAATTAAAGTTAATTGTTGGAATTTAAGTTAATTACTTCATATTTAGCGGCTTTCAAATTTCAGTGATGTTATATCAGTAATTTATATTATGCTTTTTATAGTCAATTTATATTATGCTCTGCCACCAAAGGAAGTCCTAAAAGCGCAAAAAGCGAATGCGCAATGTTGTGGACTACACCAGGTCTTTGATATTTTCCATCCGAAAATTTGGATTAAATGCCAATGAAAATTACAGATTAAAAAGTACAGTCATCACTATAAATCAGTATTTGTATTGTAATGTAAGTGCCTATTAACTATGATATGAGTTGCTCGTCTTTAGAAATTTATTTCAATCTGATGTGTTGATGTTATTAAAAGTAAATACATAACATTTACTTAGCCTTTACATAGCAGAAAAGTTCTTTACTTTTCTCGAAATCTTTACTTTTGAGTTATTCTGATGGATGCCAGAACTTTTTCAAACAATGATATTATTCTACGAAACTATAACTACATGCAGAAAATGTATTGCGCTTTTACATAATGTAGATTTAGTAAAATTTATTCATTGGAAAAGTTAAGCTTCTATTTGACTGTCGTCGCTTTTCCCAAAATTTTGTAACTCATTTAAATATAACTACTTTTTTTTTTTCATTTTCCCTTTTGTTCTCCTATTTAAACTCTAATAACCGAAAAAAAAAAAAACTTTATTCTTAAAAGTGGAAAAGTGTTTTGTCGCGAAAGGATCAACGATCCAAATATTATTTACATTTTAAAATTGATTAGCATAGAAATTATTCTTTGCCTTTTTTAATGTGATTCTGATTTCTTAACATCCTTTTTAATATAATTGTTCTATCGACTCAATGCAAATCCACTCTTGAATATTGATCAGCTCTTTTGAAAAGTGAAAGCGCGTTTGCTCTTAATATTCAGCTGCCCCTAATATCCACACGTGCAGGCATATTGTTAAGTTTTAATACATTTATCACTGCATTCACGTTAGAAGAAATCATTACTCTGTTTTTTATTGGGAATGTCATCTATTTTCTGAAGTGGAAGAAGATATTTCTGCTTTACGATATTCTTCGCATAAAATTGTATATATAAATACACGTGTGTGCGTTCTTATAAATCCTTTACTGTCAATATGATTTCAAAATGACGGCCGGTAATTTTAAGTGGTATATACTAGCATTCTTTAACAGCAAATAGCACTTTTGGGAACCAATTCAACAATTTTCATCAATAAATATTATCATAGTAAAATAGCCTTAATGAATTATTCTATTTAACAATAAATAAAAAAAGTTTCTCAAAATCAAAATATTCGGAATACCCCTATTACTCGTATTATAGTTTTTACTGTATATCTAGGGTTTCCGTGGACCAGTTTTGTACTCCACAAATAATACCCCGACAGTTGATAAATGTCGGACATTGAATCATCGGAGAACTTTTAGCTATATGTTCCCCACATTTGCGTAATGCATGGGGAAAAACCCGGAGAATTCCCATTAAGCAGTCACAAGATCGAAGCAAGAATATTTACATACGTTATCTAAATCGCCATTGAGCCTCCTCGTTTCTGAAACCAGTGACTGCAACGAAAATGTTTGTTTTACTAATTAATCACTTATTTTATGACACTGATAAACAAAAAAAAAATTAAAGTTATACTTATGCCTCACGTTGTCCTTAAACGTGTGTCGTACTACTCCACCAATTTAAAAATAATTAACTTGGGTTTTTTTATGATTTAAAAGTAGCCAGATATAAAAACAATACAGCCTCATAAATAGAATGTTGTGAAATCAATCAAGATTTTTTTTTAAGTAATTAAGTTCTCCATTACGAAAGAATAAAATGGGAAATCGAAAAAAAAATCAATCATTTATCTCCACTTTGCTTGAACATGCGTGTGGAATGTTACTTTGTTATTTTTATGCATCGTTACATCGTAAAGAATCGAATTCTGTATATCCCGAAGAGCCACTGAAGAAAAACACTGTTTCCGGGAAGGAATTTTTAAAAATTAAGTGCTCAGCATTCGCGTATCATACGGGAGAAAATCCTGAAACTCCCGCCAGGCAACTTTATTGCTTATACAACTATAGCCATCGAATCTTCGTATTTATACAATCAGTGGCCGCAATGAAAGCCGCCTTCAGATTCAAACCTAAGCCTTCCGAATGCAATTTTCCACTCGGTCATGAACTGGGCTAGCATTTTATTTGGAACTCTGTGGCATTTTATTTTTATGGTGACCCAGTGGTAACATACTGAACTAACAAGCAGGAAGGCTTAGGTTTAAATCTGCAGATGGCCACCATTGTGGTCACTGATTGAATAAACAAGTTCGGTTCTGTTGGTGGCCTTAGTTACAATTATTGCTTTTCATTTCAATTTAGACAATGTGTATAAAGGTCTTACATCTATAGTCAAGCTGTTTTGGAGGGGATTTCTCGGATTTTCTCCTATACGAAACACAAATTCAAGTCAGTAAACCTTAAAATTCTCCTGGAAGGCAATATCCATCCCTTATGGTGTGCTTTTCATGACATTCGTCAGTATAACATGATGGCCGCCGATGTTTAACAAAAAGAAATCTGCTGATAAATTAGAAATATCAAAATTACTTTTATGTCCTCTTTTTTTAGTGGGAATATCCAAAGAATTTCAAGAAGTATGGACAATTCCGAAAACCTCGCTAAGAAATATCCACTTGTTTCTAGAGGAAGACGGCGAAGATCTTCAGTGGAGAATGAAAACAGTTTCAGTGAAGAACAGGAAGTGACATCAAATACAAAAAGTCGTGGGTCCCTTTTATATCCAGGTAACATTACTCATTTCTAGGCTTATTATTATTCAGTGTGATTCATTTAAAACTTGTCATCCCATAACATTAAAAATATATATATATATTCGTCACTCTCCCAAGGCGCTTCAGCAATATTAGCTTTTATTCTTCATTTTTCACATTATTTTCCTTTTCATAGGAAAAAATACAAACCTTTTTATTTTTGCATCAATATTTTACTATTCATTTATTATAGCAGAATTTACCTTACTTTTATGATATTTATATCTTCGTATGTGCTTCTGACTTTCAGATATGTTTAAATTTTTCACTAACGATATAAGTATACTGGCCTTACGTGCTCCAGAAAAAAGGAAACTTGGCAATTGAGCTGAAACTGGGTTAAGCTCTATTAGTCTTCATAATGCATTTATTTGGCTCCGTCTTCTGATAGACGGGCAGTATATCTAGTTATCAGTCTTTCGAAACAGAAACTTCTTAGGATTCAAATGATAGGCCACTAAGTATCTCGCTAAAAGTGAAGGTAGTGTAAGGAGGTAAATTTGAGAGTATAAATCCTAATTACTAATGGATGTATATGGCTGATAAGTTTCAATCAATAGTCTTGTGACCTATTAATAAAAACCTATCAAATATATAAGTCAAAATCTTTTAATTAACAAATAAATTGTTTCTTCTTTGATATAGCTGTAGAGGCATATAACTCATTTAAATTATGTCTAGTTTTAACATGTAAGTCCTATATAATATTTGCTAACGATAAAGAATCATATGAATTAAATGATTATAAGTCTTTTATTTAGGCCACAGAATAATAATAAAAAAGGGACTAGAAGTAATTCCCACAAAACGCAGGACATCTTAACAGGCCTTTAAGGCCTTGAATTCCCAATCTTACTAATGTTTCAGCTTTCAAAGATACGGACACTCAAAGACAACTCATAAAACTTAAATGGAAGACTGAAACTTAACATTTCCGATTCATTCACAAACAAAATATGGAGAAGAAGGACTATGCATCCAAAGCCAGCAACTGCATCCATCAAACTCAAAAAACGTGGGCAAAGAAAATCAAAAGTTTCCCGCCAATTTACGTATTCTTGAAGCACGCTCAATTAATCCTCTTCCTCCAACCCTGAAACATACAAGAAAAAAAAATGCACACAACCAATGCTACCCACTTGTTATAATTCCGTCAGGACTGTTGATGGCACAACTTGTTTACCAGTTTACAAACATCGCTTTCTCCTACGCAGCCTTAGGCTATTCCATTCATCTTGTTTCTACACCATCAACTTAATCGTTGGTTTTGATTTTTGCTCTCACTTACCAATCTGATTGTTTCCCTCATGCTAATTCCTGCTAGTTATCGAATTATTTAAAAAATATTTTATTGATTTTGTAAAACTATAAGCTTAACCGCACTCGCCAATAACTATAAAAAAAAAAAAAAAAAAAAAAAACATTGCAGATTGTGAGATGGCTTTTTGGTCAACTGTGCCATTAGTTAGTTACCTCCCTATCTACAAATCATCCTACAAATTTATATATATATACATGTTATGCTATTGAAAATAATTGCATTATTTTAAATTAAAGAACAGCTATTAATTTTAATAGCAATGGCGAATTATATATTTTGCATTTAAATAGTACTCATCCGAAAATTATCGCAATGTATTTATTATTAATTAAAATTTATTGCGATGTCTTTTCTTAAAAAATATTCTTACTTATATTTTGTAATTGTATTATTTTTTTTTATTTTTAGTAAAACTATCAAACTATACAATTTCACTTATATATTTTTTTCAACTTTTTTATTATTATTAAAGTTCTAAAGTTGATATTATCTAGGATACTATTTTGTTGCAATTATTCAGGCTATAAACAATAAACAATGTAGTAAAGGCAAATAAATATATGTAAGGCAACCGAAAACATGATACATAAGAATTAATTTTGAAATGTATCGACGAACCAAATGATAAATTAAAAAAATAGAAAAAAAGATTGTTATCTTGCAACATCTTCTTCAACTTGTAAAAAATTGTTAACGAGTGACTTAGATCAAATTTGCCTGGCATTGAAAAAACAATTTGTCAGAAATTTTGATTAAGCGATGAAAGACGCGGGTGTTTTACAAAGTAAAATGTGCTGTTTACGTAATGCGTGTTTGAAGGATGTATCATTGCTTTTTAACGATTGTAAAAAGCATTCGCATTATTTATTGCTTTCTTTTTTTTTAAAGTTAAAAAATAGCAATGCAAAATTATCGATTAAATATGATTCTCAGTTTTATCATCAGCGTTCAAATATATTATTTTTTAAAAAAAATTCTCGGAGAAAACAATTTGTCGAATATTAAAAGAAAGAAAAAAAACCGTTGAATTACTTGTAGAAGTCATAATTTATTTCATCTTCATTGTGTTGTCTTGGTTAGAAATAGAAATAAAAAAAAAAGCAAATTTCAATCCGGTATTGTTTTTTGACGATTTATGTTATGTGTTATGTTGATGATTTCCTTTTTTAAAAGTTATTTTTATTTGATATTTACTTCAAGACTGGCCCGAATAATTTATAGAATGCTTTAAATGATAAGTAACGTTCTCCTAACATATTCCTAACATTCATAACATTCATTCTCATAACGTTCCATAAGCGTTTGAGCCATTTTTGTTGTTTATATTTCCGTCTCCATCTCTTCCCATTGTAATGCACTGTTGTTCAAAGTTTGAAGAAATGTTTCACTTTTGATCTCCAGAATTACTAAACAAATAATTATGGTGAAATTACAGATATGTACATAGGTTATACAGATATGTACATGTACATATAATACAAATGATGCACATGATTCTGTGTAACACTTTTAAGTGCCTGAAATAGGACATAAAAAAAATCGAATATAAAATCGGTCTATAGGGGATCAAATCGGCATATATTATTCCCTTCTTTCAATTTTCCACCTTTAATAATTCATATTAGTGATTTCGCATCGGTATTCAGTTTATAAGTCCTGTTTTCTGTATCTCGATGGTTTTTGAGAGGTGCTCTTGCCTTCTCCAGAATATCCAAGATGTGTTTTATAGGGAGATCAGGCTGATCATCTTCCAAGGCGAACGTTCTCATTTTCCAAAGATTCGTCGACCAAATGAACCTTATGTGGGCTGAAATTGACTTCCTTGGATCATCCGATAAGTCCATATTTGGTTGTGTTCTCGCACTATAGCACACAGTGGTCTGTAATTGTTAATCACACTCACACGCTAACACAGTAAGTATTCACAATGAAAACTTAAGAAACACTTTATTAACGTAACAGACATAGCCACTCGCAACCATGCTGTTTAACTCTTGCCGATCTGGTGCGACACTTAACTCTAGGAGTTCTGCGCATGCAGGTGCATACATACACTTTTTTTTCAGCTAGGGGTATCCTTGCGCGTAGGCGCAAACAGGTTGTATCATCCAATGTTCATATATGGATAATGTCTGGATAATCTTCCGGCGAATATTCTCATCTCCCAAAATTCATCGTCACCATAAGCCCCATGTGGACTTGACTTGCTCTCCTCGGAGAGTCCTTTTTCACATCTAACTAGCCAATCTTGTTGGCCAATGTTCCCATTTTTCAGAAATTAACCGACCCGATTATCACTAAATGGACTTAAATTGTCGTCCATTAAAATGAAATCAGGACCAATTATATCCAAATATAAGGCTACAAAACCCCTTCCTTATATTTCACTAACCTCAGAGAATCACAGAACCTCAAACAGACACATAAAAAATGTAGGATCTCGCAAGTTTGACGGCAGGTAACAGATAACTGTTTTTCTCCAAGTGAACAAACTTAAAGAACCACCAGTTAGACTGAATAATGACTCATCATTGCAAACATCATTCTTTGTTTCAAAGTCTATGTTTCCCAGTAAAACGTTAAAAGGGCTCCTATGCGCATGAGGTAGTGGAATGCAAACATCAAGTCTTCTTTTAAATAGACCCTCTCCATAAAGTCTTCTGGAAAGAGTAGAACTTTTAAAAATTAACCCCAATTCCATTTAAAGCTCTACATAGAATTAAACAAGATTAAATTTCGACATTGAAAGGAATTTTTAAATGCCTTTCTGCAAAAATTAGTTGCTGTTGTTTTTGTGATTAATCCTCAGTGTCCGACGTCGAGGAGCAGACAACCCATGGGAAAGTAGTCTTACTCATGGATGGAGGGAAAGAGGCAGCAGTGCCAGAGGACTTTTAGGAAGAACTATCTCGAATTTGCATATCGTATGGGAGAAAAACCGCAAAACTCCCACCAGGTAGTCCAACTAACAAAGCAAGATGCTAAACATCCCAAATGCCATCGAGTGCTCATGAAATTCTTCAACACAATGTGCTCTTTTTTTGCAGCGTAATGTTGATATTTTATGATAAATGGATATCTAATAATCCTCAAGATGGATTATGGATATAAATAATGGATGTTATTCCTTTTGTTTTGAAAATAAAGAAATTAAAAAATATATATTTCTTTTTTCTACTATTGTATAGAATCTCTAACTGAACGTGTTAAAAATCTATTGTTATTTTTTATTTATTGAAATTTAAAAAAAATGTTTCAGGTACAAAGTGGTGTGGTGCTGGAAGCAGTGCAGCGGATGATGATGACTTGGGAAAGCACAGAGTCGAAGACAAATGCTGCAGAACTCATGACAAATGCGACGATCAACTCCTAAGCGGCGAATCCAGGAACAATCTCACCAACAATTCCTCCTACGTCAGGTGCTTGATCGATTCACTTTTATATATACCTTTTATGTAATTCAACCATTAAAATCTATGCATGCGTACAAAAAATAGTTTTAAACCAATTTGAGTATTTTGCAGTTTACGTGAAGCAAGTAATATAAAATTTTTTTTTTTATTAAAGTCGATTCCTTCTATTAGCTCACACTCTCCCTATCTATATCTTGTTCAAATTTTCAATCGTTCCTAAAATACTTTTTATTCATCCGCTCCAGTTCAAATACATTTTTCTTGAACTTGTAGTGGATGACACTCGATGTGAATGCAGTTTTTCAAATATTAATTCATTCATTCATTAAATTTAATTAATTGATTTTAGTTTTTTGTGGATGTAAGTTGCATGTATCTACCAATAGATGGCGCCAGATAAACATAAAAAAATGAATGAAAATTATTTATAAAGGACTTTGTGCAATAGAGTGAAAAAAAAGTAGGAATTGATATTACTTGTTTTCACTATATTGCAGAAAAGTCTTTTACAAATAAAGTTGAAATTTTCCTCTTAAATCTGACGCCACCTATTATTAGATACATGCAACTTAGATCTAAAAAAAAAAACTAAAAAGAATTAATTAAATTTAATGAATGAATTAATATTTGAAAAAACTGTATTCACATCCAGTGTCCTCCACTACAAGTTCAAAAAAATGTATTTGAACTTGAGTGGAGGAATGCAAAGTATTTTATGAACGATTGAAAATTTGAACAAGATATATATATAGGGAGAATTTGACCTAATAGTAGGAATTGAAAAAGGGGTTAATTCTTCACGAAAGTAGTTAATAATTTAACATGTTTTGTAAGCATACTCGTATGAATACCGTTAGACATATTTTACAATAATACATAACACCTAGGGATTTTAATAGTGTAACTTGCGATTGAATTTACATGAAAGTGATTGATTTTGATGTAAACGACTCTTCAGCTTTTCATTTTTTCTGTCGTTGTTTCAGCTCGAGCTGCTTTTGTGACGACAAACTCTACGAATGCCTCAGGCAGATCAACAGCCAAGTGTCCAACAACATAGGAATCATGTACTTCAACATTCTGAAGAATCCTTGCTATGCTTTGGGCTATCCCAAGAAATGCGTGAGATACAGAAGGTAAGAAAATAATAATAATAATTTTGTTTTTCTTTTTTTTTCTTTCTAATGCAGCTGGCAAACACAGACAGCTTGGTCTTTGGATGCCTGAAGGCAAGTGCTGCACAGACGTACTCACTTTGCATTACCCAGGGGGCGCGTTTAACTTGAAGATAAGCCACGGACGCGGAATAACAATGCCCCCGTAACGCTCTACGATCCTATTAGACCGGGAACCAACTTTTTAAAGTGGATTCCGAACCACTACAAATAACCATGGCAACGCCGGGACTCGAACCCGAAACCTATGGTACCGAGCGCCAGAGCGCTAGCCACTCGGCCATTCAGGCCCCATAATAATAATAATAAATGATTGACTTATGTTTCGACGCGAATCTTTGAAGAATACGGAAAATAACCGGAACGGAAAATAATGACACGGAAATTTTTTAGCTGTGTTGAGTTCTGTTCTAATTTAAGAACATTAAACATCGGTGGGGATTAGAAACTGGTTAAAGTATCAAATTTCGAGTTACCAGTATCCAAATTACTAAATTATTGAACGGAATCGATATTTCGTATTGATATAAAAGCTAGAATTGAAGTATGCGTCCTTTGATTTGACTTTATTAAATAAAATTGTTATTGTTTTGTTCAATTCGTAAATTGCTTTGGCGAACATGTGCAT
The DNA here is from genome assembly GCA_021605075.1 of Caerostris darwini. Lineage (NCBI taxonomy): Eukaryota > Metazoa > Arthropoda > Arachnida > Araneae > Araneidae > Caerostris > Caerostris darwini. The sequence goes on along the minus strand of BPLQ01014434.1, from coordinate 322,824 downwards.
GTTCGCCAAAGCAATTTACAGTGGAGGAAGAAAAAGTCTAGCATTTCTTTTATATAATAGAAAGATGAAAAATTCGATAACAAAAAAATTCACTTTGTTGAAATCTTTTAATTGTTTTATACAAAATGTTTGTAAACACAGATATTATGTGGGTTTTTTCTTGAAATAATGGAAGAAAAAAAATACAAATGCCCAAAATTTATTGAATGAAATATTTTTCAGATATTTTAATGAGAAGTTCTGCGCCGAGTTCAGAGAAGACCATACAGCAACAAAAGTTTACCTTTGGATAAAAGCCAGACCCTATGTTGCTAATGCGAAGACCACCTCATCCGCATAAGAAGGTTATGTGTTTAAATTACAGTGTACTGCATAAAATTTTTTTTTTATTTCACAATATGAGATGCAACAGTCCCTGAGGTTTTTTTTTTTTTTTTTTTTCTTTTTAGTGAATATTTAGAAGTCTTAAGACTATGCACACATGCTTCGAGAACTACTTAAAAACAGCAAGTAGGAATTATAGTTATATATTAAGCTAAAATAATTGCCCACTTTTCTACAAAAGTAATCCATTATCACCATCTTGAATACAAACCTGTTTTAGTATTTAAGTACAGAAATAAACTAATTATCGTCCGTACAAACTTAAGATAATTGAAAACAATTTTTGGGCTTCTGTACCATTTGATATAATGCATTACTTTACCATTTTTTTACAAAGTACAACATCTCTAAAAACCATAAGGAACTAAGAAAGTCAATCTATTGTTATTTAAAAGTTGAACCATATTTAACTGCGTAACGTTAAGTACTATTTATAGATCCTAGTAAAACATTATCATTGGAAAACATTATTAACTGCATGGTTATCCCCATTGTAACCAGGTTAATTGCCTTTAAGACTAACACACACACACACACACACACACACATATATATATATATATATATACATATAAAATATGTAGGTGGGTATATCCACATATGTACGGCTTTATTTACATCCAAATTTCACCAAAATTGGCTTGGCCACTTCTAAAACATTGGATCAATATTCGTTAAAAAATAACCCAATTAGTTTTTGCGACATTTTTTGTACATCTACTGAGCAATAGAGATGTTTATTTTATAATTGATGATAGTTCCATTGTGGGACGATGCCCTTCTACTCATACCACGTCATAGGAGGATTCGTATTGTATTTAGTTTCCTATCAGTACAAATTGTGCTGTATTTTATTTTCACGTTAAATAATTTGTAGACAGCTATCAAAGATAATGAACAACAATTGAACAACTATATCAAAATTAAAAAAATATGCTTTATGATTATTAATTAACTCTATACATCAATATTGTTTATTCCTTATCAATTCTATTAATATCCTAATGAAACGAGTTTTGCAACAAAGTAGAATCATTCCAACTTTGGTTACTTATATTAACTTATGTTAGTTACTTTGGGCATAGAATAGCTCTTCGTTTAAAAAAGTTAGATTAAGAAGAATTGGAGAAAAGTAGAAATATAAGCAGGAAAGGCTTGGAATTATTCATGTACAATCAGCATTTCAGAGACTTATGTAATTGGCTGCTTTTATTTCCTGCTTATTTAATCAGCTGCTTCAATCCCATTCTTATGCAATCAGTTATTTATATTTCGAGCTGATATAAGCATGCTGATATAACCAGTCCCAAATAGATTTTCCATTGAACAGAGGATCCAATAGGACATACAATTAAACCTTTAAAAAGGTTAGATAGTTAAGGTTTAAGGTTAGTGATATAAGGCTTAAGTGTATGTCCTATTTATTATGTAATGTAAAGTATATGCTGATATAAAAATTACAACTAATTGATAAAGTATAAAGATGTACACTAGTAATTTAGAAAATTTACTGTCAACGACGAATTTCTTTTCTAATAAGGATAGAATTTATTCTATACGCTCTGAAAACTAAGAGAAAGTCAACCCTGAGCTCGTCATTGGCACGATACCGCTGAAAATAATCTTTTTCTATGTCTTCCTGTTTAACTTCAGCCGGACAATCTGAATGTGTATGCAGAATTCGTATGGGATATCATCACAGATTCTTCTTAATGTTCACTAAATGATTGTAGCACAATTTAACTCCCACGCACCCAGGGCCAGATTTTCCTATAGGCTAACTAGACTTCAGCCTAGGGCCTCAAGATCAAGAGGGGCCTACGTTCAAATTGTTAGCAAAATTAGAATGACACTATTCTAAAAACAATAAACACTGAATGGAAAATAAGGAGAAATTCTACACCCATGACTCATAAACAAACATAAAAATGTATTGGTTAAGATCAACGCGTTCGGCTCATTGGGTATGTTCGTTTGTATAGACTAGATTGCACCAAAGTATACTGCATACGTTCATTGATTGCTATTTATTTATTATCCGTGCCCCATTTTTTATAAAGATTAGTACCCATCACAATATGTTTCATTAAACATATTGATATATATCACAGTAAGAACGTATTTCATTATCTCCCGTGCAATTTACAAACTTAAAAATGGGAGGTGAAAGGGCCTCATAAGTGGAGTGGGCCTCTTTTCGTCTAAATCCGGCCCTGCACGCACCCCATAGCAAACTCTGGACAGTGACTTAAAGCCTTTCATTGCAAGAAACAGTTGTGCAGCATACTATTGAATTAAGTCAAAAGTACTGATTAAATTTAGCGATTTTTTTAAAATTATGTATGGGAATTGTGAATGACAGTTGTTTATTTGTATTGACCTATTGAATGTCTGAAATTAATACGAATGTACAAATTTTTACTGAATAAAGTATATTATTGTTGACCAAAACATGATTGTTTTTTGTTCTGTAAAATAAATTCCATGTTATCAATATACTAAGACATCTTTCATTTAAAGTGTGGTTTTCTTTTTTTTTTTTTTTTTTTTTTGCATTTATTAATTTACAACTTGGTTGAAAAGTTTTGACCTGCTATGAAAAAACATATTTAAAAAAAGTAGTAAATATGGGCACGTATCTTGTAATATTTGAAAGAAAAAAATTTGACTTTATCTTTTACTTATGTATTTCAATGGGGGCCTTTATCTTATTAATTCATTTTCCTTTTCTTTAGATCTTATTATCTTATCAACTTTGAGTGATTTATTAATAATATATTTTGTATTTTATAATTAATTTTAAATTTTAATTAATAAATTTTATAAGTTGTTATTAACTTCATATAATTAATTAATTTTTATATTATATTTTAAAATGTGTTTAGATTTTATTTTTTATCTTCTTATCTTGTCAACTTTATCTGATATGTTATTTATCTTTTTCTTTTATATTTTATTTATGTTATTTATCACAATGTGGGTTTGCGCTAGGGTTGAGGTTCGCTGTTTTTTGGAAAGTAAAAATGGGTAGATTTCTTGAGGGCTACGGACACCAAATAAATAAATAAAAATTATTATTATAATTATTGTTATTTATATATAAACAACATGAGAAATAAATAATGTAATATAATATAGAGTAAATAAAGCAATTTTATACGTCATGTCATACTACTGTGCCCAAAAAGTAAGACCAATTTTTTTTCTCAAAACCTCTTTATTTATTCTTCCAAATTTATTTCATCGCCTTCAAAATAATCCCCACCGGGCACATTGCACTCATGCCTACTTTTTTTTCCAATCCTCAATGCATGCTAAAAAGTCACCGGCAGAGATGGCCTTCAAAGCGCGCGGCGATTTAATTTTTAATAATTTAATGGACGTGAACTTAATTAATGGACTTAACAACCTCAACCGACGAGAGTTTCGTCGGTTGAGGTTGATGGTGGACCAGAGGGATCTTCGTCTTCAACGCGTTCTCTGCCTTCTTTGAACTGTTTATATCAATTCTAAACATTTATTTCGGGTATAGGAACGCTCACCGAATGCTTTCTGCGACATTCTATACGTTTCCGCAAACATAATTGAATGCAAGTTCTTTGCTCAATGAATTGACAGTTCAAAAATCGCGGGAATCCGTTTTAGCGTCTCACAAAGCCAAGCGTAATTCAAACAGTAATGACTTTGACGTCAAATTTCACACAGATGTCAAGGACAGTGCAAGCAACCTAAAAAAGAAAAAAAAATTGAAATTCCATAAGCTCCGGGAATTTTAAATTGAAAATTGGTCTTACTTTTTGGACACAGTAGTATATTGATTGATTTAAAAGTATTCTGGAATTTAGTTGGGTTTTTATGGTGACCATGCGCAAAAGTAAAGAGTCAAATGGTTTCCATTGATTTTTTTTATTAATATTCATGTCTACAAATATTTATTAACAAACGTATACTGATTCAAATAGGTTTGAGTTTTTGCAGAAACCTCAGCTACTTTGTTGAAGTAATACCAAAATGGATAATGCTTTCAGTACATAAAATGTGCTATAAAATATAAGATAAAAAGCTCATAAAATATTGGACGGATTCTTAAAAACGGATGTCTGAAGTTTTCCTGGCTTCAATGCTATTTATAAGTGTTTTTATCTGATTGTTTGTTTTAAATCAAGAAATATTCAATTGGAAAATTGTTCTAATATTTCAGTGTTTTTATATATTAAATTAAAAGCGAATATTTTTCCATAATTTAAAATTTCTTTAAAATCAGGATGTCTAGAAAATTTGCCGAACCCTATAAGTTTTAAAATAAGAATTACATATGAGGAAACCCGCCGCTAGATATGCATTCTGGATTTAAAGTTTAATTGCAGTTTCTTCAAATTCTTATGGCTGCGTCAAAAAAGACAATAATTTACGATAATCGGTTTTTTTTTTTTACGATAATTGTATTCGTATAATTTTCTTTTTCGTACTTTGTCTACTCCGGGCAGAGACATGATAATCAGTGGGCCCAAATTTCTGCTTCGGAGAAGAAGTTGTGAGCAGTAATCCTACAATTGGCAGCGACGGATTTAGGCTTAGGCTCCCAAGGCCCGGGCCTAGTGCGGCAAATTTTTAGGGACTCCAAAATTTTCGAGGCGGCAAAAATTTAAAATCGATTTTGTTATTTATCAACTTTAAGACCGAATTTTAATGCTTCTTTGCTTGCTTTGACAACATGAAGATGTCAATATTTAAAGGGTAGAATTATTTTCTAAAATAATTAATCGTGTAAGAAGTAAAATTTAAAATATCTAACAAATAGGTATTAAAAAAAATTTCGTTAAGTATAGCATTTACCTATTGACGTTAGATTTTCATAAATTTTTGTTAAAAAATCTAAATAGAGTAGCATTTGTTTTCTCGTCATTATAACACAAAATATTGATTCACCATATTTAATTATATCTTTATGAAGTAACGAAAAAGAAAGATCGAAAGCAAGAAAATATATTATATGATTAATTAGATAGATTTGATTTATTTCTTAATTAAAACCAATTTATAATAAATTGTATATTGTTACCAAAAGAAGAAAGAATATATATATATATAAATTAAAAAAAGAGCCTAAAGAATATATAATTCATGCCTAAATTCAATACTTAAATTTAATTCGAACCCATTATTACTATTCGTATTATTATTATTATTATTAATATTATATATAAGGACGTTAAATTAACTTGGGCCTAGAGCGCCATCGAACCTAAACCTGTCACAATTGGTGGCGGCGTTCGTTCCAAATTGCGGTTGCACAATGTGGATACTTGATTAGGTTTTCGTGGTGCACCCACCCTGAGCAAAGTTTAATGCGCCGTGTTTCAACTGGCGGATAACTTAAGTCAAACTGCCCAGCATTAGAAAGCCAACTGTTGTCCTACACGTCCATTTATAGTATCCTACACGTGAACTGTTGATATTATCTCTATTTCTTTATAGTATGACTGTATTTGCGTTTGACAGGACGCTTACAATATCTTCTTTAGATCTTTTAAACTTTTATTTGTTCAACCTGCAGGTAGGTTTTTTTTCATTTGTTCATCTTGTTGGCACTTTTATTGAACAAATCCTCACGAAAGAAATAGAGTAGGATAGAGCACGGTGACAGTGATAACTATGACTATGTAATTGGTTCCCTCTTGCCCAATTTAGCTTTCCACGGACATAGAATTTAAGTATTTGCAAACAGTGAACCTCCACTTCGTCTTTTTCTCTCTGTGGCGGGCAAGAATTGTTCAAAGGAAATCTAAAGCACTACAGTCATATTAAGGATTAGAGATTTATAAAAATGGTAAAAATATTTTAACTGTTGAAAAAAAAATTTTTTTAGAAAAGTACAGCATTTAAACATAATTAAACAAAATAACGAAATGTCCGAATAAAGTCGGTAGGCTGAGATAATGAGTAATTGTTTGAGCAACTGAGTTTTTCTGTAATCAACACTTAAAGCTATTGATGTTGAAGTAGTATATCATCTGCCAAAATATATTTTCAATTAAGAATTTTCAACACTATATTTCAAATGCAAAATATTTTAAATAGTTATATGTTTAATAAATATTTTATTCAGCTAATATTTTCATGAAATTCGAATTTATGAATTGTATTGTATTTCTGAAGAACGAAAAAGAAATTGTTGATAAAAAATTGTTTCAGGAAAGAAGATTTATTTTATAAAACACTTCGCTTACCTTAATTTCTCAGTTAATAAGCATACGTAAAAAAAAAACTTGAATTATTTTTCTGATAAATAACTTTTAAAAGTTGAAAATGTAAAATTTAACAGTTTTCATTTCTGGAACATTCAAACAATTCTAATGTAATTACGTTTCGAATTTTTATTTACTCAGCTTAATCTTCAAATATTTAAAATGTAACTCTGTTTTCTACCTTTGCGCAAGAAGATTGCTAAATTATTTAAATTAAAGTGGGCCGCACGAATACAACTTAAACGAGCTTACTTGAATTAAAACTTTGAATATGTAAAAGAAAGCAAGCTGTTGTAACATTCATGGGTCGGAACCATAAAATAACGCTATTTACGTAGTGGCACCATGTTCTTATGAATATAAATAGATACCTATGCAGCCAAGGATTGAAAAGATAGCATCTGTGCGTCGCACTGTAACCATGACGGAAGGAATAAGTTTCCTCCCAGATGGCGCTGTGCAGCTTCGCTTTTAAAATCTATTAAGAGAAAAAGAATTCAATGTTTTTAAATTATTCTCTCACGCCATTTCGTTTGGAGGCAAATCGAATTAAATTTTTACTTACTCAGTATTTGGGAGTACAAGTATTCGAAAAACTAGTAAGTATTTTTTTTTCATTCTTTCTTTAAGTTCATGGTCAATATATAATATGCATTAGCAAATGTTGAACAAGTTACGAAAGAGATTAATAAGTATACGTTAGTTGGTAAAATTAGAAATGATCCCGTAAACGACTGGGAAAAAAATCAAATTTGCAAATTCTCTTATCAACATCTGGCCAAACTACACCTACCTAAACTACACAAACCTATTCTAACACCTACCAAAAGTGTAGGTGTTAGGGCATGAAAAACGTGTAGCATGTTGTTGAAAAACATGTTGCCAATTAAAACATGGGCTATTACATAAATTAGTTTTATTTTTTTAATTGATTCTTGTTTTTAGTGTGCACTACAACTTACTGGCTAGACCGTATATAATCTGTGGATATTTTATCTTATTTTTTTCGGGAGTTTTATAGAAATCAATTCTATGAAATCCCCGCTCGAAAATAGTTTTTGAAATAGTCGTTTTTTTTTTCTAATGCAGCTGGCAATCACTTAGACAATTGTCTTCGATGCCTTAAGGCAAGTGCTGCACCGACGTTACTCATTTAGCACTATCCAAGAGGTGCGTGTAGCTTGAAGATAAGCTACGGACGCGGAGTAACATTACCTCAGCAACGCTCCACGGTCATGTTAGACCGAGACCTGCTGTTTAAAGTGGATTCCGAACCACTACAAACATCCATGGCATCGCCGGGATTCGAAACCGACACCTGTGGTACCGAGCGCCAGAGCGCTAGCCACTCGGCCAATTAGGCCATTATATTTATTAAACTCCGCGGGAAAAAAGTAAATTGATTGGTCGAGGTGTCATTTGTGCTTTCCTGTTTTAAAACTCATTTTGGCTAATTTTGAATGTCTGGTTAATTTTGTCTGGCTAATTTTGTCTGTCTGTCTCATTATCTGGCTAATTTTGCATGAGCCTAACAAATATATAGAAGATTTAACAACGCGACCAGTTCAAAATGTTATTTTCTAGGCGTAGCTTATAGTTGATTCTTTTTAGTACTGAGATGCTTATTTTTCACTGCAACAAAATTATCTTGAAATGTAATGTTTTTTTTTTAATTGTGTTCATCATTCGAGTGGTATCAGATTTCTACATCATATCAATATTCTGTCATTCTTCACGCTTCAAAGGCGTCCTTAAAAAAGGGATAAACACGGCAATTATTTTGTTATTGATAAAATCATTGGTTATCAAATTATTGATAAAATCTAGAAAGTCTGAAATAAGTTTATGTTTTTCAATGATAAGAACTTTTAAGCCGAAAATGATATAACGATAATAACACACCGTTTATTAGGTGAAATTTACTCTCATTATTAGATGATGGTATCTAAAGTATGTTACTCAACTCGGGTTATTCAGTTGATAATTATTATCAAAATACAACAGAAATAATTAAATAAAACATTAATTATCAGCTATAAAATGTTTTTATTCTATAGTTAAATTAATAATACACGTAATTTTGATTAACACAAACAAAATGTATAGTGAAAATATTTCTATAATGTGTAGTAGTAGTTCTAAATGTATAGTGACAATATTTCTATAATGTGTAGTAGTAGTTCTAAATGTATAGTGACAATAATTCTATAATGTATAGTAGTAGTTCTAAATGTATAGTGAAAATAATTGATACAGCTTACAAAAACATACTTTTTTGCATTTGAATGTTGGGTCGGAAGTGATGCATTGAGGAATGTTTTCAAACGAATTTTTCGCAATAGCCAGGCATAATGAACCCGTCACGTGACGAAGTTCTAGACTTCTGGTTGGCAACCCAGATACGCACTCTATTTTATTCTTACTCTGTTTTTGCAACTGCGTTTTTATTTACGAGACTCAATTGAGGACCTCTTTTCCCGACTCGTCATTGAGACTGAAAGCTTGCGCGAAATGCCTTTGGAATTATTCCTCCTTCGAAGCTACCAAACACTTATTTGTGTGGTGGTTGCCATTTAGAGCATTTAAGGTAAACATTGAATCAAAGTCAATGATGCTGTCAATGAACAGTATCATAGACAAGTTTCTTTTCCTATCTCATTTTTTTTTGTGTGTTCGTGTCTCAATACGTCACTTCCGACCCTATGTTCCTTAACAAAAAAATGAATGTTTCAAGTTGATCTTTCAGAAGGAAACAAAAATTTAAAATTCAAAATTGAAGATTTTGAAAAATTAAAAATTCCAAATAAATAGACCGAAAAAGCACCCCTTGGATGTTGTTCAAACCGGCGAATGGAGATTGGCGCGCTCTCTCAAAAAAACTCCAGATGTCATATTTGTTCTGCATACTGTAACAACAAGAACTCTCACAGAGTCCACAAATGCATCGTACACCAATACCTTCATGAGCCCAGATAGTATTCAGAAGTATTGGGGATGTGACGGTTTTAAGGAACGATGTTTATTCCGGCTGAGTTTCTAATGAATTCTAACGGCCCGTCACTGCTGTTTCGATTCATTGGGAACTTTATACGTAGACAGTGATTGTCAGAAAACGATATACTTTTCCGGAACTTTTAATGGACGCATTTCGAAATGATTAAATAATTATTGAATATGAATAATTATTATTGAATATAAATATATATGAATATATGTATTCATATATGAATTATTATATATGAATACATATATTCATATATATTCCAGTATATCATTACAAATCTTAAAGTGAAATTATTTCCTGTATATTTTTTGCAATTAATTAAATATTGAATTTGCGCAATACAGTCGTAAACAAGTAATTTATAAAAAAAATTTTAATCAATTCCTACGTTCTTTTCACTCTATTGCAGAAAGTCCTTTATAAATAATTTTCACTCATTTTTTAAGTTTATCGGGCGCCATCTATGGGTAGATATAGGCAACTTAAATCTAAAAAAAACTAAAATGAATTAATTAAATTTAATGAAGGAATTAATGTTTGAAAAAACTGTATTCACATCCAGTGTCCTTCACTACAAGTTCAAAAAAATGTATCTGAACTTGAGTGGATGAATAGAAAGTATTTTCTGAACGATTGAAAATGTGAACAAGATATATATAAAGGGAGAGTGCGAGCTAATAGTAGGAATTGAAAAAATGGACATTATTCTACCTTTTGAAATGAAAAAATACAATTAAGTGAAAAATTAGAACAATTAAACAAATTTTTGTAGGGCATTTATAAATCAAATATTTTTATTTTCATATTAAATAAAATATTTTTGTTTATATTCATATATGAATATATATATATATATATATATAGGTTTAGCAAACCTGGAAGATGCAGCATAGTCGAAAGCTAAGTGCAATTTGCAGATACATAAAAAGTCATGCATTCTTTTTACTTCATTTTATGAACATTTTCAAGGAATTAATGATCTGGGACCCAGTTTAGAGAGCGAAAATTGTAAGGAGTCTTGCAGTCACAGTGAATGAAATAAAAAACAAACGAAAACGAAACATAAAATTCCTTTTATTCAATGTACAAAAATTATTGTGCAATATTCTGATGCAAGTTCAAGTACTTGATTTTGCAATTGTTTTAAATAAAAATTGAAGACATAAAATTCGCAGAAATAGTATGCCACACTTATTAACACAAAGATACCATTAAAATCTTCTAGAGAAATTATTCCCTGTATATTTTTTGTAATTAATTAAATATTGAATTTGCGCAATACAGTCGGTAAAAAAATTGACATTATTTTGCCTTTTCTAATGAAAAGAGATAATTAAGTGAACAATTAAAAAAAAAATTTGTACGAATTTCTAAATCAAATACTTTTGTTTTCATATTTACATTATAAAAATATTTAAAAATAAATAAAAATTATTTTCGAACAACTATTAAAAATAAGTTGCCACGAAAATTTTTTTATAATTTTATATTTTATAGTAATTAATGCAAATGTTTTGAACTAAAATTTGCATTAAAAAAAAATATATATATATACATTTCTTATTTTTCATTTTTCATTATTATCGCACTTTTTAAAAATAAAGTTAACACAAAATAGTTTTTCTTACACTTGTTTATATAATGAAAATTTTTTCATTCATAATAATTGTGTTATACCCATTCAATTTTACATGCATTGCGTAGTTAGCAAAATTATTTTATTAAATGCAAACATTTAGGATTTCATTGTTCATTTTGATATAAATTACTCAAATTTCTTTGTTATGAGATACTGAGATGAGAGAATGTTTCGGAAAACAGTAAAAAGTTTTGCATGTGCAGGATTTTCTGTCAATAAACTGTGCAGAAAGAAAATCCTTGATCGAAGTACTTAAAAATTAGCCAAGAACCATACGCAATCGATGGATGTCGAGAAAAATGCATAAGATAAAGCAGGAATGGGCAAACTACGGCCCGCCGGAAAGTTCTATCCGGCCCGCGGATAGAATTTTAATTTGCCGGTCCGAGTCAAATTCAAAGAAATATATATTTACTAGCAGACCCGGCCACGCGTTGCTGTGGCTTTCTTGTATTTCGTTCAATTATTAGATACTATAATTGGTATTGCTATCGTTTGCTGTCGTGGTTTGATTTGTTGACATGAGGGCCCTCTCAGCACGTCTACGTCGTGCCTCACGCCTACGGGCATTGTTGAGGTTAGATTTTTTTTGGTGGCATTTTACTGAAAATGATAATTGAAAAAATACAATACAATTAAAATAAAATCGGGATATAATAATAAATGACTTAAAAAAAAAATTCACAATAAAATGTAAACGATTGTTTAAGGTACACGAACACCTTCGAATGAATTTTTTTTGAAATTTTTTATCTTTGTACACATTTTTGGATTGAATGTATCTAAAAACTAATGATTTCACATAAAAAAATTTCATTATTATTATTATTATTTATTTTTTTTTAAATTTTTATAAGCTAAAATAAGGGTAAAAATGGCCAAAAATTGATACTGTTACAAAACATGATAACTCATAATCAAATCAATATTTTTTAAATTTCTAAGTTTGTACTTACATATTACAGGGAATGGACCTCTGGTAAATTTATATCTTTATTATTTATTATTTTGTGCTAGTTTAAATGCTATCGACACAAAATTCTTTCAAAATTTGCATGTAATTCCAAGCTTAAGAATTAAAATAAAAAATATTTATGTAGCTATAATCATTTCCAAGGGTTATTCCCTGTAAACATTTATGAAAAACATATATGCAAAGTTTTGTAACATTTGGATCAAAATTACTTGTGTTACGGTGTTTCACATGTAAACAAAAAGCATAAAAATTCATTTTGAGAAAAAGCTAAAAACAACATTTAATTAGAGATATTACTTTTAAAAATGTTGTAAATATATTAAAATGCCATTGAATTATCAAGTTCATAGTCTTATTTATTAAAAAATATAGTTTTATTTTTCCTTAAAGCTCTAAATATTTTCTGAGCTTTGTTTTGAAAAAGTTAAAATTTGCTCGACAAAATTTTTTTTACAACTTCCTCCTATTTGCAGAGACTTTTTAATATGAAATGACCTGGATTTAAAATATTTAGCCTTTTTGCAAGTGTTTTGATTAAATATATTCAAAACCTTTGAATTTCACATAAAAATTTCAGCTTTAACTATTTTTTATACAATTTATTCTTTAAAATATGGATAAACATTGCAAAAATGTGATATTGTTGCAAAACTTGATAATTCAAAAATAAATAAAACAGGAATAGTTTTTTCCTTTGCAAGTATTTTTATGCTGGTAATATCCTTATGTAGGTAATATCTGTTTTCAAATTTATATCTTAATTATTTATACATTTTTGTATGCTTAAAGTTTGTCGACACAAACTTTTTTTTACAAATTTACAAAAATTCTTAGTTTAAAAAGTGAAATAAAAATAATTTATGAATTTAGGTTAATTTCCATGTGCTATTCCTTTCATACAGTTAAAGAAAACTTTTACATTAAGTTTCAAAGCATTTAGAACAGAAATATTAGTATTATGGTGTTTTGAATGAATACAAAATGCATAAAAATTCAAATAAGAAATAATTAAAACCAAATTTTAAATGTAAATAAAAGCAAATGTACATACATAAAAATGTTATTGAGCTTTAAATTCTCCTTTATTAATATAAACACTTATTTATTTGTTTTGTTTTCTTTAAATAACTTCCAATTTAAAAGTACCATTTATCAATTTTTCTTCGACAATATTCAAATCACTCAAATTTATAGCTCTAATTCTTTGTTTTTCAAACATCAAAAGTTTTTTTTTAAAAAAAATGTCCTTGATTTTCAACTTGCAACTATTATAATACCTTTTATAAAATTTAATTATTATCATTATATCAAATAATTGCAGAGTTTACTTCATTTTCACACTTTTCAAAAAATCCTTAAAATTCATCATATTTCTTTAAAATTATATTGTCTATATTATATTATCTTGCAGATCACATTTCATTTTAGAATTTTTAATCAAATAAAACACATGTTGACAAACTTTAAGCATAGAAAAGTTCAATGTTTTGATTCACAACTTTTCATTCCATATATTTTATTCCAATTCAAATTCAAACTTAGAAAATAAAAAATATATTGATAATCAAATCTGGTAATACTTACATACATTTGATTTATTTCACATAGAAATAATATAAATTTCATACAATATAATTTTCACAAAATTTAAAGTAGTACATAAAACAATAATATTCAGAACATGAGAATTTTACGGTTATGTAGTACAGGCATCGAGACACGGCGCCATTTAAAAATAGTCATTATATTGTTCGAAAAATGAAGCTACGAATTCCTCTAATTGCGGTATTGCAACCCTAAAGAAATTGGCGGAAAATTGGCGAAAATTCAGGGTTGCAAGATTGGCGCCTTCCTCAATGCTAGATTTTAACCGATTTTGCAATTAAATACAAAAAAAATCTGCATAAAAACTATCCTATTTCTCAAGTTGGAACAAAACACACATTTTTTTTAAAAAAAAGTTAAAATCAGATGGTTAGTTTCGGAGTTCATCGCGAACAAACATCGTGACACGGGAATTATATATAATAGATATATTATATATCCATCTCCTTTACTACTTTGATTAGATATTTTTTTTCTTCCTTTTTTTCAAAGGACTGATGATCTTTTTACTTTCTCAATTTTTGTTCTACAAAACATAAATCGACGGAAATAATAAGCACAGACAACTTTCAATCGGTAAAGTGTTGAAAGCGGAAGTTCTTTGTTAGTTATAGCTATAGACTGGCGCCAACAAGCGTTATCTCTTTCTCGGGGAGCAGACGTATGGGAATCCAATATAGGTGAATTAAACCTCACATGTGGCAGACTGCACATTTTAAGCTCCAGCCAGCGGCTTTTTCTTTTGGCGCGAGTTCTAATATTATTGATTGCGTATGAAAAGATTGCGGACATATAGCATCATTGTGAATAGTGGTGAAATTATTAAAAGTATAGCGTAGTTATTCGTAAAATATTTCAAACATAAAGTATATATATATGTTATGGTAATAATAAATTGTTATTAATATTATAAATATTTTTAAAATTTTAGAATAATTTTTTGGCCCGCGACCGAAAAAGTTTGCTCATCCCTGAGATAAAGTAATGTCTTATCTCGATGCACGAAAAAAGCACATTATTGAGATCATGTGAAATTGAGAAGGGTGGAAAAATCTAAAGAAAGTTCTAAAGAGTTTGTGTTACGCAATATCGTATCGCATACAGCAATTTTTGCAAAGTGAAAAAATATTTCATTCTTGAATATTGCGATATTGGGTTGGAGGACTGAGGCCTATTGTGTGGCCAGCCCGATCTCTAGATTTAACTGCTTTGTATTTTTTTAAATGTGCATACATCTGAAGGAATTAGTATATCGAATTCCGGTTACTATAGAACAACATCGGGTGCCTGATGGCCGAGTGGCCAGCTCTCTGGCTCTCGGTACCACATGTTTCGTGTTCGAATCTTCCGAACCATTCTTACATGGATTGCCAATGCATAATAATCATTGCCAATGCATATTAGTGATGTGGAGCATATTATAATTGTAGGAGAGTAGAGAACGTTGATTTCAAAAAGGGCCAGTATATAGGGTGGTGCTATGTTATAATGAATGTGAATAATTAATTAATTCATTTATTCCTTCATTTACTCCTTTACACCCTTCATTTATTCCTTTGTTTCCTTATTTCCTCCTATCAACTCTCATCCTCGTTCCCCCCTGCAAATCTGTTCTCAGAGATGTTTTCAACATTAAGACAATGGCACAGACCAGAGTACTGCGCCCCTTTAGTACTTATTTATTTTCATCCGTTAATGCTATTTCTATTGTGTTGTATGGACTACAAAGTAAAGTATTTGATCTGGTAGGAAGACATGGTTCGGCACAAAATGAATAACTTATGGCTTAAATAAATCTTCAGCAAATGAAGATTCCTTTCTAAAAATTTATAATGCTCACTAAAGCTCAATTTTTTAATTTCTCATCACTGCACTGTTTTTTTTTTTTTATTAAATAATCTGAAACTTTTCTTATTGCCTTGCAACTTTAGGTGTTGATGAAAACCAGGTCCTTCAGAGATGAGGTTTCCGATCTTTGTGTTATTCATCGGCGCATGTTGCTGCGTTCCAGAAAGGTATTTCGCCCCCAGAAAAAAAATACTCTTTCTGACAAATTCTAAGTTCCAAGACAGATGGACGGTGGTGATCATCTCACCAAACGAGGAAGGGGCTTCCAGATGTCAAATTTTTAAGGATAAGTTAGTATAACAGCTTCTAATTAATTACTGCTAAACATGACGGCATGATTTTCGATTTTAATGCAGGTGTGGGCTACACAACCAACTAGAACTACATCAGATCTTACAGTACATTGAAAATTCTAAGCGAGAACAATCTGCTTTAGAAATTTTTGTATTGCCTTGTAGTTTTCCATCAATACAGAGTGATTTAACTATCATATGATATATTTTGAAGGGTGTTGTTGTTAGTAATCCCTCTGATCCAGCAAAACCTACACCAGATGCAATGGATCAGAGGGCTGAAGACTAAACCTCAAGATGAGGATATTAGACTGGGACCTAAGGTTTAAAGTGGATTCCGAACCACTACAAACATCTCTAACACCGCCGGAATTCGAACACGATACCTGTGGTATCGAGCGCCAGACCTCTAGCCACTCGGCCATCAGGCCTCCCGTTGAGGGTGGTACAGCTTACTAAAGCATATAAATTTTTTGTATACGAATGCATAGTCGGAAGTGATGCATTGAGAGGCGAACACACTTTCAAACGAATTTTTCGTAATTGACGGGAACAATGCACCAACTGATACCCGTCACGGGACGAGTTTCCCGTTCTCTGGGTGGCAACACTCTGTGTTTTCATTTAGTAGACTCAGTTGAGGATCTTGTTGCTCTTTGTACCCTGGAGTCTTTGAAACAGTTCGCCAATCACTCCTTAGACCAGGGGTGGCCAACCCAAATAATCTTGCGGGCCACTTTGGAAATGCATCCTAACTCCGCGGGCCTCAAAATTATATGTCCCCCTATTAGATTTAGTCCCACTATAGACATTTTTATATTCATATTACAGCCTGTTATATTAGATGTTCCAAGATGCGCGCGCATCATGAGTTCGCAGAATATAATTTAATTATTCTGTGAACTCATATATAAAACAGGCAATATCTGTCCTATATTCGCAAGAATAATATGTTGAAATCAAAGTTAATTTTTTCTCGTAATTTCGACAATTCATTTTTGAATAGATGGATGCACACATAATGTATATTTTAATACATTGGTTTTCACTACTTTGGCCATTATAAAATAAATATATTTTGTAAAAGTGTGATACATCTCACGGACCGGAAAAATTTTCAAAGAACACTGCAGGTTGGCCACCACTCCTGCCTTAGACACTACCAATCATGTATTACCATGAGTGATCGCAATTTTGAGCACTCGTTGTAAATATTGAATCAAAGAAGCCTTTTGCAATGATGTTGTAAATAAACAATGTATTTCTTTTCGTGTTTCCTTTTTTTTTCATTTCCGTCCATACATTCTTATACAAAAAATGTATGTCTTAGCAAGCTGCACAAACCCTCAAAGTTTATCCCCCAGTACAGCAGTTGCTTTGTAAGCCGAGTGCTTTGACCGGCTTTCAAAAGGCGGAATCAATTTTTTATTAGAAAGAAAGATCAGCGTTATCAAGGGTGCACCATAGAATGCCTACTACATAGCACTCACATTTTGTCACCTGCAATCAGGGCCTGATTTAGACGAAAAGAGGCCCTAGGCTATTCCACTTATTTCACCTCTCATTGTTAAGTTTGTAAATTAGATAAGAGATAATAATAAACTACATCATTACTGTAATACATATCAATATGTTAAACGAAACATGTTGTGATGGGTACTCATCTTTATAAAAAATGTGGCACGGATAATAAATTTAAAAAAAAGTCGAGAATACTTATTTGGACATTTATTCTCAATACCCTACAGAGTACTTGTAACAATAACTCATCCAACATCACACACAACATTTACAAAGAAACAAAATTCAAATAATAAAAATCTTTGACTACGAAAATAATTATTTTTACTTTTAATTTAATTATTTTTACGTATACATTTTTATGTTTGTTTATGAGTCATATGTGTAGAATTTCTCCTTATTTCGAATTCAGTGTTTTAGTGTTTACTGTTTTTAGAATAGTGTTATTCTAATTTTGCTAACCATTTGAATGTAGGCCCCTCCTGATCTTGAGGCCCTAGGCTGAAGCCTAGTTAGCCTATAGGTTAATCCGACCCCCCCGCCTACAATAAACACTCATTGCTGAACCGAATTTTGTCGCTTCTATATTGATAGGAATTTCCGTCCTTTGGACTCAAGGAAGAATCTCACACCCTCGATGAGGTGATTATTCTACATGACAGTGAACCAGTTCTACGACAGACCTTCTCACAAGGAGGATCCTGATTCTGGCACGTGCAGACATGAGGTGACGAGGACTACCAATCGCGAAATGTGCCACAGACAGACTTTGAATACCTAAGATCCTCCGTCTGGTGATTGGCATATAATGCGAAATTTAAATGCGCGCATGTGCGGTTTCATTTGTACAGAGAAAGTTTCCCAATTCAGTGAATGCTTAAGTAACGATTCTGCGGCGAAACTATTTTTGCACACCCTGAGTGATTCACATCAGAAGATTTCCTTTTTATTAACTTCCGAACCTCCTTTCAGCAGACAATTCGATACATTATAAAGTTAATGGCATTGAATACTCGTCATAGAATGTAAACTGTTGCAATAGCAACTGCAGAAAAATATGTTTTATAAACTGAATTTTATCATGATTATTGTTAACAGACAAGTATAATAGTTTTTAATATAATTTATTATATTATATTACATTATAAAATATTTTAATAACTATATAGGTATATTCTTATGAAACCAATTTGATTATTGAGAATGTATAGTTTCCAATTTTATACATCGCAATATATAAAATAATAAATAAATGTAGATTAGAGATAATTTATGCAATAATAATTCTATAAAATATTAAAAAGGATTCAAATGAAATCTTCCTTTAATTTAACTATTAGAACATTTCTGGTAATTATTCTTAGCTCTAAATTATGCATCCCAATATATATTGTACAAATTTATTATGTAAATGAAATGACGAACCAAGAAATTTGATGAATGTCTTGTTTATGTTATAAAACTATTAAACGCCTGTTATAAATAATTATGGTAAAACAGTTTTTTTGTTAAATCTGAGATGAAACGCTCAGAATGAATTCGAAACACTGTTCTTCTTTTGATCAGATTTCAAGGAAATTATAGTAACTGGAGATGATACTAGTTTGTTCCTTCTTAGTTTTTCGAGTAATAAAAGAAAATAATAATAGTACTCAAAATATTTTTGTGTAGCCTTTAAGTTATGTGCTACTGTGCCCAAAAAGAAAGACCACTTATTTTTTTAAATTAGTCTTTTTTATTAAATTAATTTTACTTTTTGGGCACAGTGATATTGCCTACATTAGTGTCAGAACATATCAGAAAGTTATGTATTGACTACATTAGTATCAGAACATCCAGAAAGCTGTATAATGTTTACGTTAGTATCAGAATATATCAGAAAGTTAAACATGTTGCCTATGTTAGTATCAGAAGAATCACTTGACAATGCGATTGGAAATAGCTAAGTGTGTTTAAATGGTTTTGCCATTGCAACAAACTTTCGGAATTAGAAATAGGAATGGATGTTTCCATCTTTACAACATCAGGTTTTAAATTCAAGCTGATATTAACTTAGCGTTCAGAAGTTCTTTTTTCGTTTTTCATTAACAGCAGATGTCATTTTGTTTGTTAGTGATTTAGCGCAAGCGTTACAGGATACTAGATCTTCACTATAATCAGATTCAAATCCTTATTCTAACGTTGTTTGGAATTAAATTCATTGGGAAGCAGACTAAAACAACTCCATCAACCAACAACAACAGCGTGTTGAAGAATGCACAGAATATGCAAAGTATCCTCGTAATTTTCCATAATGAAAAATAATAAAAAATTTTGCCAAACTTTCTCTTTCCACTCTTATATGAGAAGTTACGTAACGTAACGTAACGGCAGATGTTTAGCTGAAGTACCAGGGGTGATACCCCGTACCTTCATATCAATGATTACTATTTAAAGAAACATAATTTATAAAAGCCAAAAGTTAAGTTTTAAAAAAGAATAAATTAAACGAGCCCATGTTCTGTGTGATTTAAAAAGGAATAAAAGGCTTAGTAAATGTACAATATTTAAAATAATAGTTAATAATATATATTTAAATGCAAAATAAATGTGGCAATAAAAGGAGTTTAAAATAACCGTTACGAAACCAAAATTCATCTGGATGTCAAAAGTCAATTCCTACTTTTTTTTCACTCTATTGCAGAAAGTCCTTTATAAATAATTTTCAATCATTTTTTTAAGTTTATCTGGCGCCATCTATGGGTAGATACATGCAACATAAATCTAAAAAAAACTAAAATGAATTCATTAAATTTAATGAATGAATTAATATTTGAAAAAACTGCATTCACATGCAGTGTCATCCACTGCAGGTTCAAAAAAAAAATGTATTTGAGCTTGAGTGGACGAATAAAAAGTATTTTATGAACGATTGAAAATGTGAACAAGATATATATAGGGAGAGTGTGAACTAATAGAAGGAATTGAAAAAAGGAAAGGAAAGGGCAGAGTTGTTTACAAAACAAAACTAAAAACATTGCGAAGTCCCGCGTCGAAACGACCTTGGCGAAAGCTGATTGGATTCAGAAGCTATATGAGAAGTTACATTTCAAAAATAGACATAACGTGACAAGTCATGGTATACAAAACACTAAATGTTCTTCACCTCTTATGCTGATATAACAAAAACTAAATTTATATCTTCCATTCGCAGCTGTGTCTGTTCCCGCCACATGTGTAGACCTGCCATACTGTGTGTAAGAAACCTCGAATGTGAAATATAATCCGAACTTCAAATGAATCATTGAACAGCTGTGCTGATTGTTTCTCCCCATCCAGAGAAGCAACGATTTAGTAGCTGAATTATTTTTGCATTTCCTGATTTAATTTTAACAAACGGTTTTTTTTTTTTTTTTTTTTTTTTCTCAACTTAGCTGGTAAATAAATAAATTACAGAGACAGATATAAGCTGTTACAATAGCAGTTGCAAAATAATTATAGAATGAAATAAATGTTATCATACTAATCTTCGACTGACGGTATCATTACTTTGAAAAATAAAATTTATTATATTTTATGAAACAATTTCAAAAATTATCTAAGTACAGGGAGATTATAATTGAAGTCCCACTTTCAAAATGCTGTAAAAAAAAAAAAAAAAAAAAAACACTCGTCACAATGAGTTCAAATTTGAACTGAAGATATGTGAAGAAAAGGGGAAACAGTACGGCATCATGTTAATATTTTGGCCGTGATGTTTACCGTTGCCCAATTGGAAATTATTGATAATCGTTAATCACTTTATGAAGTGACCAGTGTTTCGCTAGACCAATATTAGTTCATGATGTCCCTGCTGTCTAGAACAAACACCTCGAGTTGCAGATCAAGAGGGTCCTACATTCAAAATGTTAGCAAAATTAGAATGACACTATTCTAAAAACAATAAACACTAAAACGCAGAATCGAAAATAAAGAGAAATTCTACACATAGGACTCATAAGCAAACATAGAAATGTATTGGTTAAGATCCACGCGTTCGGCTCATTGGGTCTGTTCGTTTGTACACACCAGATTGCACCAAAGTATAGTTCATATGTTCACTGATTGCAATAGCTATATGTATGAATAGTTATTGTTACAAGTACTCTATAGGGTGCTGAGAATAAATGTCCAAATAAGTGTTCGCGGCCTTCTTATTTATTTATTATCCGTGCCACATTTTTTAATAAAGATTAGTACCCATTACACCATGTTTCATTTAACATATTGATATATATCAAAGTAATGATGTATTTTATTATCTCTCGTGTCATTTACAAAGTTAAAAATGGGATGTGAAAGGGCCTCCTAAGTGGAACAGCCTAGGGCCTCTTTTCATCTAAATCCGTGCCAACAATCCCTGAGTAAAACTCCACTTTAGAGCACTTAACTTATTAATCAATCCTGACTTTTACTACTTTTTAAAGCGGCGACCCTTGTTTCACACCTTTTCATCCAAGAGGAATTGGACACAGAAACACTCATTGGACAATTGGTGCCATAAAGAACACGCAAAGGGAAGTTAAATTCAGTCTTCACGTCCTTTGTGATACAGACCATACAGGACAGCCTATGGCCTTTGATTCCATAGATTGCAGGTTGGAATCCTGATGGCGGCATAGATGTTTTGTTAGTGGTTCGGAATCCACGTCAAACTGTAGGTTCCGGTCTAATTAGTCCAATGTGTGCACGAAATGACTGTAGGGCGAGAAACCAAATTAAACCCCACAGACAGATTTATTCGAAGAATTTACATGACTTTTCTTAGCGACAAAATAAACTACTGGCAATTTTATTTATTTTTTAATATCTAGAATAAATTACTATTTAAAACACATTAAAAATTTATACAATTCTAGACCAACAAAAAAATATGATGTTACAATGTAAAAATTTAATTTAACTAATATATTTAACTCTGGACAATACGTCGACAAAGGTAGTTACGAATTTTTACCCGCTGACGTATAATAATCAAACAATCAAACAAACCCCCCAAAAAAAAAAAAAAGTATAAAAGTTGTTCAAAGATGGATTTATTAGATATTCATTTATTTTCTTTATTTTTTATAGGAAGCTTAGTAAGGAATTTATACTGAATAACAACGAGACGATTCTTCTGCCCACTCACGAAGAATGGCAAAAGATTTTACAATATTGCAACATGTTTTTCTCGCTAAACCAAAAACACGTTTTAGAAGATATTAAAAATAATCTCATTGAAGACAGTCTTCCAGTTCGATATTACAGAAACACAGTGGGGAAAGCAATGCCAAAAGTGATAAATGCAACATTATATTCAGGAATCAACACTCCAAAAACTGGTAATTTTTCCAAAATTAGTTTTAATTATTTAGAAATTACATCAATTCGTAACTGTTGCTTATAAGTAAGGTTTACTTAATTTTACTTTGACATATTTAAAAAAATTTATGGCGCGTTGGTACCGGATATTAAAATCTCACGTCCTAGAACACTAGCCAATAGGAAAACTCAGTATGCATGCATGAGATCAAGCTTCTGATTGGCCGGGATTCTATGACGTCAAACAACGACGTTTAACACAAATAACATAAAGGACGTCTGTTCATGAATGTTCACACTTTAGACTGTAGGCAGTAAAGAATGTTCAATAAGCCAGCTCTCTCAAGTCTTGACGCAATACTCATTACTACATGTCTGAATGTGAATGCTGGATAGTTATGCACGTTGCCTACGTCAATACCGAGTCTCCGCGTTTCGAAAAAATTGCTACGGACATCGCCTACGGATTCTGAATCTTTATGTATGCTAGCTGCACACATTACCACTAGACCATGAGTCAGGCTGTATTTTATATTGAAATACACCGATCTCTCTCTATATATAGAGAGAGATCGGTGTATTTCAATATAAAACGCACACTTCACTATATCGGTGTGTCCCATGTTCCATTTATTGTATGCTACGAATAACTCACAAATTAGTGATGAAGTGCGTACATTGTCCACCGGAATTACTTTTTTCTAAGGATGAGTGCTTCGCATTTGAGTGCCCTACGAAAAAAAAATACCGGGTGGCTTGACTATCAGTGCTAAACGTTTTGCAAACGTTGTCCCCATCGCCATTGAATCTTTTCGTTAAGACTGTGATGTACACTACCAGCAGATTCGAACCTCAGCCTTCCTACTCGCTAGCTATGCAGGTTTCAGCAAATCGAACTATTATCTTTCTTATCCCATCCGGTCGTCCCAACAGTTTTAGACCAAGTCCATGAATCCATGCAGTCTCATGGAAGGAGAGAGAGGGTGCAGCTTCTGCTGGGATGGAGCATCCGTGGGTAGAAGTCTGGCTTGGCTCAGTGTTGTCGAATAAGTAGGGCAATGCCTTCCAGAACTTTTAGGATGGAACTGCCCTTTATTTGCGTATCGCATGGTTAGAAAACCGGAAATTTTCCACCATGTAGTCTGACTCATAAGGCCAGATACTGAACATCACAAACGCCATCGAGTCTCCTCGTCTTTTGAAACAGTGTAAAAGCCGCCAACGGATTGAACCTCGACAGTGGCGCACTTTGTCACTGAGCCTCGAGTCGAGCACGAATAAAACTACTGAAGCATTACTAAGTATGGATCATGATTCCTGTTTTGCACCCACGTGCAGACGATTGTTTTCATTCTTGTCGATGTCATGTCAAGGTCTTCTTTTCAATCTAAGAAATCTTGTCATTCACCTTCCATTATAGTACTAATATCTTAAATACTATCCATTGTGAAATGAACATCCTTTTTCTCAATTTTAATGATAAAATATTCACGAGTTCATTTAAAATTGAATAAACTTTTAGTAAACAAGGAAAGTATTTTTTGTATTGAAGTCCAAATCTTCCTCACACATGTGCATGTGAAGAAGAATAGCTTTAACTGAATATTAAATAACTTGCATTTGCCAGATTCTTTTTCTCTCGGCTTATTTATTTTTAACTCTCATTCAATTCCTTCTATTTTCTCACACTCTCCCTCTATATATCTTGTTCAAATTTTCAATCGTTCATAAAATACTTTTTATTCATCCACTCGAGTTCAAATGCATTTTTTAAACTTGTAGGGGATGACACTGGATGTGAATACAGTTTTTTCAAATATTAATTCAGTAATTAAATTTAATTAACTAATTTTATTTTTTTTTTAGATTTAAGTTGCATATATCTAACAATAGATGGCGCCGGATAAACTTAAACAAATGAATGAAAATTATTTATAAAGGACTTTTTGCAAGAGTGACAAAAAAGTAAGAATTGACTTGAAATTTTTTTTTTTATATTACTTGTTATATTTAAATCATCTCGCTTAATAGAAACAAGTGCTGCTGTTACAAGGAAAATTCCAGAAAAGAAGAACTACACAGATCCTTCAAGAAATGGATTGTCCACTGTGATTTTTCGAGGCTTCAAAGTGATACCACCCATGACAACGAAACCCGCACCTGGAGGATTGAAAGTCATATTTCCAGGTACGTTTTGTTTTAAAAAAATTGTTCTGGTAAAACGTCATTATAACGTAACATTAGTCAACGTAAACTGTAACTTTACAGTTTTAATTAAATGCAACTAAACAACTTATATGGGTAACTTTAACCTCATCTAAATCAATCTGCAGAAAAATTTGAGGTTTGGTTTGTGGCTCTACGGTCAAGATATGCACACTTTAGGCTAATTACACCGGATCTACAATTTAACATGGATTCCGAACCCCTAACGAACCTCCAGGCCACCGTCAGGATTCGAACCTGAAACCTGTGATACCAAATGCCAGAGAACTATCCACTTGGCCACCAGGCAGCAAGAAAAAAATATCTCTTTTTTTAATTTATAATGATATATTAAAAACAAAGAGTTATTATAATTTATTAATATAATAATAATTTGTTTTTTAATAAATTTAAAGGGTTTTTTTTTCTTCAAATATTTAATTATTGGTGATTGGATGCGTGCGCAAATGAATGAATAAGTGAGTGTATATGTGGAGGAACGAGTGAATCAATGATTAAACAGATGTGTGTGTGAATGAATGATAATTGAGTGCATGAATATGTGGATGAGTATATGAGTGAGTGAGTGAATAAGTGAATGCATTGACCAGCAGCCAATTATCAAACTCAACAGACTCGCGATGCGAAAGCATAATTGACATTAATTTAAAAATGGAAATAGCCACTTGCTTAAGACATGCGTCGTGAAATTTTTCTTTTTCATATCTGAAGTATTACCATATGTATTAAAAAGACTTCACTGGAAATAGATCGAACTTTGCGGATGGGGGGTATTATGAAATTTCTGCAACACTAATAAAGATTCTTATAATAAATGCTTACAAATAATTAAATTTTGTATTATGTAAAAATGAATACGTTCTTTATTTTATTGGGTTTAACCAGGAACTGTCACTTATTAACGTAACATAACGAAATCGCAGATGTTTAGTTGGAGTACCAGGGGTGATATCCCTTACCTCTATATCAATAAATAATATAAAAGAAACATAATTTATAGAAACCAAAATTTAAGTTTAAAAAGAAGAAAATAAAAACGAGCCCATGCTCTGTGAAATTTAAAAAGGAATAAAAGGGTTAGTAAATGTTCATCATTTAAAATAATAGTTAATAAAAACTATTTTAAAAAAAAGTTAAGCAAAAATAAAAAAAGTTTATAGTGTCACTTATTAACAAATGATTAATATCATTAAAATTGACTAATGTAGATCAAGTAAGAAAGCACTGAATTTTTCTAACCTCATATCTCTTTTTCCAATTCATTTCAAAACGATTTTTAAACTTTCATGCAGTCATACAGACTCCCTTAAACTCGTGATCCAAAGGTAACGTAAGTAATTAGCACACTGATGGCGTGCATTGCAGTTACAAATTTCGGAATTGCCGATGGGAACGGCATATGTAAATTTAGCATCGACAATCAGGGTACCCGTTAGGGATTTTCCGAGTTTACTCTCATCCTACGAACAAATAAGGAGTACTCTCTCTTAAAGTCCTTCTGTATGGCAAAATCCTACCGAGCTGCTCGTATTATGAATTCAACAACAACAAAGATTGATTTAGTTTGTCGCTCTACTGTCATTTTATGCACACTTTGGGATCATTAGACTGGGACCCACAGTTTAATGTAGATTCCGAACCACTAACGAACATCTATACCACCGCCAGGATTCGAACCTTAAGTCTGTGGTACCAAAGGTCAGAGAGCTAGCCACTTGGCCATATCAGGCCACCCAACAACAAACAACTTGTATACGTACGGAAATGCCAATGCTGTACAATTTTCGTATAATTAAGACTCGTGTTAACACATAATGTAAATAATATTTTTTGGCAGACGGCCTTAGCCCACCATGGGCCTGATGTTCCAATTAAGAAGGAGAAGAAGATATCTCATAACCAGGGCCGAATTTTCCTATAGGCTAACTAGACTACAGCCTAGGGCCTCAAGATCAAGAGCGGCCTACATTCAAATTGTTAACAAAATTAGAATTACACTATTCTAGAAACACTGAATCAAAAATGAGGAGAAATTTTTCACATATGACTCATAAACAAACATAATAAGTAATTTACAAACTTAAAAATGGGAGGTGAAAGGACCTCATGTGTGGAATAGCCTAGGGCCTCTTTTCATCTAAATCCGGCCCTGCTCATAACCGTCCCATCTAAAAAGTATGCATTGTAAGCGTCTCGCTGCGCTTGGCATGATGAGATGTAGGCGGTTAACTTCAACCTTTAAATTGTATGGAGGGGGGAAGGCCTCTTGTATGGTCTCTTGGCAAATATTTTTATATTTTTTTATTAGAATAGAAAAACAATTCTTTTTTTTTCCCTCGAAAATGAATTAGATAGTACGTGATGCACACTTTTTAATTATGATTTTCAAATTTACATCCAAAGCAGTTTTCCTTATTAAACATATTTATTTTGTTCAGACATTCTAATTATCTTTTATTTCAGGCACGAAATGGTGTGGATCTGGAGACATTGCGACGCGCGACGACGATTTGGGGATTCTGGCGGACGTGGACAAATGCTGCAGAGAACACGACAAGTGCGACGACTACATCGAAGGAGGCCAATCCAAATACAACTTGACTAATTACTCTCCATTCACGGTGTACATACGCTTTAGTAGTGATAATATTACATTTCGTGCATCTAAAACAATGTTATTGCATATTACGAAATTTTGAAGCGATGCCCACTCTCTGTAGTACTCGCTTTCGAGGGCGGTAAAAAATTCGAATACTCATCTCATAAACTTGAACTGGATTTCAATTATAACATTGAAGTTCTGTCCGTGGCTTCAATTAAAAATTAGCAAATACAGTAGAACCTCTTTAAGTCGAACCTCGATAAGTCGAAAACCTCCACAACTCGATAAAATTTTTTTGTTTCCTTCCCTTCAAGCCCCAAAACCTCCATGACTCGAAATTTCAACCCTCTATAAGTCGAAATAATGAGTCAATCCCCACAAGCCATTTTGGTACATATTTTCCCTCCATAACTCGAAAAAAAAATTTGAACTTCTGTATCTCGAACATTAGCAATGTTTCATTTTACAATCTTTTTTACAACCTTTACAACTCGATCATTTCAAACTAATTACCGCTTTAGCTCGAAGAAAAATAAGTTACCGACTTTACGGATTTGCCGACAAGGCAAGTCATTGTTTCTTAGAAAACAATGTATGAATATATAGTAAATAGAATAACCTATTCTATGAAATAGCAACTCGGAAGAAAAAGAATTTTCTCCTCTTTATAGCTTAGATAATGCTATAGATAGAGAACGATCGAATTGTCTAAAGCAAAAAAATAATAATAATAATAAATAATAATAACTGACTTTTTTAATACATAATATGTTTAATTTTAAGGTTGTTTCGGAATTATTTTGATTTTTTATTGAAGTGCATAATATAACTTTTAAATTGCAAATAGACACGCTTATTACCTCTGTAACTTGAATTTTTATTTGTTTTACCTCTCTAACTCAAAGTAAGTTAGAAAGAATCTAGACCTCTACAAGTCGAATATTTCCTTACACAATCCGCATAAGTCGAAATCCTGCATAAGTCGAAATCTCTATAACTCGAATTATTTGGCGTCTCCCTTGAAGCTGGACTTATAGAGGTTCTGCTGCAGTTTTTTTTTAAACAGCGTAAACAACGGGGTTTTTTGGTAAACTGCTTTAACAAAAAAAAGTGGCTCTGACTATATATACGATTGCTGATAGTAGATACACGAAGAATATTTTTAAATTGTTTTTCAGACAGAACTCATGGTTATTGAGGAGGCTCTGAATTAGTTTGTCAATGCAGACATTTGAATCTTGCGAGAGCCAAAGCTCTATTCAGCACTAGGCTTAATGGTAGAAACATGGTGATGGAGCGATGCTCAATAGTGTTCAGCTTTTAGGTTGCTTGAATGCCCATCATAATAATATATTTTTTCGGTGGGTTCCATCACATGTAGGTGTTTACGGCACGAGATTGCAGATGAGCTGGCCAAGGAGGGCAGCCTTAAGAGTTCTACTGATGGTGACAGTCTCTCTTTCTCGGAATTTGCATCTAGGGTCAAATTAGTCATCAACTCCTCTTGAAAAGGCCCCCATACATAAATGGTATGAATGTAACAGTCCTGTTGCTGCTTTAATTGGGTCTGGTAGTAGATCGGATCAGATGGCTCCTGCTAGACTTAGCAATGATAATCTTCGTGCTTAGATGTTCGTGCGTAGATTGTCATGTGTGAGGGCCTTAAGGTTTATAACCTTTGCCCGAAATGTAGCTTGACTCAAGCCACTCCTGTCCATATTTCCACTTGCATTGTTTGTCACATGGTTGAGAACATATGGGTACATGAACTTGGTGTATATGTTGCTGTCGACAGAGTGGGATAAGAAACAATAACATATTTTTGCAATGGAACTTCGATGGCATTGCAAATCTGAATGTCAGCGAAGTATAAAGTTTAATGTCCCAATTGAACTTTCAACAGTGAAAAGAAAAAAAGAGGGGGCCTGATGGCCGAGTGACTAGCTCTCTGTGCCACAGGTTTCGGATTCGAGTCCCGGAAGGTATGCTTGTAGAGGTTTAGAATACGCTTTAAACTGTAAGTCCCTGTCTAATATGACTGTTGTAGATAGGGGTGACAATCCTATCCCGTTAAAAAGAAAGCATCTCATGTTTCGCCTTCAGTGACGAGGAACCAAGTCAGACTTCTATATACTGGCACTCTATCACAACAGAAGCTGCCGCCCTTTCCATCCATCCATCCATGAGTAGACTATTCAATATTGCCTCTTAAAGTGTCGTTTCCTTCACTGATGCAGGACTTTGACTTGATTTAAGGGATTCTTGAATGTTTTTCTTTAAATTGACTTCCAGAAAACCTAGCGAACGATAGTTAACAGTATTTGTTATGAAATCTCGACATACTTCTTCTAAAATATTGTCTGCTGAGGTAAAGAAATTTATCTGATGTTATATATATATTTATCCATTCAACATCTGCTGTTATTGATTTGAAAGCTGGATAAAGCACGCGTTGGAGTTTTGTAAACAAAAGGCATTGTTTTATGTGTTTTTCTTTCTCTTCAAATTGTGATAAGTATGGTGTCCCACTTTTGATCGGGGACACATTACATTTATTTAAAAATCATACTTGCTGGAGTTGAAGATGCGCCACAATTGCATAAAACTTGGGTTCCAGAAATCTGGAGTAAAGAGCATATTGGTGATATTCGTATGTGGGACAGGAATAATCTGCATGGAATTTGCTCCTGTTGGGCAGATTTCTGAAAACAAGTACCAGTGCCGGATTTAGATGAAAAGAGGCCCTAGGCTATTCCCCTTATGAGGCCCTTTCACCTCCCATGTTTAAGTTTGTAGATTACATAATAAAACACATCAGCACTGTGATATATATCAATATGTTAAATGAAACATGTAGTGACTGGTACTAATCTTTATAAAAAATGTGCCACGATAATAAATAAAAAAAAATGTCCACTTATTTGGATATTTATTCTCAGCACCCTATAGAGTACTTGTAACAATAACTCATCAAACATAACACGCAACATTTACAAAGAAATGAAATTCAAATAATAAAAAACTTTGCCCACGAAAATAAAATAGGCAATAAAAATTATCTTATTTTCTATCAAATTAAATTAAATATATTCAGTGCGTTGGAGATTAAAGCAAATTCAATTCAGATAAATTTATTTCATAATAATTCGCATTTAAAGTTTCAATCTACACCAATCTGCACTTTATTTATGCAAGAACAAACCAGAGCTCAGTAGCATGAGGCACCTCAATATTTGCCATAGCAATCAACAAACGTATGAATTATACTTTGGTGCAATCTAGTGTGTATAAACGAACAGACCCAATGAGTTGATCGCGTTGATCTTAACCAATACATTTTTATGTTTACTTATGTGTCATATGTGTAGAATTTCTCCTTATTTTCGATTCAGTGTTTTAGTGTTTACTGTATTTAGAATAGTGTCTTTCTAATTTTGCTAACAATTTGAATGTAGGCCCCTCTTGATCTTGAGGCCCTAGGCTGAAGCCTAGTTAGCCTATAGGAAAATTCGTCCCTGTATATGGGATAGGAATAATCTGCATGAAATTTGCTCCTGTTGCTCAGATTTCTGAAAACAATTACGCACGTTAAACTAGAAAAAGCCTACTCAAATGACTGGTTTCTTTTGCACGACAATTACAAAAAAAAAAAAAAAAAAAAAATATGGTGTTCTATCATCCCCTTTTTTCAGGTTTTTGTAGCTGCAGAAAATGTTTCCGTTCCTTAAAGTGATGGAAAATCTGATGAAAAAATTCGAATTTTAATAGCATTAAAAGTGATGTCGAAAATACAACCATGAAGCTATACAATATTCCGGAAAAAAGAAAGAATTTTTGTCAAGCAATCAACAAGCAAAGTAATGTACAGATTTACTACGTTCACTGATTGCTATTGCAAACATTGACGTGCCTTATGCTACTGAGCTCTGGTTTGTTCTTGCATAAATAAAGTGAATTACAGAAGTAATGAACTGTATATTGAATAGTTGAGATGTAAAATAATAATAATAATAATAATAACAATCAAATTTTGATCGTATTCAAATTTAGATTTAAAAATGTATAGACACACTCTAATAAAATGTATTCCGCAATAAGCGTAAACGTAATAGTTGTGATTAATTCGAAATGTTACCGTTTTGAATTCGAAAAAATTCGAATATTAACAGCATTAAAAAGTGATGTAGAAAATACAACCATGAAGATATACAATATTCCAAAAAAATGAATTTTGTCAAGGAATCAACAGGCAAAGTAACGTACAGATTTGATAGGACTGTATATTGAATAGTTAAGATGTAAAATAATAATAATAATAATAATAAAATTTTGATCGTATTCAAATTTAGATCTAAAAATTTGTAGAACTACACTCTATAAAATGCATTCCGCAATAAACGTAAACTTAAACGTAATAGTTATGATTAATTCAAAATATTACCTTTTCAGATTGGACTGCAAATGTGACGATGAATTTTATTCCTGTTTAAGTCGAATCGGCAGTATTACTGCAAATACCATCGGAAACACTTTCTTCAACTTCTTAGGCAGACACTGTTTTTTTCTGGATTATCCGAAAAAGTGCAAGAGATACAGAACGTAAATATAATTAATAACTTTTTTATAGCAATACATTAACTAAAATATTTTCTTAGTTATATTTTTTTTTTTTTTTTTTTTTTTTTTAACAAAATGGGATCAAACTAATTCCTTTTATTTTTAAATACGTTAAAAACAATTTCCGATTTTTTATAACCTCTCACTGTTTTTTTTTTTTTCCCCTTCGTGTAACTGAAACAGTATGTTTTTCAAGGCACCGTTACCTAATTCAGCTACAAGATAAACAGCAGCAAGGGACTGAAAACTTCGACCATCCACAATCTGACTGTCGATATGGTTTGGTTTGTCGCTCTACGATCATCTTATGCACACGAGGGCTAAACAGACCGAAACCTACAGTTTAAAGTGGATTCTGAACCACTGACAAACGTCCATGCCACCGTCAGGATTCGAACCTGAAGCCTGGGATACCAAACGCCAGAGCGCTATCCACTTGGCCACCAAGCCGCCGACTGTCGATGTCAGATGCTAGTATACGTTATCACAATCAATATGTGGAGCCTGATGACCGAGTGGCTAGCGCTCGGTACCACAGGTTTTGGACTCGAATCCCGGCGGTGCCATGGATGTTTGTAGTGGTTCGGAATTCACTTTAAACAGTAGGTTCCGGTCAAATATAATCGTAGAGTGTTGTCTTGAGGTGTAGCCAGTTTTTTCAGCCCCTCGCGGTTTCTCGCTAAAGTGAAACTGCATACTATTATCCTTAGCCATGGTCTGCGACGGAAGTCTTCTGGACCTCATGATGTAGCCCTGGTGCATTAGGCTTTAATGCACCAGGGGGATTAGTAACAACACAATCAATATAGAATATCTTCGTTTCTGAAAACAGTGACTATAATGAATGGCGCCATATTCATTCTTGAGCCCCCTCCCCCTACATGCTAGTATAGCCTCCTGAATGTTGGATGGCCACGAATTGGATAACTTTTCAGCAGTGCGGCTCAAAATAGTGTCCAATTAAAATCTATATACATAGAGTGGTACCTCGGTATACGTATATCACTTTGATATATATCTTGTTTGAATGCCATTGTCTGGAATGTATAATGTGTCAATAACAATAGGACTATTTTGTGCGAGAGGATTAATCATTTTCCTTTTATATGGGAATGTTTGTTCGGCATACGGTCGCTTTGGTATAAGTCTAAGGATCTGGATCTACACTGAAAGTTGGTACAATTCGGCTGGCCAGTGTTATGTCTGCGGCGTCAAAGGATCTGGCACGGGTTAATTACGTACTGTATAAATGAATGTGTATAGGTTCCAGCAAAACTTAAATGTTATACAATAAGAGCTTCTTCGTTATACAATATTTTCTATCCAGTTCCTTTTTTCCATCAACTAACAAATTTTATTTTTTCATCAATTATTAAATCTTATTTAATTGTTAAATACTTTACAGTTAGCGCCATCTAGTGGATCAAAGATCTGGTGGTCTTCTCAAATAATGAAATGTGTTTAATGATAAAAGTGCATTTTTCCCCATTAAATTTTTTTTTTTTTTGCTTTTATCTTTTCTTAAGTGAACCCACCGATAAAAAAAAAATGCATGATTCAGTTGTAGCCAGCCAATATTGGGTCATATCATTAGAAACACTAAAATTTTTATTATATTTGTGTTTTATGTACTCTAGACTGAAAAATAAACAAATGGAAAAAAGTTATTTTATTTAAATTCCAGGTAAGTAGCACCAGACAGATGCAAAAGGCAGAAATCAGTTTTTTTTTTTTTTTTTTTTTTTTTTTTAATGTAACTTCACCAGCATGCTTAACTTCAACTAATTAATTTTTGAAGTTTATGCGATTGTATTCTCTTAATTTATTTGTTTCTTTCAAATGTTCTATTATATAAGCCTATTTATATTATATATATATTTTTTAATTGGTAATTCTTCAATATAATTTGACACACAATTCTAATCATTACCAATGTTTGGCAACTGTGATTTTGTCTTAATTACTTTGCACTTTTCCTACTTTTTTTTCCCCCTCGTTTACAAAATTTACAGAACTTTAAAATCATCAAAATAGTTGAAATCTGAAAAAATCATTACATGAATTTATTTTTTTATCACAAAGTTTATTAAAAATAGAAATTAATACAAAATATGTCTAATAAAGTGAATTATAAATTTAAAATGGTAGATATATTCATGAACAATTAAGGCAGAGGCTCTTTCTCTTAAATTAAGAGATTGTCAAATCAAAGAAAGTGACAGCTTCACTTTGCTTTTTTGGTTAATTCTATAAGTGTTTCCTATTTTTATTGAGCTTCTTAAAGAAACGTAAGGCGAGGAATCAAATCAATTTTATACTACATTTATTCTCCTAACAATGTATAGGTAATATAACAATGTGTGTATGCATATATATATTGTATAATTGATATAAATATATATATGTGTGTGTGTGTATATATATATATATATATATGTATATATTTGCAAACTTTTACTACATAAATAACTCAAATTTTTATTTCAGATTCTTGAAACTGGGTTGCGAAAAGTTTGAGATTGACAAAGCGGCTAAAAAAATTTATCAGTGGAGATCAGCAAGAACATATGAGCAGACATTTTCCCGCTCTCTAACATTCTTTTAAAAATAATTTTGTAAAAAATAACAGTGAACATTAATTACAGGGGAACGAATTATTTTGCTATTAAAATATCTTGAATAGTTTTAGCACACAAATATGCGAAATCTTTTAAGCCAAGTTGACATAAAATTGCAAATCATTTCTTTTATAACATTTACAAAAAAAAATTTTAGTAATTAGTAATTCTTCAAAACCACTTTTAAATGCTTACATGTATAAACAAGTTTTTATCTCTAATTTCTCCAATAATGTTAAACATATAGCAATTAATTAAATCAGTACTAATTCCACACAAGTTTAGTTAATTAGCAATAAGTTTTTGTCTAATTATAATGCTAATAACTTGAATTAGCTAATACATTTCTATACATCTAATGTCAGTCCCTAAACAGCAATTCTAAATATCAATTATTAGACTACAATTCTAAATGTATAAAATTCAGAACCATATCAATGTTGAAAATACCAGCTACTATTTTCATAAAAGCCACAATTTCTATTGAGAAAACTTCCAAAAACAGCATCCAAGCATTATTCTGGCAAACAATCAACTGAAATTATTTTGTGAAATACAAATGTTGGATATATTTAATCATAAATGAATAAAATAAAAGTAAAATATAAATTTTTTTCCTAAATGATTTCAAGAAATGATATGAATGATTAAAGATTTTTTGGTTTATTCAAAATTTGATGTTTTTCAATAAAAATGCTTCACAAACTTAAACACATTTCTGTGCAACAAAAAATATTCTTTTAAAAATGAGTCTGTACAAAAAATTAATCAACTCTTTTATATTTATGACTAGTTTACTTGTTGTATAATTTTGCTATATTTCATTTCATTTCATGGTACAAACACACAATTTTTCTGCATCCAACTTGAAAATGTGTTTAAGATTCATATTTTTAAAAAAGTTAAAAAATGTGTCAGATTGAGAAAAACTGCTTCTGAACACTTATCAACAGAATTTTAAAGTCATCTTGAAGAACCAAAGAAAGCTATTTCATCAATTACATCAATCATTTTCATTTTGATGATGATTTGAATTTTAAATTTTTGCTAATAAATTATTTAATGAATTAAATTTTATTGGTCTGAAATATATGCTTTATCCTATACATGTTTTAGAATTTCCTGTTATTTAATGATTCTTTTTAAAACTGATATTAATACCCAAATAGTTTTACTTATTAGATTTTTAGTCATTTTCTTTCTTACATATGCAACAGCATTGGGCATTATTAAATAATCTGAAAAGGGAATTTTAAAAAATTCTTCCCAAATATTTTCTTACTATTCAAATTTGTACTTATTATTTCGATGATAGTGCAAAATTACTGAAGATCTTTGAATGGATAACTTGTAGCGTCCAAAATTGATAAGAACAAATTTGGGTACATTTAAACATTAAAAAAAAATTGCAGGAACAGTAAAACTAGAAGATCTATAATAAAAGTACATCAATTTCTCTAAAAAAATGTTTTTATTTGATTTTATAGCATTAAACATAAAAACAGATGTGTAAATTTTAAAAATTCCTAGGTCACAATAACTTTCACGCCAGCATGTATAAGTTCAATTGCAACCTAAAAAGAAAGGAAGAAATTTTAATGTAGGAAATAAAACATACAAAATGCACCAATAAAAAATAAAGTACACCACAATAAATAAAAAATATGGATAAAATAATGCATTTTTATATAAATAACTATATTAAGTTATGCAGATTTTTAAAATAGGATTATTTAAAAACTTTATAACAAATTATCTGAGTAATTATTTCAATTTATTCAAACAAAATTATATATATATTTCTCAAAATTAATTTCATATCTCTCCTTATTTTATCTAAATAAATAAGTTATATTAATAGACTAAAGCAGAAAAATTAATCAAAGCTATTTTAAACATTAAAGAATAAAAATTATGTTACCTCAACCATAATAAGAATTATAATCATCCATTCCAGGCGCACATGATGCTTGTCATTCATATGATTACTTAATAAGTCAATTAATTCAGAACAATAACTTAAGCGTTCATTCATAACCTATAAAATAAATATTTTTTTACAATTAAGGTTTTATAACAACAAAGCTAGTTTAATACTAAATCTCATTTCATAACATGCAAGCAGATTTTTAAATGAATATATTCATATTTTATTAACAATAACGTAAAATACAATAGTGACATTGTTTACCGCATTATAATAAAAAATGCGAGGAGAGAAAAGAAAGTATGGCACAATCGCAGCTAATCAATTATTTAGCTGCTTCATTTCAATTTACTCATTTGATAAGCAAAAGAGATTCTCTGGTTAAATATCTCAATAAATATTTTTTTTTATATTAACTAGCTATATTATAAAACCAAACAAATTTGAAATAAAAGATCTAACAGAAACAACAACCGAAGATTTGACATGTGACAAAAACTGCAAATTTGATTGTAGAAACTTCAATAAAAATGAATTAGTATAACCACGTTCTTGTTCATAATCAACATTTTGTATTTAATATTTTTTATTTGCCTAGTTTTGAATGTTTTTTTTTTCATTTATTTATTTAATATTTCTTATTAATTTAATTATTTTTTTCATGATAAAACTTGAGATGTATACTGAATTAATTTTTGCATTTATGGGTCTAAATTATATATACAATTCAATTAAAAAAATTTTTTTTAATTTGATTTCACAGTATTTGTTAAGATTTGTTACACTCAAACTTAATTAACAATATATTCTATTTAGTGAAGCTAGGAAACCTCGGGTCATATTTCCCAAACAAAATAATTAATCCAATTTAAAAACAAAATTATGTTTGTTACTTATAATTTGATATTATCCATTAAATGCAATAGTAAAGGATTAAGAGAAAAAAAATTCAAAAAATTGGATTTAAATAAACAGAAGCATATTGATCTTTTACTTTATATACAAGTGTTATAAACATATAGAAATATAAATTGAAAATTTGATGATCAAGATATAAAATGGTTTTCAAACAACATAATAATTCTCTACTTTGAAATTCCTAATTGCATCATTAATGGCTTAACAAAAGGTAATAATTAACTTTATAAAAATTTGGCACTATAAAGATTTATTTTCATGCATAATAAACAAATTTTTTTGCCTATATCAACAATGGTGTTATATAAATAAGCATGGTTTCCTGCCATAAAAAAAAATTAAAAATCTGAAATAATCTGTAAAGATACTTTATTCAAAGAAGATCAACTATTCCCTTATATTCTCTAGGCATGTCATGTAAAAGTTCCATTTTTATACCTGCAATTAAAAGTCTAATCTAGCATGTTTATAAATTTTAAGTCATTTTTGATACCATATTACAAAATAGTCCTGACTGGGAAAAAGTAATACTAGCCAGAACTATGATTAAAATGAAATAGAAGTAATTAGAGCACATATAGGTCAAAAATAATAAAAATAAAGATAAATAAAAACCTCCATCCAAACATGCAAGAATGAATTTTAACGAATTAAAAATAAATCTAAAAGTATTGTAGAATTCATTTAAATCTGGTTATAAAAGAAATTTAAAACTTTATCTGGGAAATTATAATCTTTAATGGGATAAAATATTATAATACAAACTTATATCTATATACATTTCCAATTCTAATATGTGACTTCCTCGCATCACTAGCATTCATCCTATTGTAAAATAAGCTAATTTTTACAATCAAAACTTTCATAGGTATCTTTGTGTAAAAGATTATTTTTAGATAATTGCAATTAGTTTCTAATAAAAATTGTGAAAAAAAAACCCATAAATAGTATGAAATTGCTTAAATAAACACAAAGAAATTTTACATTTTTTAATGTATAATCCACATATTAAATATAAGAAAGTTCGACATTAAATATACCTTAACGCAATACAAAATTAATGCAATTATTGATGTAATTTTTAAATAAAGATTAAATTTTGGCAATTTACATAAATTGTTATACAAACGTTTTAGCTGGCTAATTATATGGGATTATAAATTCGCACAAATGATACATAACACATCAAACTATAATTGTTAAGATTAGAATAAATAAATTATATTCATTTCATGTTTTATTTTCGATTTTTAAAATAACAGTAAAAAAATGCTAGTTTCACTCAAGGAAGTAGTCTCCAATAATTACTTTCAAAATATTTATTAACTAATTTTGGTTATGTGAAATTAAGTATTTTTATAATTATTTAAAACATATTTTATTGTAAAAATTATTTCAATAATTGTAAAAAAATAGAAAATTTTTTAAATGTGTAATTAATACACTTTCATGCATACCTTTGTTCTTTTAGTAATGTTAAGATGATTAAATGTCTGTTTATACAAGTGTTCAAGTTCTTGTCGATCCCAATAAAAATCAGGAGTATCGAGTAAATCGGAACTTAAGTTAATAACATGTCTGCAAGTGAAACAAAGAATCATCACACACATGATTAAAATCAGTTTTAAAAAAAAATAATAAATAAAAATAATTTCTGATATATCTTATTACCTTAAGAAAAATAACTGTCCTCTCTTTTTAAATACATCATTACGTGACAATGTAAGTTTTTCACCTGCTTTCATTTTCTGCAAAAGAAGGGGATTTTCAACATAAAAAAAAGATTAATTATCCAGCTTTCTTTACAAATTCTTAAAAATTCTTCGATAATGATTTAACAGTATTTGCAATCTAACTTGGATTTTAATTTAGTTATTGCATTAAGAAGTTGCAAATTAATAATTTTGAATTAGAATTAAATACTGCTGAACTAGACATTCCCAGAGCAGTCAAGTCTCAGTAAAGTCCATCAATAATTAGAGCATTAAAAAATATAGAAATCTTATTATACCACCTTATTAGCAAGATACTACTAGCTCCATACAAAAAATAACTTAAATAGGTTAATCCTTATTTTTTTATCTCCCATCCATAAATATGCAATTTTTGCAAACAATCTAATAGTTATAGACAAATCATACCACTGCAATTAATAAATATTTTAATAACTATGTTCTGCATTTTTTTTTTTTTTTTTTTTTAATGTAAAACAACAAGGGAGGGGAGGAGTTTTCCTTTCTAAAATCTATTCTTATGCAAAATATTGTATCAAGCTTCTCAACTAGCATATAATCTGATAGGATCACAAGGAAAGATCTATAAAGGCCTAGTCCAAGTTAACAGGGATGAAGCAAAGAATGCTATTTGTCTATACAATAAAAGGTCTTTATTATCACACAATTGATTTATTTACAAATAATATAATCTGTTTAATTAAATGTAATTGTAACTTGTTCTATTACTATTGAGCAATAATATTGAGTAATAATTGAGTGAAATAATTTTATATACATTAATTTTAACTATAAAATATCAACTAATGGCATATTGATTTAATTTTTAAGAATTAAAGCATATGAAGAAGTATTTATATGTTTACAAAATGCACATATCAGAAATAAATTTAACTAGTTTGAATTTATTTCTATTCCTTACTTTTCCACTAATAAAAATTTATTTATCATTGTTTACATTCCAATAGTTTTCTGGTTAATGTGAATGTATTAACACTATTGATACCAAAGTTTAAAGTCTATAAAAAAAAATTATCTTACATGTATGTTAAAATATTCTCTTAGATGTGAAATCAGGATGAGTAAATAATCTCTCAGCCAAATATTATTGAGTTCCCACTTCCCTATTTCAATGGGCGTTTTTTGGTACCAAATAATAAATGATTCCATAATCATTGAATGAAATATATATATATTTTTTTAATTGATGTATAAAAGCCAAGGGGTACTCACAAATTTAAACTCAGTTTAGATATT
This sequence comes from Caerostris darwini, assembly GCA_021605075.1. Classification (NCBI taxonomy): domain Eukaryota; kingdom Metazoa; phylum Arthropoda; class Arachnida; order Araneae; family Araneidae; genus Caerostris; species Caerostris darwini. The sequence goes on along the minus strand of BPLQ01014434.1, from coordinate 282,086 downwards.
AATTTATTTTCAAAAATTCTAAATCTGGTTTAAGCAAATCAAAATTTAAGAAAGGTAATTTATTTTCAAATTAAAACTTTCATATTTGTTTTTGATCAAAAAACATTCTTGAACAAATGTTGAACAAAAACATTCTTATATATATAATCACATTATTAAATAATGAATTAGCATATTAATTTTCATAAAAAATACATTTTTATTATCTTTTTTAGATTATATATTATTTATCAATTAACACTTAATAAGTAAGTAATTATTTAAAAAAAAAATTATTACCTGAGTTACTAATTCCATTTTATCAACATATTTTTCTAAAGTTGCTTCTTGTATAGCAAGTTTAACTAAAAGTAAGAGGAGGGAAAAAAAATTCTAAGCCAAGTACAAAAATTAGTACAAAGGACATAAAATAATCTTTGGAACTATGCAAAAATCATTTATCTTCATAATAATTTACAGTACTTTAAAAAGAAAAAGAAATTATGATAATTTTTAAATCAATGGTACACTAACTAATAATTTATTTTAAAAAATCAAATTCTTTAAGCAATTTTTTGACAAATATTGTACATTTGAATGTGATAATTATATCTATGACATATTACTACAAGTTGTACTAGCTTAAATACAAAAATATTAATGAAAATTATCTAAAAATTACACAAGGATTGGACAAACAATTATAAGTACTAAATTATAAAGTGCATATTTATCAATTTTTTTATCTCCACAAAAAATGTTTATTAATTCTTGGGCAATCATTAGCAATAAAGATCACATTTTGATATAATGATCCCAGAATAAAAACCAATTTCATGTTTCTAGATTTAAAAAAGATCAATTAAGCTGCCATAATGATTTAACATTTGTATTTGTGTAAAAAAAAAAATGAAGTTTAATTTATTTAAATTCAAAAACAAAAATTTATTGCAAACAAAAATAAATTTGTGGAACTGAAAATAAAAAAAATATAGATAAATATAAATTTATGATCAAACACGATTCATCCTTTTATATGATACAATCAAACTAAGAGAGTTTGAATCCTGCTATTGACATGTATTATAGGTGAATGTTTTACATGTTATATTTAGTTTCCCCCTTACTAAATAGAGAATTCAATTCTTGAAGGTACTTTCAAAAGGAGTAGAACATAATAGAAGAATTAACCTCCAAAAAAATAAGTTGTTGATTTGACTGTATTTAAGAGAATTAAATAATGCAGGTTATAGTAAACTATTATAGCTTATATCACATGAAACATAATTACCTGACAGTGCAAGAACATTGGAAAATGTATAAGTGTAATAATCAGTACTGCCAACTGAATTAAGAATTATTCTTCCTCTTGAAAATTTACATCCTTTTCTGTAATTGTAAAAAATTATGAAATATTTAAAACAATAGAGTGTAATACTTAATACAGTATTTTAAAATATTATTGAAAACTTACTCTGAATAATAATAATCTAAATCCTCTTTTTCTTCATTTACCAGATCAAGATCATAGGAATTTGTCTCAAATGGCTTTAAGAAACGTAAAACATTTTGTTGCTGCAAGAAAAAATACATATTTTGATAATATGACAATATGCATTAAAACTTCTCTGTAACAAGTTTCATGTTAAATAATTTAATATTAGCAAATATAAAAACGTTTTGTTAATCTTTTAATGCATTTTTGACAATGCAAGATTTTATTACCTCTAAATCTGGAACATTCCAAAACACAACTGAACCTTCACTAAAAAGAAAATATGATCAGCATTTTTAAATAATAACAAAAATTTATATAACAGTTTTAAAATCTGAAGACAATACATATTGAAATCAAAAGATGTACTAATTCAAAAAAATTAAAGATAAAACATCCAAATATTACATTTCAGGACTTTGTTCTTGAGATGAAGTTTTCAATTTATTATTCATTTATAATATAATTTAACATTTCACACAAAAATATTTTCTTAATATATTCAGTATAATTAAAAAATAATATATATGATATATTATAGAATGCTATTATTTGCAGTTGACTTTAAACAAAAATTAATGTACCACCTTCTACAAGAGATTTTATATTCTTTTAATTCAAACCCTTCCAATTCAGAAATAATAAAAAACCTATAAAGATTTAACATAAAAAATAAATGCTTATAGAATAAAAGAATTTACAAATATATTTTTTAAAAACAAAATGTCTCTTGATGATATGTTTATGTGTTCATATTAACAATCGATACAATAGACCTGCAATATATAAATGAATAAGAAATTATATTTATTGTTGAATTAAAAAATGAAAAAAAGATTACATATATCCAAAATTATATAATTATAAAAGTCCGATTTATCCAATATTCAATACCAGTTTTAGTACTTTTATGATTAATATTTAAAGCTTCATGACATTTCAAAGCTTTTAAAATTTGATCAGATTATAGAGAAATACATTTTTAACATGGTGTATCTATTTTAGCATTGAGTATATAGACTCATAAATTACAATCTCAACTATTTCCAGAAAAGAAAAAACATCCATCACACCTTGAACACTTGCATATATTTACCTAAAAAAATAAATTTGACGAGGCTCATCTCCTACTTTATATTTGGCATTGACGTGAATAACATCTTCAGCCCCTTCTAAAGGTTGAAGACGCTCATACAAACCTTGCTTGTCTAAGCCTTCGGTTAACTTTAACATATCATAATTTTCAGCAGTACAATAAGCCACAGCTAACCCAGTTTCCTGTACAATAATTGGCAGAATTAATAAAATATCCAAGATTTAGATAAAACATTACAGGACGGAATTTATAAAAAAAATATTTAAATCGTAAATATAAAGTATTTAAACACATTATATCACAGATATAAAATATAAAATAAATATATGGTATAGAAACACAGAAACAAAACCAATCAAAATCTTGGATAACACAAATTGTATAAATTTAATTTCCTTTTCATCAATAATTAAAACTATATATTTATACTTTTACAAACTACCAAATAGTATTTAAAATATCTACTTCAAAACTAAAAAAAGACAAAAAAAAAAATTAATAGTTCTAATAATTTGATAGAATATTGAAAGTCATATCATCCACTCTTTTGCAAAATTCGAAAACTTTATCAGCAACAAACAAACAAGCAAGCAAAAATTATTGAAGTAATTATGAGAAGTAACTAAAAAATTCAAATGAGGATTCTGTTTGTATTCTTTTTTTCAATGTAGAAATTTTATACGTCTTTTTCAAAGCAGTTGAGCAAAATTATATCAACACAGTTGACAAAAATTACAGAAATTATAATTAATAATAATATCATAGGGGACTGATGGTCGACTAGCACTCTGGTGCCACAAATTTTGGGTTAGAGTCCTGAAGGTGCCATGGATCTTTGTACAGGTTTGGAATCCAGTTTAAATCATAGATCCCAGTCTAATATAATTGTAGAGCAATGAGCTGACAACTCTACCCTCAAAAAAAGAAATCTCCAGTCTCGAAATCTGCCAGCAGACAGACGGCCTTGGCCTCACCATGGGGCTGTTGTGCACAATGAAGAACAATATAACATTTACTTTGGAAAGACATCTACTAAATCAAATACAATAACAGGAAAAATAAAGTAAGAAATAAATTTAAAATAAATAATTCCCTGTCTATAAATTACAGTACAATTATAAAGGATAAAAATAAAGCATACGATACAATACGAAAAATATAAAGCATACGAAGCATATGATACAATCTGTAAGCAACTTCAACCAGAACAAGAGCTATCTTTTTATATATGAAGTTTTTATACTGAAGTAACATAACATTTTTCAAACTTTAGAAGCATTTTTGTTACCGAAATGTTAAAAAGTAACATTTATTCAAGGAGAAAATTTTAACACAATATATATGTGAGATAGCATCATGATAAAAACAGAAGCATTTACCAGATAAATTCAATAACAGTACAATAAAAATACCAAATAAAAAAAAGGTTCCATTTAAGAAGGCAAGAATCAATTTTGTTAAAAAAAAACAAAACTAACAGGAAAATTTCAAATTTTTAAATGTTAGACTATAAATGAGACAAATTTAAAAAAAAATTTTTTTTTTTAATTTGACAGCATTTAATTTTAATATTTTTTATAAAAAAATGAAAATTCTGATTAGTATGGCAGTTAATCAGTACAAAAAATTAATCTATTAATTTTGAAGGACTGGGAGAAAGGGGTAGTGTTTTTAGGTTGGGCACTTTTAGGAATTAGTGAGCTTATAATCTGTTCTACAAAATGTCATGGGTTTTTTTTTAATGCATAATGTGTACATTATAAGTAGAAAATTATTCATAAATGTACTTAGCAATTATTATATATAAGGTTTTACAATTTAATTGAATCATTTTCTTATTTCCAATGTTACATATATAGTATTATTACTGTAAGTTTCGATGGAACATAAATCTGAGAAAAAGATAGTACATATCAGAGGCATTATCTTCCAAGTTATTATTTATTAAAAAAATTACCTTTTCAAGGGTATCTTTTCCAGCAACAACTTTTTTCCTTGGAACTCTTTTTTTTACTTGTAAAGCAGCACCACTTTTCTGGATATCTCTTGCTTCTTCACTAATATTATATAAAGTTGCTCCATAATGGAATTTACATATTTTTAAATCATTCAATACATAGTTTTTATTAGCTAATAGGTAAGGATACCTATCCAAGCAGTTCCTTTTTAAACAATTACGAGTTGCTGAAAAATGAATATAAAGACATATATTTAATATTTTTAAAGTCACATTTAAAAACGCACTTTTTCTTTTTAATATTAATATAAGTAAAAATTAATATATATAGAAGCTATGAATAATTTTAATGTTATAATTTAATAATTTATAAGTTCGTAACTTTAATAATTAAAATGTATACATCCTGAATTTAACATCCCATTATACAATTCCAAATTACCACTCTCAAACATTTAATATTAAATTGTGATTTTCCTTGTCTCCCAGCATATAACCAAAGTTACCCAGTTGTATAACCAAAGTTACTAAACAAATAAAAATATTTGTTTAATATTAGTAGAATCAGTATATTTTAATTAATTGCATTAAAATAGTAATTTATTGATGTTTGACACAATTAAATAGTAATATTTTATATATAATTCCAAAAAACCAGTTGGCATCTCCACAGTCAACTATGGGATATAGAGTAAATGAATACTGTCTTATTATTTTGCTTTTTCCATAAACATGAATATTTATAACAGCCTCTTAAAAGAAAAGATCAGAATTTTCTGTTAAAATATTTCTGAAGCTATTATTCCATATATTGCTATAATCATTTCCTTCCATTTCAAGTGATAAAAATTGAAATATTACTGTGCCCAAAAAGTAAGAACAATTTTTTTTTTTTTTCAAAAACTCCAATTCATTCTTCCAAATTTATTTCGTCTTCCTCTGGACATAATGCACGCATGCAACTTTTTTTCCAATCCTCAATGCATGCTAAAAAGTCATCGGCAGGAATGGCCTTCAAAAGGCGCAGCTATTCACATTGAATCTCTCCAATCGACTCAAAAGTGTCCCCGGAGTGGTCTTCAGTTCAGGGAATAGCCTGAAGTCACAGCGTGAATACAGTGATTGTGGAACGATATGGATTTAATTTTTGTCAAAAAAGTCAAGAAGAATTAATGCATTGTGAGCTGGTGCATTCAGTGTTTTCGGTACCAATTGAGATTTGACGTGTTTGAGGCTCAAAATGAAATCTTTTTGAAATTCCAACATCATCAGCAAGGTCTTTAATTGTAAATCGATGGTCTGTCAGAAGACTCTTCTTCTTCATTGCGTTCTCTGCTTTCTGCAACCGAATGTTCACCAAATGCCTTTTGCAACATTCTATACGTTTCCGCAAACAAAATTTAATGCAAGTTCTTTGCTCAATTAATTCAGACATTTCAAAAATCGTCGGAATCAGTTTTAGCGTCTCACAAAGCCAAGCATAACTCAAGCACTAATGAATATTTTGATGTCAAATTTCACACAGGACAAGGACAGTGCAGCAACCTACAAAAGAAAAAAAATTGAAATTCCATAAGCCCCGAGAATTTTAACTTGAAAATTGGTCTTACTTTTTGGACATAAAACTTGGACTTTTTTCATTAAAATAGGGCTGACTTACTACTGTAAGTCAGCCCTATTTTAATGAAAACCTGCCCTACATAATATATATATGTATTGCTGATCATTTCGATTGGAAGGTCCAAAACTATTCAGAAAAGTCTCGTTTGTGGATGGCTTACACCTTCCACTTGGTGATGAGGGCATCGATGTCCATGAGCTGGGTGAGCTCATTAAATTAAATTGGTCTTACTTTTTGGACACAGTAGTAACATATTATAATATACATACAAGAACTTTTAAATCACTGTTTTACAGAAAAAATATATACTCACATTGATTAAAATAATTTTAAAAACATAATTACAAAGAAAGGAACTATATAGCTTTTTTTTTTTTTAATTGAAAGCACAATATTACTCACTGCTTGATAGCTGTTGACATCTTCCAGCATTTAAATTAAAAATATTCCAACATAATGAAAAAACGGCTTTTGATTTTCTTCCAAACATACTAAAAAATAAAATATAGGTAACGAAACTTGAGAAAAAATAATTTTTTAAACTAACAAATATACTTAAAATTTAACTGTTAATAACAATTTTTCAGTTATACTTTAATTTCATTAATCATCTATGAGATATAATGAAGGAATGACATGAAATGATTAAACATTTATTTTGATAGCAGCTTCTTAAAAATGACATGCAATCGTTTTTCTAACATTATAAAAATTGGATATACAGATGGATGGATGAATACTGTTTATCCATCTTTAGAGATTTTATTTATCTTAGAAATAATTTTTTTTTCTATTAAAATTTAGGTAAATATCACTACAATGCACATATGAACTAACAAGTATACACATTGGATAAAAAGCTGTCCTACATGTTTTATTCCATACTTATGCTCAAATATAATAAAATTGCAAGGTAGATTTCAGAATGCTGTAAAAGGAAAATATATCAAAAATAGAAAATATTTAAATTAAGAATCTTGAAACTTTTTTACATATTTTAAAATATAATGAAGAAAATGTAATATTAACCAATCAATAAAAAAAGATATAAAAATATTGATCTTGGTACTACTTAGAAATGGTGTTGATAAAAGGTGAAAAATCAGTCAATGGCACTCAGCCAATTTCAACAAATACAGCCCTGTAGTTTATATGTCTCCTACCTAACTAACCTCATAACTCTCATTTTGCTTTACAATATGAATAATGTTAAGAGTGGATTATTAAATATGATCCTGTAGCTAAAATGATCGAGTTCCATACAAAAAAGCAATATGAAGCTGTTAAAGATAAACAGTTAATACATAATTTGTGTTACTCTAATTTGGGAAACCTTGCTCTTACATCATTTTATCTGTTGTGGGCTTTACAATATGAGCTTCAGCAATAAAGGAACAAGAGCCTGCAGCTTTGCATATCAAAAAGAAATATGTTTCAAGCTTATATTGCATAAATAACAGATGCACAAATATTCAGAAAGATGTTCATTATGCTACAATGCAACAGATGTTCATTATGCTACATGAACAAGCAGTGAAAAATTTATATTCTAACACAGTTCAATAGTAGATTTTGTGCATTTAATAGCTAAAAATTCACTCATTCCTTTGCTTGCAATTTTTAAATGAGCATAATCCTTTAAAAGTTTTACGTTAATACTGGAGAAAATAAAATGAAAAAACTTTTTCATTATAAGTTCTTTGATCAAATATAAAAATAATAAATAAAATACTAAGCATTTTTGAAATTTTAAAAATGACACTATTAATTTAGCAACAATGGATTAAGACAGCCTCAAAGAAAGTAAATTGCTTCACTATATCATATTGACTATATCATTCACTATATCATTTGTCTGATTATAACATTTGACAACACATCATACATCTTATTTGCACTAATTTCATATCAAGCTGCCAAGGCCATCATTGAAAGACTGGTCAAAAAGCCATTTCTACTTCTGTGATGACCAAAGGAAGTTGCAAATTTCTTTTACTTTACAATTTTTTATTATTTTTTAGTTAAAATATCTACTAATCACGTAAGTTTTCTTTATTTATAGAACAAGGTCAGCTTTTGATTTTTCTGTTTTCCTCCCCTTACCACCCTTTTAAGAGATAGGAACTACATGGCGAGAAGCGATTAAAGGCAGGAGAAAGTGGAGAAACACTTTTGGAATCTAATATAGATAATAAGTATATGCACTTAATGATTACATGCAGAATATATATGTAGAATTTTCAGATGCCTAGGATTCATGGAGGATTTTGGATTTTCAATTACTTGCATACAGGATTTGAAAAATGCACCATTTTGGAATATTGATACACATGCAGGGTAAATTTTCACCTTCATAAATATTTCTATATATTTTACATAACTGATAAATATTTTTATTTTCACTAAATTCAAAAATATAATTACTTATCCAGCATTACATATCTAACTATTTTACTCATTATAACATGAAGGGTTTACTAGAAGATTGGTAATAAATGGTTTAAGGGTTGAATTTTCAATAAAAAAAAAATGCTCAAGACTTTTACTATATAATGATTTCTGTGTTCTATTTCTATTTAATATTTAAAATTCAAAAGTGTAAAAGAAAAATACTATTTAATTTATCAATTATCGACTGATAATGGCATGAAAATTTCTAATATTGCAATAACAAGATATGGGAGTTAAAAATTCATTTATGATGAGATATACTAGAGTTAAACCGATAGATAGAGTTGATATTATTTAACTTAATCTGCCTTAAATACTTTATTGATCGTGTTACTAACTCTTTGTCTTTCAAATCAATTTTCACTTGCCATAATGGACTGCAAAATATATAGGTTATAAACTTTCTTAACAGAGATAAACGTTTATGCATAATTTAAAAGAATTTCTAAGGTACGACATTGAATAAATTAAAATTTAAACTCTGAAACATTGGTAATGGTTAAAACATTAAGATTGCTGATAAATTTCAGCAAATTTAACAATTACATAAAGAATTATAAAGCATATATATTTATGTGTGGATGATTAAAATTGTGTAAGTTTTTAATAACTTAACATAAAATAGTGTTAAGGGAATGAATACAATTATTAAAGTTCCTTTAAAAGGAAATTAGAATCCTTGTAATTAAAAATTAGGGTTTATATGTGAATAACCGTATATTTTTTTACTAACACAAAACATGAAAAAAATATTTTCGTTGATAATTTTATTATTTTAAAAACAATATGATTTACAAACCTTTTAAAAAATACTATACACGAATTTGAAATAGCACTTTTACGATAAGAAACAGCAACCTGGACGAAATAATAATAGAACCAAAAACGATAATATTGTGAATAACCTGTAAAAGTAGTAAAACTCTGCCCAATGGACCACAAACAGCAAACATGATACCGGTACACAGCTAAAAAAAAAAAAAAAAAAAAAAAAAAAACCCACGTGTTAATCATAAACTTGACTTGATTTGACTTGAGTTGAGTTTTTCAGATTTATGCTCGCAGGTTGGCTGCATTATCTCAAGGGGGGGGAAATGCATGAAATACAAACTCGTTACTTACGGGTAAAAAATTACATACAAGATACTATATTTGTTCTTGTCTTCCTATTCAAGAATTCTTCAACTTCCGAAGGAAGATACATCAAAAAAAAAAAAAAAAAAAAAAAAAAAAAAAACCCACTAAAGAGTACCATAAATCTTTGACACAAAAATTGGTTAAATATACCAGGTACAGGCTGCTAATTTTCAGGAATCTCTCAAAATGCTCGCAGAAAATATAATAACAAGTCTCAACTCTTTAAATCAAGCAATTAAGAAACTCTCTTTTCCTCCAGTTACAAATTCAATTCCTTCTGATAAAGATAAGAAAAAAATAAAAACCAAAAAGACAAGACTTCGATTGTACGGTGAAAAAATCGATAGATCAAAGAAAAACCTTCTTCATTCTTCTTTACTTCTCGTTTGACATAATGATCAATATTGAAAATTAAATTTGTATCTTAGGTTCCTTTTTTGTTTCATTTATATTTGATCAAACTTTCTAAAATTTTCCAGTCATGGCCAATACAGCGTTTAAAATGATAAAATGGAATGCTCGTAGTATCCGAGCCAAACGACCTTTCTGATTAAATTTTTTTTCTTCTATGTCCGTTTTAGCAACACAGGAAACATTTCTTAGTTCCGAAGATCAATTTCACTTGGTTGGTAAACTAATTTATAGAACCGATCGTTCGTATAAATAAAATAAGAAAGAGAGGAGCACTTTTAATTGCCCTCGATTCCAGCATTCCTTGCAGAGTCTTTAATATTATCAATCTTCCTCTTTCTTATAATAAAATACAAGCAGTTGCAATGCATCTTTCACATAAAACTTTTATTATAGTTAACATTTATTCTCAAAGGGGTATTTTCACTATTGAATGGCTTGATGCAATTTATCAACAACTTCCTTCAACTTGTATTATTCTCGGAGGTTTTAATTCTCATCATCCCATTCTTGGATCCACCTCTTCTACTGCTAGTCCTGAAATTCTGATCAATTGGATTCTTCTCTGAAGAATATTTAAATACTGTTATTAATACCAGCACCACCACTCATATTACTCCAACTTCTGTATCGCTTATAGATTTGGTCTGACTTCATCTCCATTATGCCCGATCTGCAAAACTCAGGAAATAATTGAACACATTTTGTTTTAATGCATGAAATATGTAGCAGCACGAAATAAACTGCAAAACGCTTTTGGATTTCTGTCTTACTCTTGGATATTTGATATGTCAGAGAATGCTTATTATAAGACAACAACGATACTTCAATTTCTATGAAAAGTCTTGCAATCATGTAAGCTATGGGGTACCCCACATATTCTTTCTGGGGTTATTATTTCTTTTTCAATTTTTAGCTCAAGTACTAGTCGTACTTCAAATGTTTTAACAATCGTTTAACTGTTAAAATGTTACGATCTATTTAATCTGTAGTTTAATCTATTTCTTTCGTTTTCAAATTTACTCTTCTTATTTATATTGTTTTGGTTGCCAGAAAGTACAAGCAAAGTATGTTGTATTTTAAAAAAAAATTTTAAGCTGTCATAGGCAATGATTTCTAGAATTTCGAGTTTTAGAGTAGTTTCTTTATAAAGGTCATTTTAATTTCTGCAAATTGTTTTGTTTGTTGTATTTTTAAAAAACTTTGGATAAATTGAGATAAAGCAGCGTCAGCGAGCATACATCTCAAAGCACCAAGTCAAGTAAAAAATCCTGTCTAAAATCTGAAAGTGAAAAAAAAATTAACGTTAATAACAAAACTCTCACTGAAAGTTAGCATGAAAAAATTTTTTTTTCTAAGCCATTATTAAATTACTAATGGATCTTAAAAATAAAAAAAAAATTAAGAACGTGGCTGAAAAATTTCATACTTTATTGCACATATTGCAGGAATCGCAATATTGCTTGAGTTTTATGCTGTACCTTGAGATTGCTAGCCTGTTGTAGCTAAAATATTTTTGTAATTTGTTTCTGAGATTCGTATACTACTTACACTAAAAAAAAGATAAGCTCCACAGTCTCCAGATCATCACAGTAGAAAGCCATCAAATAAATAAATAAAGCCATGAAATGAAACAGTTGTTTCGAATCAGCCAATTAAATACCACGTCAGAATGAATATAAATAGTCTTCTAGATATTGCTATCTTTAAAAATATTCCTTTTAACTACTACCTTAATACTATTACTGCTTTAAATACAGATTAGCTACTTGTTGTTATTGAATTCGATACCAACATTTCTCGCTTGAAACTCCCTCAGTAGCTCTTAACCAATTGGAAAGACTTTCATTTCTTTTTTCAAGCTAAGCCACATTCACTTTTTAACTTGAAACAGCCATAATGATGCTGATTATGCGTTACAAAATGTGGTTCAATCTTTCTTCGAATCGATGAGAGAATGCTCCAAGACAAAATTTCTTAATCATAAACTTCAACTGACAAGTATCGTTAAAAGTTTAATTAAAATTAAAAATCTTGCTAGAAAACCTCGGCAATGTTCTAGTGATCCTGGGGATCTTCGCATTTTTTACAAAACCAAAAATGACGCAAAGATTAAAATTAGACCGTATGTGCTCCATCATTGGGAATGCAACATTGAGGCACTTCATGAAATAAGCCCTCTTTGGAGGAGAAGCTCTATAAAAACTACATTATTCCATTCGCCCTTTAAAAAGCGCGAGCGGTGTTTTAGCTATAACTTCTCAGAAAGAAGCTGCAGTTATTGTTCACAGTTTTAGGAAACAATCCAATTTCAATAAATCGAGTTTCTTCAAAAAGTACAGGTCAATGATCTTCAGCCCATTGATATTTTTGAAATCAAAACTTACATCAGTTTCTTAACGTATGATTTAAAGTCTCGCTATTAAATGTATGCTTTATCTCACTTGCATCATGAACTTTACATTACTACTTTCCGGATCGCTAGAAAACTGATGTGGTCTTTCCTATTCCAAAACCTAATAGATTTACCTCTTCCTCAAAATTGTCGTCCAATTTCGCTACTGAGTAGCCTCATCGAAATACACAATATGGGAAACTTAAACGTCTAAATCCAAAGCAAATAGGGACAAACTTACCTGAACCTAACTTATCCTACTGAATTATCTTATTGAATCTTAATCTTATCTTACTGAACCTATTAATCTATCTTGTTGTTGTTGTGACTAATCCTCAATGTCCTGCAGTGCAGGACGGACATCCTACGAGTGATCTACTCATGGGTGGAGGAAAGGGGACAGCTTCTGTTGTGATGGAGCACCCGTAGCAGGTAGTGTGACTGTTGCTCCGTGATGCTCTTGCAGTCATATGAGATTGGGACCTACGGCTTAAAGTGGATTCCGAACCACTACAAACATCCATGACACCGCCGGGACTCGAACCCGAAACCTGTGGTACCGAGCTCCAGAGCGCTAGCCACTCGACCCTTCAGGCCCATTAATCTATCTTACCTGAACAATTTGGTTTCCGGAAAAATATGCCCTCCTATTCACCATCTCCTTCGAGTTACTGAACTGATTCACTGAGGCTTTAAAATTCCAACCTCGTGGGTATACTATATTCGGACATAGCCGAAAGATTCGATAAAAATATATAATTAAAATTATTTCTCTGCAGAACAATTTGCAGAAAAATATAAATAAATGTTTTTTTTTTTTTTTTTTTTTTTTTTTTATGTATTGTTAAAAAATCTCATTCTGTATAGATATTACAAACTACTATTTTACATTTTTAATTAGACGATTCAAATTATATTAATGACAAATCAAAAAACACAAAATAAAAGTTTCATAAAATATATTTATTTAAAATATAAACTATATCATACAATGCAAATTATTTTGTAACAAATTGTAAAAAAGACACAAACTGTTCATTTATAACAGTTATTATAAATAAAAACTTTAAATTATATAATTTTAACAAGATAATTGAACATTAAATATGAATATATTTACAAAAAGGATGAAATTCGATACGATTTCCTTTCTGCAAATACATCTTTTATACATAATTCTTATAAAAATAAATGAAAAATTTTTTTATGCTTATTTTAATGCAGTCTCTTCATAAAATTTATAATATTATATTTTTGACATCAATAAACATACAGAAATATTAATTCAAAAATGTATGGCCAGTCTCTAAAATGTTATTAATAGAATGATTCATAAATAATCATTATAATAAAAAAATTTGAAATATAAAAATGAATAAATTATTTAATGCATACATTGTCGTAATACAAGTAATAAAAAAGTATTTTTAAAATGAATAATTGTCCAGCAACTTATATAAATAAAATTTAAAAAAATAACATCTAAGTCATACTCAGTGTTTGGAATTATTATTTCCATAGCACAGCAATGCATTAAAAAAAAGCCGCCATTGAGGAAGAATTCTGAATGCATTTGTACGATTTACGCTCCCTTAAAAATAGTTATTTTTGGAATCTTCTCCTTTTATAAAATATTAATAAAGAAGAATATAATATATAAAAAACTATGATGGTCCGTCTATGATAGTTTCTTGTTATTTTGAGCCAGATTTTGTCATTTACATCAATCATTGGACCGATCAGTTTCTTTGAATACTCCAAAAGGTTGATAACCACTACCTATGTCTTGGTCCATACCTTTTGGAAATTGTTCAGTGCCCCCAGAATATATTTCCATTAAAAATTCTAAGTAGGGTAAAAAAAAAAGGCATGGGTATTTACCCTAACCATTACAATAAGTTTTATTTTTCCAGCCTGTTATATTTCTCCGAAATGTTATCCAAAAGCATATTTGCGTAATCTGTAAGATGTTCATCATTTATACCTGAATTCTCGTCGTTGAACTGGTCAGTCAATTCATCGACAGTTGCGCAAACAGATCCGTCATCCTTGTACATATGGAGGTTTCCATGATCGACGGAAGATACTTCCGATGGTGATGGAAACTCAGCGTATGGGTAAATATTGTTTGTCATATTGCCCAACGATGGTAAACTTGAATAAAATTGTTTGTAAGATGAAAATGTTTGTTGGAGGTTTGTGCTTGAGTACTGTTCGCAGTCGAATGGAATTGAGCTAGATGAAATTTCGCTCACTTCTGGAACATTTGACACCAAAAGGTTGGATAAATTTGTTGCAGGCTCTGGCGTAGAACATCTTAAAGTTGTTGGAAAACTGGTGGTATCGAGGGTCTTCGAGTAGGGTTGATTGTGGATCATCTCTCCTTGCGTAAAAGGACTCGTATACGTCTCTTCCATGTATTCCGATCTACCCAGCTTCACGAGTTCTGTGTCTGAAATGAAAAGAAATATTCGTTTAGTATTTTCCAAAATATTTTATTAATTCCTATTAATAATTTATAAAGTTTAAAGCACTTTATAGGAACAACAAAATGAACTGTGTTTCAATAGTATCATTAATTATGAAAAGCATTAAATATATTCATCAGAAATTATAAAAAAAATACCGATTTTAAAAGTTTTTGGATCCACATTCTTAAGGCTCGTGCTCACCAAGGCGAGAAGATGCAAGCGAAAAAACTTTACCAATCACTAGCTCCCCGCGGTCGCCTGAAACCGGTTTGCAGTCCGCCGCTTGGAGTTGCCCAACTTTCAACTCGAAGCGGTTTTTCACTAGGCGTAATGCTATTTCTGTCGTTTCGCTGTGAAGGGGTCGAAAAATTTTTCTCGTTTGCCTCTTGAATCTTCACGTCTCTCGCCTCGGTGGGAACGAGCCTTTAACTGTAGGTGCTGTAGACTTAATTTTTTTTCTGCACTATAACACACACAAAAATATTATTAGTAAGTGTAATTTGTAAACTTTAAATGAACTACCAATAACTAGGCAATAAGTAGTTGCTTGTGGCAACTGGCAACTGGCAACTGGCATACCGTTTACGGAGTACCAACAGGGGGAAATACCCCTTAAACCTCTTCATCTTAATTCATATATATGTTTAGAATTCTAATTGGCTGCTTTAATGTTAGTATAAAAATAAAAGATAAAGTTTCTAAAAATTCAAATTAATGTGGTACTCGAAAAAAATTAAAAAATACTAAAAATAAATAAAAGTAAGATACAAAATAAAAGAATTTAAAGTTAAGATTAAATTCGGTACAGGTTGCATGCTAAATCCATCCGAAACCTATTTCTATTGGTTCGATTAAATCCTAGCAATTTCTTTCAAAGTGATCAGATTTGGTGGAGAAAAATCTATTTGTGACTAAGCAAATACGATTACTTCGTTAAAAAAATATTGAGATAGTTTGTAAAATGACGCGTTCTACAACAAGATCTTTTACGTTAAAATAAACGGAAGTACTTACTGCTGTGGAAGATGACGTTTGTGTTCTGCGTAATTGGAGCCGGTTGAAGCGAATAGGTTGTCGGTTGACTTGGGAAAGGGTAGTCCATCAATTCCACTGGAAGTTGAGAGAACTGATGGTCAATTCAGCGAAATTTTCAATTCAATTAGATATATAAAATCTATTCTACTGAAGGGAAAAAACTGCAGTAACTCACACTTACTTAGAATCTCCATATCTGTTCAATAAATATGCATATGAAATTTAAAAAAATGCTCACATTTCTTAACTCTGGTTTTTAGAATCTGACATTTTTTACGCTACAACACACACAAAAAAAGGGAAAATTTTGTTGGTCAGTTTAAATAATAAACTTGTTAAGCACTATCTTAACATATCCAATGAGTCGAAGTACATAAAATGTGAAATCAGTCCGAATTGGATTTCTAATGGTAGTCGCAGCAATTTCTTTCAAATGGATTAGATTTGGTGGAGAAAAATCTATTCGTGACTACGTATAAGGAAAAAATACGATTACATGTTAAAAAATTGAGATAGTTTCGAAAATGCTACGTTCTACAAACAAGATCTTTTATTTTAAAATAATTACTATTACTAATTACTTAAGGAGGTACTTACTACTGTTGAAGATGACGTTTGTATTCTGTGTAGTTGGAGATGGTTGAAGCGAGTAGGTTGTCTGTTGACTTGGAAAATTGTAGTCCATCAGTTCCACTGAAAGTTGAGAGAACTGTTGGTCAATTCGGTGAAAATTTCAATTCAATTAGACATATAAAATCTATTCTACTGAAGGGAAAAAAATACAATAACCAAAAACACTTACTTGGAATCTCCATATCTGCAGAAAGTGCAGAAGAGTATTTGTTGGAGTTGGACAGAAACTGAGGTGTCCAGAGGTTTTCGTCACTTTTTCCATCTAGGAAAAATATATTTATTTAAAAATTTTTTTATAAATGTATTATTATAAGAAAATAACTATTTAACTATTACTTAGGCATGTCTAATAAACTTTAATTCACTGTAATTAAATATTGCAAGCTTATTTGATTTCTTTAATGCACTCATAATTGCTTCAGCTTAAAAACTATAATTTGTAGTTAGCAATAATCGTTGATAACTTTCCAAAACTTAACTTTAAATACTTATAGTTTTCAAATGAAAACGAATCATTTTATAGTTTTCGAAATGAATGCTAATTTGTTTTTTCGTGGTAAATTTCGCTAGATCATCCATTTATTGGAAGGTAAGTAATTCTAATGAAGATAATATTTGAAGATGAACATCAAACGGCACAAACTTCAGTCGTATAAATTCAAGAATAATTTGAAGGCTTAAATGAATTTCACTTACCATATGAAAATTTGCCTGTTAGAGATTCATAACTTTTATGTTCATTTACTAAGGTGTTGAATGGAGGTAGAGGTGACCTGTCACTGTCTTCTACAAATAAACAAAATTTTTGTAATTTTTTTTATTTACCGATAAATATTATTCAATAATCTTTTCAATAAATCTTTCAAAATAAGAAAAAAATAAAGTAATGTATTTATGTAAAAGTAATGTATTTTATTTATTAAAAATAAAGAAAATACATTATAGAATCAAGTATAAATAATTAATCAATAATCAAATAATTAAAAAATCAAGTTATTTTTTTTTCTCTAATTTCTTTCTGAAGAATTCATAATAATCACCAAATAACCTAAATAATCTTTTGGACCTAATATTATTTTAATATTTAAAGTTTTTTTTTTTAAATTGAAAAAAACAATTTTATTTTATTGGCTTATCCATTAAATATAAAAAAATACAAATATTATTAAATACTATTAATTTATGCAAATATTATTAAATAGTATTAATTTATACAAATATTATTAAATACTATTAATTTATACAAATATTATTAAATACTGTTAATTTATACAAATATTATTAAATACTATTAATTTATACAAATATTATAAATAAATTACCAATTTTTTAAAAATTGTTGTTACTATTAAAATAATTAATAACACAAAAAAATTGTTCTACATTCTTAGAAATACCAAAAAATTTTAATAGCTACATATAAAATAAAATGATTAAAAGCAGAAACAAATGTAATTAATAATAATAATACTTTGATAATAAAAATCAAAGTAATTTATTCTTTTTTCGAAGTAAAAATTCATTCATTCAAGGCAAATTCTGAAGATTCAGAACAAAAGCAATTTTGATTGCATTATTTAAAGTTGTATTACAACACTAACTATCAATGTATTAACTTAAAATAAACAGCGTTAATGCTTACCCTCGCAGCTTATTGAAAGCCCGTTTGTTGTTGGCAAATTAGATTGAGGGGGATTAAGTTTTTCTTTCAATGAAGATTTTTTAATTTTCCTCCTTTCAATTTGACCTAAAACCTGAAATCAAAAATATTCAAAATTACTTCAATTAGTCGAACTACGCAGTGAAAATGTATTCTAAACAAGGAAAATATTAAAGTCGAAAATGAAATTAAGAAGAAATAGATCGGTAAAAAACATATATATATTTCAATCCTATTAGTTAACTTGCCTTTGCAGATAATTTTGGTGGTCGTTTCTTGTCTGGAGTAAAATCTGAAAAAAATAATAAATAATTAGTATTAAAAAAATAAATGTGGTGCAATAGTGGTAAATACATTTGAGGTATAAAACTTTTTTATTATATTTAATGCTTTATTTATGTATATATATTTATTATTTTTACATTTTTATTTAAATATGCATTATAATAATTGTGACACTTTAAACCAAACAGAATTCAATATATAAGTTCTTTTTAAAGTAAGAATATATATATATATATATATATATTGTAAATAAAAAATTAAAAAAATTTCATTCTTTCTGTTTAAATTAAAAGATTAAAAAATTTTATTCTTCAAAAAAAAAATAATAATAATAATAATCTTTACAACAAAACAACAAAATTACAATTTTTTAAATCAAAACATTATTATATTTTCCAGTTAAATTCTGATCACTTATAGCAAATTATGTAAACATTTCTTGACTCATTAAAAGATGAAAAAAAAAACTTTTCTCAATTTTTTTTACCTTCCGTGGAATTAGAAGTGGAGGCCCCGTAGTTTACAGAAGATTCATTTTTAATTTGATATTCTTCCTCGACTTCTTCTATAATTCTTCCTCGACTTGAAGTGTTTTTCTGCGATTTTGAAATCTGTAAAAATCATTAAAAAATAAATAAATAAGAAATACGCAACTTAAACATTCCATTTATTTAAAACTACAAACTTCTTCAGAATAAATCAAAAAATAAATTTTATCAAGTAAATTGTAATAAATTTTATCTAAATGTACGTAATGTTTTCAATTTTCATTAAAGTTAAATCTATAAATATTTTTTTATAAGAATTAATATTTGAATTATAATAATAATTTAAAAAATTTTTTTTTTCAAAATTTCTAAAAATGTGTCGTTTGAAACTGTTATGAATAAGGTACGAAATAGTCGAAGCCTATATTCAAATAGTGGTTTCAATTTTTATTGAATCTCAAATTTTATTGAATCTCTTTTGAATGCATTTATAATTTATTTAAGAATCTAAGTTAATTTTTATAGGAAAATGCAGTAATTTACTTAAAAGTTGTGTTGAGTACATTAAAATGGCAAGCTGTTTTAGGAATAATACTTTAATAAATACTGAAATTAAAAAGTTTATTAAAAGTATAGATAATAACAGTTTAGACGGAAGTATTCTCAAATAAAAAAACAAAAACACTTGTTTAATTTAATTACTTTCGTTCAACAAATACTGCATTTAAAAAACTTTACAGTAGAACCTCTTTAAGTCGAACCTTGATAAGTCGAAAACTTCCAAAACTCGAAATTTTTGTTCCCTTCCCTTCAAAGCCCCAAAACCTCTATTACTCGAAATTTTAACCCTCTATATGTCGAAATAATGAGTCCATCCCCACAAGCCATTTTGGTATATATTTTCCCCTCCGTAACTCGAAAAAAAAAAATGGACCTCTGTATTTAGAACATTAGCAATGTTTGATTTTACAACTTCTAATTACCTCTATAGCTCGTAGAAAAATAAGTTACCGACTTTAAGGATTTGCCGACAATGCACGTCATTGTTTCTTAGAAAACAATGTATGAGTATACAGTAACTAGAATAACCAATTCTATGAAATATTCTTATTATAATTCTTATTATTGCTATTGATTTCCTTAGAAACTCTAACAAATAAATATGTTTATTACCTCTGTATCTTGAATTTTTATTTATTTTAACTCTCTAACTCAAAATAAGTTAGAAAGAATCTAAACCTCTACAAGTCAAATATTTCCGTACAAAATCCGCGTTAGCCGAAATCCTCCGTAAGTCGATAACTCTATAACTCGAATTATTTGGCTTCTCCCTTGAAGTTCGACTTACAGAGGTTCTGCTGTATAAACAACTGGAATTTTTGTGAGAGTTATTTTTTACCTTGTCTTGTGGGGACGTGGGATACAGAAAATCTGAAAATAATAAGAAAAGAAACGTTACGCATGAAACATTTTTAATGAAGACATTTTTTTAACTGAATGGAAAATTGAATTTCAATTGATGTTTTCTTAACATAAACAAGTAATATAAAAAAAAAAAATTTAAGTCAATTCCTACTTTTTTTTTCACTGTATTGCAGAAAATCCTTTATAAATAATTTTCATTCATGTTTTTTAATTTTATCTGGCGTCATCTATTGTTAGATATATGCAACTTAAATCTAAAAATAAATTATAGTTTAAAAAAAACTAAAAAACACGTTTTTAGAGTTAATCAAACTAAAAAGTAAAAAATTTAGTTTGATTAACTCTAAAAGCGTGTTTTTTAAGCTGTAATTTATTTTTTACTTTTTAGTTTGATTAACTCTAAAAGCGTGTTTTTAAACTATATTTAAATGAGGTCCCGGTACGGAGGACTGGAACTATAGTTCTTACAATAATTTAATTGTGAGTCAAAAAAGGCTAAATGCGAATGTGTCGAGCCAGCCAGGATTCGAACAGAGAATCTCCTGATCCGTAATCAGGCGCTTTATTCGTTGTGCTACTGTCCCACGTAGGTTTTGAATGTCTTCGGTACTTTGATTCTGCATGGGTTAAATTGCTCTTCATAAGTTAAAATAAAATCCCTAATCCTGACGATCCTAATCATGATGAGATAATAAACTTATCAAAATATTTTAGTGTCGTCGGTCCTTGCAAGTCTACAACGTTTAAATTAAATCTGATCGCTTAAAGTAGGGCAAAATCGAGCCCAAAGACTCAGTTACAAACAAACAAACAAACATACAGATGAAACTAATAAAAGAGCATTAAAAACTGAAATTAATTAATTAAATTTAATTACTGAATTAATATTTGAAAAAACTGTTTTAACATCCAGTGTCATCCACTACAAGTTAAAAAAAAAAATGCATTTGAACTTGAGTGGATGAATAAAAAGTATTTTATGAACGATTGAAAATTTGAACAAGACATATACAGAGAGAGTGTGAGCTAATAGAAGGAATTGAATAAAGTGACCATTTGCTTAAGAAAGATATTTTGAAAGACCCACTTTTTATTCTCAACAGCAATATGTTGTCCATTTTTGGCAACCTTTCGAGCTTATCATTCCTATCCAGTGCATTGCGAAAAGCAGCTTTCATAGAAGGTAGATGTTCACTTTTATTATCTAAAAATACATACTTAAAAATAATTTTTTCATATTATTTAAAATTACATATTTAAAATACAGTAGAACCTCTTTAAGTCGGATCTCGATAAGTCGAAAACCTCCAAAACTCGAAAAAAATTTTTTGTTCCCTTCCCTTCAATCCCCAAAACCTCCACGACTCGAAATTTCAACCCTCTATAAGTAGAAATAATGAGTCAATCCCCACAAGCCATTCTGGCATATATTTTCGCTCCGTAACTCGAAAAAAAATTGGACCTCTGTATCTCGAACATTAGCAATGTTTGATTTTGCAACCTTTACAACTCGATCATTTGAAACTAATTACCTCTCCAGCTCGTAGAAAAATAAGTTACCGACTTTAAGGATTTGAAAACAAAGCACGTCATTGTTTCTTAGAAAACATTGTATGAGTACACATTAAATAAAATAACCAATTCTATGAAATATTCTTGTTATAATTCTTATTATTGCTATTGATTTCATTTGAAACTCTAACAAATAAATATGTTTATTACCTCTGTATCTTGAATTTTTATTTATTTTAACTCTCTAATTCAAAATAAGTTAGAAAGAATCTAAACCTCTACAAGTCGAATATCTCCTTACAACATCCGCGTAAGTCGAAATCCTCCATAAGTCGAAAACTATAACTCGAACTATTTGGCGTCTCCCTTGAAGTTCGACTTGGGGAATATTACACCACTCATCAAGCAATGCCCTCCGAAGTTCCGGTTGACAGGTGGGAGTGGGTTGACGGGCTGCAATTCGTCGGCCAAGCATATCCCACACATGCTCTATTGGATTCAAGTCCGGTGAGTATGCTGGCCAATCCATAAGGGGGATATCCTCCAATTGAAGGCATTCGTCTACAACGTTTACACGGTAAGGAAGGGCGTTGTCATCCATAAACAGAAATTCAGCACCCATGGCGCCCCGAAACAAACGTACATGTTGTTCCAGAATGACATCCCGATAGATGTGGCCTGTCATCGTTACACTCTGAACATGCAGGTCAGTTCTGGAACCAAGAATAATTCCTCCCCAAACGAGCCATCCTGCGCCACCGTAACGGTGTCGTTCAATAGTGTTCTCTTGGTGGTAACGGGTACCTGGCGCTCTCCATATGAAAGTCCGGCGAGAATCAGACTGCAAACTAAACCTGGACTCGTCGGAAAACATCACACAAGACCACTGTTGCGGTGTCCACAATGCATGCTCTCTACTCCAGGTTAATCGCAGGCGACAGTGAGTTGCGGTAAGTGGAACACATCTGGCAGGCCTACGAGCATATAGACCAATGTGCCCTAAGCGTCTGTACACGGTCTGCCTTGAAACTGTCGTACCGGTAACTGAAGAGAGCTGACGTGACAGGTCTGATGCTGTGTTCCGTCTGTTTCTTTTGGAAGTAACTGCTAAATACCGGTCCTCATTCGGCGTTGTAACTCGGGGGGCGACCTGTGCTGTAACATCTACTCACATTACCATCATCTTGGAATCGTTGCCAAAGCCTGGAGATGACACTCTGGGTGATTCCAAGTTCCTCGGATACTTCCAGCTGGGTACGTCCACATTCCAGTCGTCCGATAATTCTACCACGTAAAAAATTATCCAAATGCTTCCTTTGGGCCATAACTATGCGGTTATTGCACTGAAAGGCTTTTAAAGCACTTGTGAACAATTTTACTTCTTTGCCACCATTCCTTATATACCCCTCTCTTACACTCTCGTCATTGTGACGTACTATCCGCGCCATCTGGTGGTTTCCTGTAATTTGCATATTCTTCTTCAAGATGTGTGTGATAATTCTACAGGTGAAATTTTTATTTTAGAGTTCAATTTCTGTGTGATTCTGAATTATCCTTAATTTATGGACATGAGTGTACAAAAAATACTAATAAACAAACATAATTTTATTATTATCTTTCTTTTTATTTATTATCAGTGCCACATTTTTTATAAAGATTAGTACCAATCACAATGAAATCACAATAAATTAGTTCATTTCACATATTGATATAATCCCAGTAATGCTATATTTTATTATCTCTCATGCAATTTACAAGCTTAAAAATGAGAGATGAAAGGGCCTCATAATTGGAATAGCCTAGGGCCTCTTTTAATCTAAATCCGGCCCTGATTATGAAAGAATTGTATTTTAATTAAATAATAAACAAGATACAGTTAAGTAAAAAAAATTTTCAACAATTTTCATTAAAAAAGTGGACATAAATTTGCATAGCGTAAAACTTACTTTTGTGTCTGGCCCATGCTGTGCAGTATTCATAATCGCCGGCAGATTCCCTGGTGTTTCCTCTGCAACTTTGACTGCTCTGGTGCTCCCAGTACAACGAGAAGATCCCCGACTCCCTATTGTACCACCGCATACCTTTGTAGGACTCTCCATCACAATTTTTGATGATCCACGGCACGAGTAGGTCCTTAACCATTTTTAACTTTCTTTAATATCTGTAAATAAATAATTTTGCCTTTTAAAAAAATATAAATAAATAAAAACATTTTCTACTTTTGGGTATATCGTCGATTTTTATGTCATAACCTTAATCTCCAAAACAGTTGCTTTAAATTCAAAGCTTGCCATGCTTATAACATTTATACTGTATATGCTTATGGTCAATGACGTAAAAATAGGGTGGCAAAACGGGCCTATTGCCATGGGCCCCTTCCCGAAGTAAGATGCTACATTACAGAAAAAACCTGACATTTATTATTACAAAATAAAATCATCATAACTGGCGCAACAGCCCGTTTTGGGCCTTGGCCTTCTTTAAAAGATCCAGCCAAGCTGTTCTCCTCTTGGCCGTGGACCTCCAGTTTTTGATCTTATTAACATTTAAATCACTTGAGTCTAAACAGTCGACTCAATCCTTTTTCGGTCTTCCCCTGGGTCGCTGTCCAAAAGGGGTTACATTGAAAACCCTCAAAGCAGCTCACAAAATAAAATAAAATTTATTAATTCTGTACTTAATAAATTTAAGTTATTAAGCCTTAAGTTTAAAAAAAATGTGTATCAATATTTGAAGTATATTCATTTGTATGAAAAGTATATTACACCTGGTAGTAATAGTAATAGCTGCATACGGGTAATCCCAATGCTAGAGACTTCGCCGATTTCTGGTTTATAAAAAGATGGGAATACACGCTGTCACTCATGTGCTACTGGGACATTTTTAAATTCACTTGTTAGGAAACTTCCCTGGTTCTTGAATTTGGTACTTACAAAATTAAAAGTGGGAATGCCCGCTGTCAAGTCAGAGAATTCCAGAAAACGGTGAAGTCCCCTGATTCCATGCGTCACAATTCCCGTGCTTTTTCTTTCATCGGAACAGTTTAAGTTAATCATCGTGATCAGTTGTAAGTAAATTAGTTGATTATGGAAATTAGATATTAACATCTTTAGTAATATAAAATGTCTTAGTCTGAGTGAAAAACGAAAAAGAAAGATGGAGTTTGAAGAAAAACAAGTAATATAAAAAAAAAAAAAATTTTTTTAAAGTCAATTCCTACTTTTTTTCACTCTATTGCAGAAAGTCCTTTATAAATAATTTTCCTTCTTTTTTTTAAGTTTATCTGGCGCCATCTGTGGGTAGATACATGCAACTTAAATCTAAAAAAAGCTAAAATTAATGAATTAAATTTCGCGGACAAGTTTATGATAGAGTTAATAATAAGGATACTTATAGTAGAGTTCAGTAACATATAAAAAATATTAAGCCAACTTCTGCTGTATGTCCATTGCACTGCTCATGATATAAATCTACTAGTTAATGATGCAGTAAAATAGGTCATAGAAATGCAAACATTTTTTGAAGGCATGCAACAGATTTATAATTTTTTGGGACACAGCATCAAAAGGTGGAATATTTTATCAAATTTTATTTCTGATAAAGAGGGGGAATCTTGAACCTTAATAACATTGAGAACCCTAAATCCAATAAGACGGGCTAGACGTATTAATGACATTTTTGCTTTAAAAGTTCGATTAGGCGAAGTTCAAAAAAGCGCTAGCAAAAACTATGCTATTAAACTCCAAAGCAGATGACAGAAATGAAGCAATTTCACTGAAGAAGAAGATAGAAAACTACGAGTATATTATGTTACTGGTTTTTCATTGTAAAATTTTACAGACAATCTACGCGGCTTCTAAAGCGCTTCAGTCTAAAACAATCTATCTTTCAAATGCCTTAAAACGCTTGTAACCAGAGCCGGATTTAGATGAAAAGAGGCCCTAGGCTATTCCACTTATGAGGCCCTTTCACCTCCCATTTTTAAGTTTGTAAATTACACGAGAGATAAGAAAATACATCATTACTGTGATATATATCAATATGTTAAATGAAGCACGTTGGGATGGGTACTCATCTTTATACAAAATAGGGCACGGATAATAAATAAAAAAAACAGTCGAGAACACTTATTTGGACATTTATTCTCAGCACCCTATAGAGTACTTGTAACAATAACTCATCAAACATAACACACAACATTTACAAAGAAACAAAATTCAAATAATAAAAATCCTTGACCGCGAAAATAAAATATGCAATAAAAATTATCATATTTTCTATCAAATTAAATTAAATATATTCAATACATTTAAGATAAAGCAAATTCAATTCAGATAAATTTATTTCATAATTTCTCCTTATTTTCGATTCAGTGTTTTAGTGTTTACTGCTTTTAGAATAGTGTAATTCTAATCTTTCTAACAATTTGAATGTAGGTCCCTCTTGATCTTGAGGCCCTAGGCTGAAGACTAGTTAGCTTATAGGAAAATCCGGCCCTGTCTGGAAGAACTTGAAAAGTATCGACCTAAATTTGGAGATTTAAAAACGCAAACAAATAACAAGACGGGAAAATGATCTGTTAACTCCGAATTTCCTAGAACTCAACAGAGGAAGTTAAAACGTCATTTTAATGAAATTTGCAAAGATGAATGTCTCCAAGATCCCGAAAGCCCGTTTAAAGTAAACGTATTTTATCGTGTATTGGACATCATCATTCGAGATTACGATTCCATGGAATAAAAGAAATTGTTTCCAATTTCAATGACTTACAATCCTCCACTTTGCAAAGTTTAAACAATATCGCATTTTTGGAAAGGCTGAAGAATCTGTTGATGTATATAAAAAGGACACATCTGCCCCATTTACCAAGGAAACCCTCAGTTTTGGCTCCACTTTTATGCATGAAATAAAAAAGTATTTTTCCATAAGGGAATTATTAATAATAAGGAATCATTTTATGTCTTCAAGTTTTCCTCAAGTATGCACTGCATTTATGTTATTTCTAACAATTCCTTTAACTAAGGCTGGTGTTGAGAGATCATTCTCGAAATTAAGATTGATAAAAACCTATTTATAAAATTCTATGGGACATGACAAATTACGCAGTTTAGTTATTCTATCCATCGAACATTCCAAGGCCCGAAACTTGAGCTATGAGGCTGTCATTGACATTTTTGTTGATCAGAAATCCCGAAAAAAAAATTTTAATAACTAAAATTTTTACTAAAAAAACTGGAAATTTTAATTCAGTGCCCGCTTTAAATTAAAAGTTCATAGTATCAAAAAAAATTGGGATTGCAATACCGGCATACCGGTATTTTGAGCCATTTGTGCAATTTTGTAATACCGGTATTCACAAGTTTAAATACCGTTTTTTCGATATTTATTAAAAATTTAGAATTCTTATCTGTGAATTCTTATCTGAAAACTAGAAATGTCTTATGGTATTTACATAATTATAATGATTTTAAAAATGAGAATGAAAAAGAAGACAAGAGACTAACCAATTCAAATTTGATCAAGTTTATAGTAAACTTTCCTATCCACATTCAGAAAAATTCGATACAGTTATCGAAGATTATGATGTCGATAGTGAAAAGAAATTGTCTCTTGAACAAAAATTAGCATTGGCGATAGCTAAAAAAATTTCAACAAACCAAAATACAATACAGAAATCAGCTATATCCATAACAATCCGGCGAGAAATAGATTTATTTGAAGATGAGGGATTTAGAGGTAAATATAGCGCATTGCTGACTGTACCACCAACTAGCGTAGATGCTGAAATAGCGTTTCGACAGCTGGTAATTATTGCACAAAATTACGTTCCAGGCTAAATGATAGTACAATTGATGCATTATGTTTTTTAAGATCACATTTCAAAAATTTGTGATAGTACCACAGACTGAATAGTGATATTTACACTTTTTTGTGATCTAAATAAATAAGATGTTCCTTTACTTTTTTGTGATTCTTTATATACTGTTATAATTTATAAGTTACAAATTTTTTTGTGATATTTACATACTTTAATAAAACTGGCAAATAAAACAAAAAAACACCTGTGATTTCTTTCTTTTTCTAAAATTTCTACTACCGGTATTAAAACCAGTATTCCGGTATTGAGATCTAAAAAATACCGAATACCGGTATTGAACTTTTGGTCCGATATTGCAATCCCTAACCAAAAATAATACGTATTTTAGGTATTACTTTATTAAAAAGAAAATACAATAATGATACGATTGCATTGAAGGTCCCGCATTGGAAAAATTTGCCACGAGCCTCATATAGTATATCAATTATTAGTATTCAATAAATTAAATGCATTTACAAACATTTAATCCTCATTCACTCAAGTTATTTTACATTCATTGTATGTTTATATATTATGTCTTTAATTTACATTATAATTAAATCCCAATTTTTATTTTAAATTTTTTTTTTCAAATTTATGGCTTATGTACGTTCATCGTACAGTTTCTTCAGTTTATATATATGTATAAAAAAAATGAATCTCCATTTCAATAAAAATTATTTCTATTTCTATACACATATATTTGCTTATGTCTACATAAGTCTATTAATTTTTACCGTAATTGAAGAACAGCTTCCAAAAGTTGTTGTTAAATAAATCAGTGCTAATGCGCTGTAAAGTATGGCACATCCAAGAAAAAATACATTTTAAGCCTATTGTTAAAATTCATTCTAATATTCATCAGTAGTTCTGTAGACAAAACAACTAAAATAAATAACTTACTAACTATATTACGTTACAAACTATAATACTCTTTAAAAAAACAATTGAAGTGTTACCTGCAATAAGCTAAGCTACATTTAAGTCCAATCAACTACATTAACTTCGATTGCTACTTCAACTACATTAAGCTACATCAACTTCTATTGAGGTAAATAAAGAATTATGAAGCAAAATGATTTATGTTTATTGAAAATATTGGTGTTTTGAAAAAACAGGGTTTTTTTTTACCATTCATTGGACAGTAAGAAACAGCTAAGCTACATTGAGCTAAAATACATTTTAAGCCTATTGTTATGGAGAAAGTTCATTCTAATATTCATCCGTATTTTTACTGTATACAAAACAACTAAAATGAATAACTTACTAACTATATTAGGTTACAAACTATAGTATATTAAAAAAAATAATTGAAGTGTTACCTGCAATGAGACATTGGATAATCAGATTATTTTTCAGTTCTATCAAAATTTTTCAGTTCTATTCAAAAACAGATTTGCTTGCAAACTGGCGTACCGATTACGTAGTACCAATGGGGATATAACCCCTTAACCTCCTCATTTTATAATTCATAGATATAATTACCATTAGAGTTGGCTGCATTAATGTTAGTAAATAACAATTTCAAGATAATGTTACAAAAATTAGATAAATGGTACTCAAAAAAGTTAAAAATACTAAAAAATAAATAAAAGTTAAATGCAAAATAAAAGTTTAAAAATAAAAAATAAAAGAATTTTAAGTTAAATTTAAACTCGGTACAGTTAGGGGACCAGTTGTCGATACCAGGAGACTATTGAAAAAAGTGAGCAAAACAGTGAAAGGGTTAATGCTGAACGGCGAGAGCTGTAGTAGTGATCTGAAAAAAAAAAATGTAGCAATTTTGCTGAAATCTGTGATACATTCTTTTTAGCCAATCCGATTGCATTGATGTCAATCCCTTTAAACGACCAATCAAATCATCGTGATCATCACACATGATCAAAACCGCAAATTTTGATAAAATGAATTTCGCGAGATGCAGACATTGTACCTAAGATTTAAAACGACAACGTATTACTGCGATAGCTTTTTTTAGATATGAATTATGCATTTTTTTCCCCTTTAAGTTGTTATCAATTTGAATTGAGATTAAAAAAGATTTTTTTTTAAGCTAAAGGAATAATCTGAAAATATAGGTCTTTTTGAATAAACAGATTTCACCCTTAATGCCACAGTGATAAACTAATAATCACATAAATGCCTTAAAATCGCGGTTTTGAATTAATTTTTTTTGTATTTCTTAAACGAATATGGATATGCGTGATTTAAAATTGGAAATTATTGGAAAATAAATCTTACTGTCAATATTTAACTTATCCATACAACAAGAAATAAAAAAAGCAAGTAATTATACGAAAGATTTTAAAATATTTCTATTTTGATATACCCTTAAAAAATTAAGATATTTCTTGATTTTGAGTACAGAGAAGCTTTTAAACTTTTGTAAGTTGTCAGAAAAGGAAACACGTTTTGCTCTGAGAAAACTTTTCTAAAATTTTAAAATATGTTTTGTTTTATTTTTGTTTATTTATTTCTTTTTTTATTATCACGGACTATAAGTCCAGTTTAAATAATTTACATTTTACGTAATGACTTTTGGATAATTTTGTTTATAAAATAATAATAGCCAACTATAGAATTAGAATAATAACCAACTATAAATAGTCTCTAAAATTCAAATCAATATAAACTAAATTCGAATATGTGTGTTACAATTTATAAAAACAAATTACAATGTATTTATACGTTGCATTGTACATTACAATGTATTTTTACATTGCAAAATAAAAATAAAAAAATCCATGTGCAAAGTTTTTAAAGTTTAGATATAAAATTATAAGTGTACAAATACGCCGTTTTAAAAATTGTCATCGAATTTAACACAGGATAAGTCTGCAAGTCCTATATCAGAAGAAATGGGTCTCGAATTAAATGAATCAAAATAAAATCAGTTTCTTAAAATTACTGTTTTAAAAACTAAGTAGTTCTAAAATTCTTCTGATACATTAAATACTATTATAACAAGTAATATAGAAAAAAAATTTAAAGTCAATTCCTACTTCATTTTTTTTTACTATATTGCAGAAAAGCCCTTTACAAATAAATTTTAAATTTTCATCGTACATCTGGCGCCATCTATTATTAGATACATGCAACTTAAATCTAAAAAAAAACTAAAATTAATTAATTAAATTTAATTAATGAGTTAATATTTGAAAAAACTCCAGTGTCATCCACTACAAATTCAAAAAAAGTATTTGAACTTGAGTGGATGAATAAAAAGTATTTTATGAACAATTGAAAATTTTAACAAGATATATATAGGGAGAGTGTGAACTAATAGAAAGAATTGAAAAAAATAATCTATATTTTTTTAATTCAAAATTTATGAATTCCAAAACACTACATTATATAAAAATAACACAGAGCCGCATATTTCAAATGAAACAATTTTATTTATGGTTTAAAAATTAAAATTGTTTAAAAAATAATTATTGACTGCGTCGGTTATATTAAATATTAAATAGATCCAGAAATAATAGATTGTGACACCAATTGTGACAATGACACTATAAAATGCAAAAATGTTGACTATAAATACAATAATAATAAAGTATGGCGCATTTGAAATAGAATAAGAAAAGTTAGGGAAAAAAAATTATAATAAAAAACAGCAACACAAATAAACATAAAATATTTACAAAATGTAAAAACAAGCGAAATTCTTTGGAAAAATTTCATTTCTCATTGGAATGGGAGGATTTTTTAAAAAATTGTATTAAATAAAATTGTTAATGTTTTCCTTCAGATAATTTTTAAAATGCCCATTTTGAAATGAATAAGCATGCAAAAATAATAATACTGCAGTCTTGAAAAAGATCAATATTGATGCATATATTGCAAATGTGTCTTTAATTGCATTGCCGTATTGATTAGAGGAAATTAACCGTTTTTGAAATTAATAGGCTTGCTAATACAACGATACCAGTCTTGAACATGTTTAATATTTTTTTTTTCTTTCTAATGCAGCTGGCAAACACTGAGACAGCTTGGTCTTGGATGCGCTGCACAGACGTACTCACTTTGCATGACCCAGGGGGCGCGTTTGAAGATAAGCCACGGACGCGGAGTAACAATGCCCCCGCAACGCTCCTATTAGGACCGGGACCTACAATTTAAAGTGGATTCCGAACCACTCCAAACATCCATGGCACCGCCGGGATTCGAACCCGATACCTGTGGTACCGAGCAACAGAGCGCTAGCCACTCGGCCACTCAGGCCCTACATGTTTAATATTGAAGCATAGATTGAAAATATGCCTTTATTTCTTTGATCAGATGAAAACTATTGTTTCAGTTCCATTGACTGCTACTGTAGTTTGAGGTTCGCAGCTTTACTCCCAAAGAAACTCTCGGGCTTCAACATCCCCTCTGCGCAGGCGCGCTCTCCGTCCTGCTCCGTGCCCCACAAGTAGTACATGTATGTTAGATTTTTAGTACACAAGTGCCCTATAGTACAAGTGCTAAAGGGCCCTTGTGTACTAAAAATCTAACTACTATTGTAGTCTACTATTACACTATTACTACTAAATCTAAATAATAGGGCACTTGTACTACTAGTGTGCCACAAGTAGTACAAGTAGTAGCCACTAGTAGTTATTTTTAAATTATAGAAAATCTTAACCTTTGAATGATATTGAGGAAATACATGTGGGATTTGTTTGTGTCGTAATCACCAGATAGCGACACTTGCTTGTCTTTGACAGACCCTGTTTACAACATGGGGGTGCATTGAACTTTGAACTCTGACCCCACGAGAAGGGAGCAGGTCCCCGTGGATGAGAAAAGAAAGCCCCGCAGATGGGCGCGGAAGAGAGCGCTAGCTGACATGGGAGAGGTTGCGTCCAGCAGCGGTAGAAAATGGTTGTGAATGTTTAACAATTAATGTAAATATCATTGTAAAATATCGTAGGAATAAATGGCTTTAGTTAAAGTAACGTCCCGTTACTGCGTTTTGTCTGTCAAATACCCCTAGACACCCACTGCAAAAGTCAAAGTTTTGTTAAACTGGTAGAGAAGTCTAACAAAACTGTAGGTTCGATCAGGATAAATCTATTGAAACCGGTGTAAACCCTTCAAAAATTGGGGTTTCGGCTGGGATGCATCATTTGCAAGCTGCTAAATCTACATAAATATGCATAATCATTGTTATAATGTGAAAATATATCTATATTAATGCTAAGTTGTATTTTTCCGGAGCAAACGAATTCGTCTACGAAACCTCTATTATGTTTTCTATACTGTTGCCAATTTTATTTTTAACCAAAATTCATATTTTTATCTCGCAACCAAGATGCTTCGTACTCTGAATTCTACATTTTCTTTTAATTTCTTTTTTTTTTCAATTCCTTCTATTAGCGCACACTCTCCCTCTATATATCTTGTTCCAATTTTCAATCGTTCATAAAACACTTTTCATTCGTCCACTCGAGTTCGAATACATTTTATTTTGAACTTGTCGTGGATGACACTGGATGCTAATACAGTCTTTTCAAATATTCATTCACTAATTAAAGTTAATTCATTAATTTTAGTTTTTTTTTTTAGATTTAAGTTGCATCTATCTACCAATAGATGGAGCCCGATAAACTTAAAAAAAAAGAAAGAAAATTATTTATAAAGGACTTTCTGCAATAGAGTGAGAAAAAAAAGTAGGAATTGACTTTAAAAAAAAAATTTTTTTTATATAACTTGTTTTCAAACAATATGATCGTTTTAAAATTACTTCCATTGATACTTGCAGAATTTTTATTTATAGTAAATAAGAACAGAAATATATATTCTTTTAAATTATTATTCCGAGATTGATTGAGAGAGTGGCTAGCGCTCGGTACCGCAGGTTTCGGGTTCCAGTCCCGGCGGTGCCACGATGTTTGTAGTGGTTCGGGATCCACTTTAAACTGTAGGTCCCGATCTAATAGGATCGTAGAGAGTTGCGGGGACATTGTTACTCCTCGTCCGTGGCTTATCTTCAATCCACACGCGCCCCCTGGATCATGCAAAGTGAGTACGTCTGTGCCGCGCTTGCCTTAAGGCATCCAAGACCAAGCTGTCTAAGTGTTTGCCAATTTTTTTTTTCATTCTAATGCGAAAAAAAAATATTATAATATATGTTGACCACCGATACAGAATATAAACAATTTTTACGATGTTGCCTCTCATGAGAATATGAAATAAACAATAAAAACGATTTTTTTACAATCATAACTTATATTTGATTATCAAATAATTATTTTCTTTTTAACGCTGTTTAAGGTTATGTGGCAACCGTTATTTGAAATGCAACCTTTTTATTTTTAGAACGTTAGTTTAACGGACGAAATAGGGTGTTGAAACGTATTCAATTTTTCTGTGATTTTGTGATGTTGTTTTTATTTTCTTCGTTCAATTAATATGGCTATGCAAGATAAACTTGAGTGACGAAATAAAAAGTTCATTTTCGTCTCCAGAAAAGGATATATCAGAAGGAGATGTGAGTTGTTCTCTGATAGCTCTTTTTTTATTAATACTGTTTTATTATTCGAATTCGGCATCGTAAACACCACGAAATATTTTTTTGGCATAACAGAATTTTTTTTTTTTTTTTTTTTTTGCTTTTGTTGGCGAATAATTGTGGAATAATTTTATTGTAATAGCTATTATTTTCGTTGCTAAAATGATTTTGATAAATTTTGTGAGTTAGTGAAACAAAATTCTATATAATAATTTGGAGTTAAAGTAATAAAATTTGGCGTAAAAACAATTTAGGAATAAAATTTTGGCAAAATAGTCATATATGTTGGTGTTGAAAAGAAAGCATTTGGCGGAAAGCCGGACTAAAAATTTTGCCATAATAGTGGTGAAGTTTGGGTGATAAAGAGATATAATTTAGTGTGAAGGCAATTTAGGTATAAAATGTTTCGCATAACAGTGCTAAAATTTGGTGTTAAAGCGATAACATTTGACGAAAAAGCATTTTAGGAATAAAATTTCTCTTAATGATAAAATCTGGCGATAAAGCAATACTTTTTGGCGTAACAGCAATTTAAAAATAAAAATTTAACTGAGTGAAAAATTTTGGCGTAAAAGCATTTCAGAAAAAAGTTTTCGTAGGACAGTTGTTGTTGTTGCTGTTGTTATCGTGTCCATGGATTTAAAATATAAATACCAAAGTTAGATCAAGTCAAAAGTCTTCTCGATAGCGCCGCTAGCAATGGCGCCGCTTCACTATACAGGACTTCTCTTAAGTCGTAGGACAGTGATAACATTTTGTGTTAAAGCGATAAAATTTGGCATAAAAGTAATTAAAGAAATAAAATTTGGCGTAATAGCTGTTTGGGTACTAATGTTGGCGAAGTAGCAGCTTACAAAGTCCCTGTACTTCGGCAGTCCTCTTGTTTGTTTACTTGGCATCCAAGTGATGGATTTCGGCGTAATATCATTTTACAAATTTAAAAAGTGTGGTATGAAAGATGTAAAAAAGTTAGACGCCACCTTTACCATCGAACGTACCCTTATTCGTTCTTAATTTCGACGACACCCATGAACAATGTTGAAGTAATGCTTCCTTAAAAACAACGTCAGGGAATTAAAATTGAAGAACAGGCGGGAGTTAATGAATCCTGCTGGAAGAAGAAAAACAGGTACTTACGTATTAATGCCACCGCAGCTACAGATTTGGCGGCTTTTAAGTGGCGCCAATCTACACTTAAAATTTTTGTGACAAATCATAAAATATATAAAGCACTTTATTTAAAATCAAAATTTAAAACACTTTATTTAAAAATAAAGTAGTCAATCGGATTTCGGAGGAAAATGGGTCGATATAGAGTTTAACGTAGATTCAAAACAGTCTCTATTTGGGGCGTATTGGCAGCTCTTTATTAGCGCATTAGGGCAACTTCTGCTGCGGTGGCGTTAATACGTAAGTACCGAAAAACAATCAAAACACTTTCAAAATACTTTATTGGAAACAAAGTAGTCGATCGGATTTCTGTGGAAAATGGGCCAATATAGAGTTTAACATAGATGATTCAAAACAGTCTCTATTTTGGCGCATTGGCTGCTCTTTATTGACGCATCTTCTGCTGCGGTGGCGTTAATACGTAAGTACCAAAATTTCTCTTAATGATAAAATACGGCGATGAAGCAATACTTTTTGGCTTAAAAGCAATTTAAAAATAAAAATTTAACTTTGGAAAATTTTTGGCTTAAAAACATTTCAGGGAAAAGTTTTCGTAGGATAGTGATAACATTTTGTGTTAAAGTGATAAAATTTAGCATAAAAGTAATTTAAGAAATAAAATTTAACGTAATAGCTGTTTGAGTACTAATGTTGATGTAACAGCGAGTTTTGGCGAAGTAGCATTTTACAAAGTCCCTGTACTTCGGCATCCTAATGATGGATTTTGGCGTTTAAAAAGCGTGGAATTAAGGATGTAAAAAAGTTAGACGCCACCTTTATCATCGAACGTACGCTTATTCGTTCTTAATTTCGACCACATCGATCAACAAAGTCGAAGTAACGTTTCCTTAAAAATAACGTCAGTTAATTAAACTTGAAGAACAGGAAGGCTTAATGAATCCTGGAGGAAGGAGAAAAACAGTATTTTTGTTAACTAAAAAGGCTTAAATTTTCTTTTATTTAAACAGAAACATTTAATTTCATTTAAACATGGGCTATAAAAAAGTTACTGATACGCTGAGAAATCGCACATTAACTCGTCGTTTAAATTATTTTTAGCTATATTTTTTAACTGATGGAATGTGTTGAAGGTGTACTACAGATTATCTATCCCAGGGGTCTCCAGACTTTCCAGCCTTAGGACCATACTGTTTACTCCAATAAGTACCAAGGGCCAAAACTGTTTAAATTTTTCTGCCATTATCTATAATTTCTAGACTAGTCGCCGAGTACGCGCTCTGAGCGAGCATACGCTTGCTGAATTTGCTGGTTCAATTACTACAATGACTATTGTGTGAACAAATATCAAATATCAAAACTCATCTTTGGTGGAGTTTTATAAGAGTCTTTCACTGATACAATTTGATAATTTACATAAATTTGCTCGTGGGCTGTTTTCTGTTTGTAGTACTACTTACTTGTGTGAGAAAACATTCTCCAAAATGAAGTACACAAAGAATGTTTACAGATCTAAGTTAACCGATGAGCACCTTAAATCTCTTTTAATAATTGGTACAAATAAAATTGACCCAGAACTACAAACTATTGTCATTGAAAAATCACGAATACGTAAATCTCATTGATATTTTTTTTACAAGTGGATTTCCATTTTATTCCCTGCGGTTTCATTCGCGTTCATTTAGCTTTTCCGTTCCTGAAGGATTTTCAGGATAAAAATCATACGTTTGATTCAGGATATATACATTCCAAGCATCGATATACATACATATGTGATACTCTTTACCCCAACATCACTACCGTGGGTAACTGCGGGATGTTCACTAGGCTTATAATGTTAGTGGAATTCATTTCAATTATTTGTTAGTTGTTATGCTTAAGTTAAATTTTCCGCGTATTATGCTTGTCATTAAGCTTTACCTAGCAAGTCAATAAAATCGAATTATTATGATTTTGTGTTTTTTTTTATCCAACTTATTACAGCAACAATAAGCTATTCGCTGTCACAGGCCGGATGGATGACACTGAACCGAACCGTGAACCGCGGGCCGTAGTTTGGAGACCCCTGATCTAGTGTAAGTGTTATGCCTCTAAAATCGTATTATGTGGGGGAAAAAACCCGAAACAGAAGAAGAAAAAATAAACAAGGTTAGTAGATTCTCCAAATTATAAAATGGAAATATTTTATTTTTAAATTAACAGAAATATGTTGATTCAAATTGTGATTGATCAAACAAAATCATTGTGTATTATTTTTACATTAGTATGGTATTGGTATTGGTTTTACGTTGGTATGCCCGCAAAAGTCCTTAATCTGTTCCAGCTTCTCGGGATTATATCAAATAGAATGTAATTATAACAATCTAATTGTTCCCGTGAGTAATATAGAGGAAATGAAATGTTTCATCCGTTCCCATAAACAAGTAATATAAAAAAAAAATTTAAAGTCAATTCCTACTTTTTTTTGACTCTATTGCAGAAAAGTCCTTTACAAATAAAGCTGAAATTTTGCTTTTACATCTGCCACCATCTATTGATAGATACAAGCAACTTAAGTGTAAAATAAGTAAAATTGATTATTTAAATTTAATGAATTAATTAATATTTGAAAAAACTGTATTCACATCAGGTGTCATCCACTACAAGTTCAAAAAAACGGTATTTGAGCTGGAGTGGATGAATAAAAAGTATTTTATGAACGATTGATAATTTGAACAAGATATAAATAGAGAGAGTGTGAGCTAATATTAGAAGGAATTGAAAAAAGAATACATTGTAAGGGTTGTATGAAAAATTTCAAACATTGCTTTAATTTAAAAGACACTACAAAAGGAGTTGTATAAAATGCATATATGTAAATTAAACTTTTCCAAATTTAATTATCTCTTTTCCCTACTCTAACCTAACTGAGGATAACTAGAATTGATGTTTAGTGAAAATGTGTTCCAGAACTTTGATTCTCTTCAGAATGTTTCGGAACTGTGACATTGTCTGGGCATTCTAGACAATGTTATTATGACATATTTGGGCTTTGTTGGGGATGTCACTTCTCTGAAAAGTGTTTAACATCCATTCTTTTAGCACAGATTTTGACGCACATGTGAAGTGTATTCCAA
This sequence comes from Caerostris darwini, assembly GCA_021605075.1. Lineage (NCBI taxonomy): Eukaryota > Metazoa > Arthropoda > Arachnida > Araneae > Araneidae > Caerostris > Caerostris darwini. The sequence continues at coordinate 243,438 of BPLQ01014434.1, read as the reverse complement.
AAAAAAGGTCGTATACCAAACAAAATTTACCCCGATTAACGAAACGTACATCATTTTGGACTTATTTCAAATCAGTCGTATACTGAGATACCTCTGTATTGTACAATGTGACATCAATCACCGTTAAAGTTTTTCAGCTGTCATTAAAGTAAGCAATTAAAATTCGAAGAGACGGTAAACAATTTTTGGTACTTACGTATTAACGCCACGGCAGCTACAGATTTGGCGGTTTTTAAGTGGCGCCAATGTACACTTAAAATTTTGTGACAAATCATAAAATATATAAAACACTTTATTTAAAATCAAAATTCGAAACACTTTATTTAAAAACAAAGTAGTGAATCGGATTTCGGAGGAAAATGGGCCGATATAGAGTTTAACGTAGATTCAAAACAGTCTCTATTTTGGCGCATTGGCAGCTCTTTATTGGCGCATTAGCGCAACTTCTGCTGAGGTGGCGTTAATATGTAAATACCCAATTTTTTTTTCAAAAACTGTTTTTTCTTTTCTTTATTTGATTTCAGCACACGGCACGGGAAGATTATTTTTTGGGTTCATCAAAATCAATTTCGCAATATATATTGTATTGCGTAAATGACTTGCAATATTTCAAGTATCTCTATAGCTATTTTTCAAGGTCCTTCGAGGTGCCACTTATATTGATTTTATCATGATGGCGTGTCGCACATGAAAAAAATAACAATATTTATCAGACGATTATTATATATTATCGGTAAACAAATAGAGTTACTTCCTTGAGTGTAAAAGATTTAAAATAGAACATTGATAGCCAAAAGAATTTTAACTGTTATAAAAGATAAATAAGAAAAAATAGAACATAGACTGTAAACTTGCATTCATTATTATTGATAAAAAGATCTTATGTACAGGTATGCAATAAAGTTATAATAAGATTTAAATGAACATTAAAAATATTATTTTAATATTTATTAATAATGATTATTATAAATCAATATGTTCGATGTTTTTTTCATTTTTTTAAAATTGAAGAGGGTTTTTTTTACAAAAAAAAATTGTTTTGCTGTTGTTGTTTTTAAATAAAAATGACATAATGCGATATAGTGGACCGCATCTGATCATCGGCGTCTTTACTCTACTTTAAAGCAAAACTAAGTTTCCGGATAATGGGCCTGGTTTGTCTCTATACGGTCATTTTGTGCACACTTTGGACTCATTAGACCGGGACTTACAGTTTAACATGGATTCCGAACCACGGACAGACATCCATGCCAGGGCCTGGATTCTGTGGTGCCAAAGGCCAGGGCCGGATTTAGATGAAATGAGGCCCTAGGCAATTCCACTTATGAGGCCTTTTCACCTCCTATTTTTAAGTTTGTAAATTACTTAGTATGTTTGTTTATTATTCATATGCGTAGAATTTCTCCTCATTTTTGATTCAGTGTTTTAGTGTTTTTAGAATAGTGTAATTCAAATTTTGCTAACAATTTGAATGTAGGCCCCTCTTGATCTTGAGGCCCTAGGCTGAAGCCTAGTTAGCTTATAGGAAAGTCTGGCCTTGGCTAGAGCTCCAGCCAATTGACCATCAGGCCTCTTGCCGGTTGATGAGCTTACGAATTCATAATATCCGATCCAGACTGTAAAATGAGGAATTCATTTAAATATGAATTTATTTGAATGAATAAATTCAATTGCTAAAAAGACGAAATTAAAAAAAAAAAAATTGAGGTGTCATAATTATAAATTATGTCTTTTGGTAAGTTTGCATAAGTTATTTAAAAAACATTTCTGTTCTACAACTTTGTAAATTACACACTCAAATGAAAGACATTGAATAAATTGTGCTTCCTATTGTGTTTGATAGTTATTTGCAATTTTTGACACTTCGTTATATTATTATTGCAATTACAATGCATATAAATCTATGAAAATATTTCAAATTTTATTAAAATAAAATTTTGATACTCTTTTTTAAGAAAAATAAAAATAGTTTCTTTAGCATATTTAAAATAGCGTTATACAAATTATAAAGAAAACCCATATCATTATTTAAATTGTACAAAAAAAAAATTTCTGTTGTATTTTTTAAAAAATTACATCGCTTAAATGTGATTTAATTTCACGTAATTATGAATTAGTTAGTGTATCATCTAAATAAAAAATTGTACTTTATAAAATGTTGGTTTCGCTGACATAATTTCGTTCTTATTTTAAATTGATCGTTCCTTGGAGATTAGTTTCAAGCCATTTATGAGTGAAATTTCGATTTATGGTTCATGTAAAGAAATAGAGACATTAATATCTCTCTATATATAAATATATATTTAAAATTTTGTAAAAATTCAAATGTAAAAAAATTATAAAACACAATTAACGTTTTTTTTTATTTATCTATTAGTTTTATGAAGGCATGAACATGGATGTTACTTTATGGCCATGTGATAAATTCAATCAACTAAAATCTTTACAATGAAATGAAATTATTTCTTTGCAGAAAAATTTGATAAAAAATATATAAAAATGTGTTTGGTTTTTATTTATTGTTAAAAAGTCTGATTTTGTATAGATATTACAGACTACTTTTGCCTTTTTATTTAAATGATTAAAAGTATATTAATGACAAAAAACACAAAATAAAAGTTTCATAAAATATATTTATTTGAAATATAAACTATATCTTACAATACAAAATATTTTGTAACAAATTTATTGTAAAAAAACTCTCAAGTTCATTTATAACAGTTATTACAAATATAGACTTTAATAAAATGTTAACGTATTTGAGCAATAAATATGAATGTATTTACAAATATGATGAAAATCAATACTTTTTATATATTGATCTTTTATATATAATTCTTATAAAAACAAATACATTTTTTTTTATTATTTGACGGAGTCCTTCAAATAAAATCTACACAAATATACTTTTCATATCAATCAGAAATATTAATTCAACAATTTGTGGTCAGTTACTAAAATGTTATTGATTTATAAATAACCATCATATCTATACACAATAAAAAAATATAAAAAAATAAAATGAATAAATTATTTAATGCATACATTGTCATAACACAAGTAACAAAAAGGTATTTTTAAAATGAATAGTTGTCCAGCAACTTATACACATAAAACAAATTTACATCATTTACATCTAATTCCTCTTCAGTGTTTGGAATTAATATTTCCTCAACATAGCACAGCATTAAAAGAAACGCCATTGATGAAAAATTCTTAATGCATTTGTACGATTTGCGCTCCCTTAAAAATAGTTCTTCTTGGAATCTTCTCCTTTTATAAAATGTTAATAAAGAATAATATATAAGCACTATAATGGTCCGTCTATGATAGTTTCCTGATATCTTGAGCCAGATTTGGTCATTTACATCTAACATTAGACTGACCAGTTACTTTGAATCCTCCAAGAGATAATGGTAACCAGTACCTATGTCTTGGTGCATACATTTTGGAAATTGTTCAGTGTCCACAGAACATATTCCCATTAAAAATTCTAAGTAGGGTAAAAGAAGGCATGTCTATTTACCCTAACCATTAAAATCAGCTTTATCAGACTGATCGGTTTCTTCGAATTCTCCAAGAGATTGGTAACCAGTACCTATGTCTTGGTGCATTCTTTTTGGAAATTGTTCATCGTCCACAGAACATGATTCCAATAAAGATTCTTAGTAGCACGACTAGTTACCTAGTCATTGCAATCAGTTTTATTTTTGCAGCGCGTTATATTTCTCCGAAATGTCATCCAAAAGCTTATTTGCGTAATCTGTAAGATCTTCCATGTCACTTATACCTGAATCCTCGTCGTTGAACTGGTCAATCAGTTCATCGCCAGTTGTGCAAACGGATCCATCATCCTTGTACATCTGGAGGTGTCCATAGTCGACGGAAGACACTTCCGATGATGATGGGGACTCAACACATGGGTAAATGTTGTTTGCAATATTGTCCAACGATGGCGAACTTGAATAAAATGGATAAGTTGAAAATGTTTGATGGAAGTTTGTGTTTGAGTACTGTTCGTATTCGTATGGAAATGAACTAGAAGAAATTTTGCTCACTTCTGGAACATTTGACTCCAAGAGGTTGGAAAACTTTGTAATAAGCTCTGGTATAGAACACCCTGATTGTGTTGGTGAACTGGTGGTATCGAGGGTCTTCGAGTAGGGTTGATTGTGGATAATCTCTCCTTGCGTAAAAGGGCTCGTATACGTCTCTTCCATGTATTCCGATCTACCCAGGTTCACGAGTTCTGTGTCTGAAAAGAAAAAAGCATTTAGTAATTTTCTAAGTATTTTAAAGATTTTTTCTTTATTTCATAATCAAAAATTTGATAAAAGTTATTTGATAAAATTCAACGATAAAAAAATCAATTTGATAAAATTCAAAGGACTTTGCTGGAACAAAAGGAAATGTACTGCATTTCAATAGTATCATAATGACGAAAAGCAATAAATATACATATGAAATTTTAAAAAATGTTCACATTTCTTAACTCTGGTGCTTTAGAATTAGATACTTTTTGCGCTACAACACATACAAAACAGGGAAAATTTTGTTAGTCAATTTAATTAATAAACTTGTTTAGCACTATATTAACTATTACCTATATATCTTATCTAATGAATCGAAATACATAAAATGTGAAATCAATCCGAATTGAATTTCTAATGGCAGCAATTTCTTTCAAAATGATTAGATTTCATGGAGAAAAATCTATTCGTGACTGCGTATTAGGAAAAAATACGATTACATGGTAAAAAATTGAGATAGTTTCGAAAATGTTACGCTATACAACAAGATCTTTTACTTCAAAATAATAGGAGGTACTTACTGCAGTTGAAGATGACGTTTGCATTCTGCGTAGTTGGAGATGGTTGAAGCGAGTAGGTCGTTGGTTGACTTGGGAAAGGATAGTCCATCAGTTCCACTGAAAGTTGAGAGAACTGATGGTCAATTTGGTGAAAATTTCAATTCAATTAGACATATAAAATCTATTCTACTGAAGGGAAAAAACTGCAATAACCAAAAACACTTACATGGAATCTCCATATCTGTAGAAAGTGCAGAAGAGTATTTGTTGGAGTTGGACAGAAACTGAGGAGTCCAGAGGTTTTCGTCACTTTTTCCATCTAGAAAAAATATATTTATTTAAATTTTTTTTCACCCATGAAATATTCTTAAAAAAAAATACTTATTTAGTGAATATATATACACATTATTTCAAGAAGTTAAATTTTGCAAATTGCTTATACATGTCTGATAAACGTTAGTTTACTGTAAATGTCTCAAGCTTATTTACTTTGGAATAAATTCTTTTAAAGAACTCGTAATTGCTTCAGTTTAAAAACTAAAATTTATAATTAACATTATTCGTCGATAACTTTCCAAAGATAAACTTGAAATATTTTTATTTTCAAAATAAAACGAATCTTTTTCGTCCATTTTAAAATTAATGCTATTTTTTCCATGGAAAATTTTGCCAAATCATCCATTAGCTTAAAGTTCAGTAATCTAATCAAGATAATATTTGACGAAGATCAAATGACGCAGTCGTATAAATTCAAAAATAATTTGAAAATTTAAATAAATTTTACTTACTGTATGAAAATTTAGCGGAAGAACTGCTTCTCAGAGATTCATAACCTTTATGTTCATTTACTAAGGTGTTGAATGGAGGTAGAGGTGAACTGTCGCTATCTCCTACAAATAAACAAAATATATTTATTTACCAATAAATATTATTGAATAATATTTTCGATAAATCTTTCAATATAGAAAAAAATATTGTTAAATATTTTATTTATTGAAAAGTTTTATAAAATCAGGTTTAGAATGTTAATAATTATTTGTCAGTTTTGGACCACATTTTGTTTTAATATTAGAAGTATTTTTTTAAATCAAAAAGAGCGAAATTTTATTTTATTGACTTACAAATTAAAAACAAAAATAACTAATATTATTAAATGTTAAATAAATTACCATTTTTTAAATAATTGTTGCTACTATTACAAAATTTAATAACCCCAAAAATTGTACTACATTCTTAGAACCATCGAAAAATTCTGATAACTACATATAAAATAAAATGATTAAAAACAGAAACAAATATAATTAATAATAATAATACTTTGATAATAAAAATCAAAGTAATTTACGGTTTTTCGAAATAAAAATTCATTCATTCAGGACAACATCTGAAGATTCAGAACAAAAGCAATTTTGATTGCATTATTTACAGTTATATTACACATGGTTATTATAAATTACAACACTTGCTAACTATCAATGTGTTAATTTTAAATAAACAGCGTTAATGCTTACCTTCGTAGCTTATTGAAAGTCCGTTTGTTGTTGGCAAATAAGATTGAGGAGGATTGATTTTTTCTTTCAATGAAGATTTTCTATTTTTCCTCCTTTCCATCTGAGTTAAAACCTGAAATCAAAAATATTCAAAATTACTTCAATTAGTCGAACTACGCATTGAAAGTTTATTCTAATCAAGGAAAATATTAAAGTCGAAATTGAAATTAAGAAGAAATAGATCGGTAAAAACAAAATGTTTTAATCCTATCAGTTAACTTACCTTTACAGATAATTTTGGTGGTCGTTTCTTGTCTGGAGTAAAATCTAAAAAAAAAATAATAATAAATAATTAGTATTAAAAAAAGTTTTAAAAAAACATTTGTCGTGCAATTGTGACAAATACTTTTGACATATAAATCTTTTTTATTTTATTTATTGCGTCATTTATATTTATTTATTTTAGAATATCACAAAATATGCCTTTTAATAATTTTGACATATATATATATTATAAGTAAAAAAAAATTAAATTTTTTAAATCAAAACATTATTACGTTTTCCAGTTAAATTCTGATAACTTATGTAAACATTTCTTAACTCATTAAAAGATGGAAAAAAAAATTCTCAATTTTTTTTTTTACCTTCCGTCGAATCAGAAGAGGAGGCCCCGTAGTTTACGGAAGATTCAGTTTTAATTTGAGACAAGCGTTTTGGTTTTCTTCCTCGGTTTGAAGTATTTTTCTGGGGTTTTGAAATCTGTAAAAATCATTAAAAAAATAAATAAATAAGAAATAAGCAACTTAAACATTCCATTTTTTTTTAAACTACATACTTCTTAAATAAATCCAAAAATAAATTCAATAAACCAAATCGCAAAACATTATATCTCAACATTAATAATGTTTCCAATTTTCAAATATAAGAATAAATATTTGAATTGTAATAATAAATTTTCAAAATTTTTAAAAATTTGTCGTTTGAATAAGATATGAAGGTATAGTCGAAGGCTATAAGTAATTCATATCTATTCAAATAATGATTCCAAATTTTATTGAATCTCTTTAGAATGTGATTTATCATTTAGTTAAAATTCTTAGTTAATTTTTAAATTAAACACTATAATGTACTTAAAAGCTATGTTGAGTACATTAAAATGGAAAGCTATTTTCGGAATAATATTTACTAAATATTGAATTAAAATTTATAATAAATATAAATAATAACAGTTTAGATGGAAATTATCTGAAATGAAAAATAAAACAGCAACACTTGTTTAATTTAATCTCTTTCGTTCAACAAATACTGCATTTAAAAAATTTAATTTATTACAGTAGAACCTCTTTAAGTAGAACCTTGATAAGTCGAAAACCCCCACAACTCGGAAAATTTTTTTTGTTCCCTTCCCTTCAAGCCCCAAAACCTCCATGACTCGAAATTTCAACCCTCTATATATCGACATAATGAGTCAATCACCACAAGCCGTTTTGGTATATATTTTCCCTCCTTAACTCGAAAAAGAAAAATTGGACCTCTGTATTTCGAACATTAGCAATGTTTGATTTTACAACCTTTACGACTCGATTATTTCAAACTAATTACCTCTCTAGCTCGAAGAAAAATAATTTATCGACTTTGAGGATTTGCCGACGATGCACGTCATCGTTTCTTAGAAAACAATGTATGGGCATATAAATAAATAGAATGACCAATTCTATGAAATATTCTTATTATAATTCTCAAAATAAGTCAGAAAGAATCCAAACCTCTACAAGTCGAATATTTCCTTACAAAAAATCCGCGTAAGTCGGAATTCTTCCATAAGTCGACGATTTGGCGTCTCCCTTGAAAAGTTCGGCTTACGGAGGTTCTACTGTAATTCTATTAATATATCTAAAGAACTGGAATTTTTGTAAGAGTTATTATTTACCTTTTCTTGTGGAGATGAAGGATCATCATACGGAAAATCTGAAAATAATTAGAAAAGAAACGTTAAGCATGAAATATTTTTAATGAAGAAACTTTTCTAATTGAGCAGACATTTGATGTTCGCTTAACATAAATAAAGTGATCAATTGCTTAAGACAGAAATACTCACTTTTTATTCTCCAGAAAATAAGTACTTTGTTGTCCATTTCTGGCAATCTTTCGAGTTCGTCTTTTTTTTCCAACGCATTGCGGAAAGCAGCTTTCAAATCTCGTGGCTGCTTGCGTTTCATGTTATCTGAAAACACATACATTCAGTTGTTTAAAATTCTCACATTTGAAATAATTTATAGTATCAAAATCTATTTAATTCGCTACTAAATTATTGATTCTAGACGATTAACAACATTCAACAACGTTAACAACATTAGTATTCTACATGCTAAAACAATACAACTTTAAAATGCGACTATTAATTATTTAAGAAAAATTATAAATTAAGAAATGAATATTTTTCAATTCTACTATTAACTCACACTCTCTCTCTATTGGTAGATACATGCAACTTAAATGTAAAAAAAAACTAAAATTAATTAATTAAATTTAATGACTGAATTAATATTTGAAAAAACCGTATTCACATCCAGTGTCATCCACTACAAGTTTAAAAAAAAATGTATTTGGAGTTGAGTGGACGAATCAAAAGTATTTCATGAACGATTGAAAATTTGAATAAGATCTATATAGGGAGAGTGTGGACTAATAGAAGGAATTGAAAAAAAAAAAATAGACTTCATTTTACACGACATAAATACATTACAAAAACATAAACTTACTTTTGTGTCTCGCCCATGCTCTGTAGTATTCATAATAATCGGCGGATTCTTTGGTGTTTTCTCTGCAGCTTCGACTACTCTGGTGCTTCCAGTACAGCGAGAAGATTCCCAACTCCCTATTGTACCACCGCATACCTTTGTAGGACTGCCTGTCACAATGCATGATGATCCACTGGACAATCAGAACCTTCACCATTTTTAGTTTTGTTTAGTATCTGAAAGTAAATAAAAAATTTCCCATTTAAATACTTATAAATACAAAAAAGTTTACCTTTTAGTATAATATCTTCAATTTATATGCTGCAACTAAAGTCTCCAAAAAGGTAACTTTAAATTCGATGTTTTTCCATGACTTAAAATATCTTTTTCGGACACTGAGGTAGTAGTATATGAATTATAATGCATGTGCTTATGAGGCTTGTCGCATAACGTCTTCATTTTATACTATAGCTTAAACATGGTTTCCATAAAAATTAGTTTAAATTCAATACCTACGAAATGGCATTTCCAGTTTATATTATAACGACTTTTCTATAATAGGATACATTGTACTTACTTACTAGAAATGAAGTATAATTACCAATTTTTTTCAAGTAAGTTATTTTACATTTAAGGCTTATACATTATGTCTTTAATTTGTGCTACAACTGAAGCCCAGTTTTTATCAAAAATTTTTTCATTCAAATTCATGGTTTGCGTAGGTTCATATTTCAGTTTATATAAATGAAACTCAAATTCAATAACAGTTATTTCTATTTATATACACATATATTTGCTTATGTCTACATAAGTCTTCAGTTTTTACCCTAATTGAAGAACAGCTTCCAAAAGTTGTTGTCAAATAAATAAGTGCTAATGCGCTGTAAAGTATGACAATTGTTATGGAGAAAATTCATTCTAATATTCATCAGTAATTTTACTGTATACAAAAAAACTAAAATGAATAACTTACTAACTATATGAGGTTACAAACTATAATACACTTTAAAAAAACAATTGAAGTGTTACCTGCAATAAGCTAAGCTACATTTAAGTCCAATCAACTGCATTAACTTCAATTGCTACTTCAACTACATGAATTTCAATTGATTAATAAAGAATTATGAAGCAAAATTATTTATGTTTACTGAAATTATTGGCGTTTTGAAAAAACAGATTTCTTTTTTTTTTTTTTTACCATTAATTGGACAGTACGAAACATCTAAGCTACATTAAGCTAAAATACATTTTAAGCCTATTGTTATGGAGAAAATTCAATCTAATATCCATCTGTAGTTTCACTGTATACAAAACAACTAAAATGAATAACTTACTAACTATATTAGGTTACAAACTATAATATACTTTTAAAAAAACAATAGAAGTGTTACCTGCAATAAGCTAAGCTATTCCACAATGTCTTACTGTGAATAATCAGATTATTTGTAAGTTCTATCACCCGGATTTTATTATGAGACCGTTTGATATCCGATAAAAGAAATCAAGATCAAGCTTGTTCAAACATCCGCGATCGGTGCCGAGCTGGAAAACTTAAGAGTAGAACCCGTGATTCCAAACTCTAAAGCAGATTTGCTGAAAGCTGTGATAAAGTGTGGAACATTTATGCCTGAAATTAGGCAATGGGGAACGCCCCCATTCTTTTAAAGCCAGCCCCGATGCATTTCAACGACCAATCAAATCATTTGTGAAACACATGATCAAAACCGCAAATCTTGATAAAATGAATTATGAGAGATGAAGAGGTAATTGAGAAAACGGACACGGAAACTGCGATAATTTTTTTTAAGATATGAATTGTGCATTTTTTTTTTTTTTTTTTTTATGTTTACTATCATCAACTTCAATTGAGGTTAATAAAGAATTATGAAGTAATCATTTATGTTTACAGAAAATATTGGTGTTTTGAAAACACATGTTGTTTTTTTTTACAGTAAGAAACTAATAACGCCATTAAAACCTTAAAATCACGAATTCAAGTTTTTTATATTTTTTGAAATATAAATATACGCGAATTAAAATGAACAATTAGTTAATAATAATTCTTACTTTCAATATTTAATTACTAATTCAACAATTATTTTTAAGTTAAGATTTATGAATTTCATTTTTGATATCAGCTTTAAAAAATTAAGGTATTTCATAATTTTTAATATTAAAAAAAAAAAATTAAACTTTTGGTAAAATGACGGAAAATGAAACTGAAAAGCTATTTTGAGGTTTGAAAAAATAATTTTATTAAGAACGACCATTAGATTTGATCTTTGTCCGGAATTTTTGAAAAATTAATTAATAAGATATTTAAAAAAAAGATGCATAAGAGAATTCTAGAAATTCAAACGTTCTAAAAATTCAAGATGAAATATTTTTTAAAAATTTATTAAAATAAAAGAATGTCCTTTCCAAATGTTAAAATTAAATTTTTTTTTAAAAAATGGTACCATCCTTACTATTAAATGTGTAATTTTAAATACCTGATTTATTTAACTACAAATATTAAAAATAATTTTTGTTATCCGAATTCTTAATAAAATTAAACTTCTTTTTTTTTTTTCTTTCTACTGCAGCTGGCAAACACAGACAGCTTGGTCTTGGATGCCTTAAGGCAAGTGCTGCACGGATGTACTCATTTTCCATTACCCAGGGGGCGCGTGTCACTTGAAGATAAGCCACGGACGCGGAGTAACAATGCCCCCCCGCAACGCTCTACGATCCTATTAGACCGGCACCTACTTTTTTAAAGTGGATTCCGAACCACTACAAACAACCATGGCACCGCCGGGACTCGAACCTGAAACCTGTGGTACCGAGCGCCAGAGCGCTAGCCACTCGGCCATTCAGGCCCTAATAGAATTAAACTACATATTTATTTATTGTTTTTAAATCGCATATGAAACAGCCGTATATTATGTCGTCTACGAATTTGTTGTTTACAGAAAGATCTGTAAAAACAGGATATGGGGCTTAATAAAATAATCAATAATTGTTAAGTATTGATCGGTATTAAGTATTAATTATTGATAATTGCTAATTGTATTAAGTATTATTAAGTATTGATAATTGTTAAGTATAATAATTAAGTCAAATAATAAAAAGTCAATAATTAATTAATCAATAATTGTTTTTATAAACATATTTATTGATCACAATATTTTCTTCGCTAATATAATCGCCATTAAATGTTTTAATACGATCCAAAGAAAATGAAAGATGAAATGTCGTTTAAATATAAAATTTAATTTCCGACAGTTATTGCTTAAAACGATAAACTAATTTACGGAGAAAACAATATTTAACTAACATTGCTTTTAAAAAAAAAACGAATCGATAATTATACATACCAAAAAGTCGCTAATCATGAAAATGTATATCACACAAGAAAAGTCTTTCAATAATCAGCCTGTTGCTAATGCACGAACAAAAGTGAATTAAAAATTCCACTTAACTTCTGTAGGCGAATTAATCCCGTGAATTCCCTTAATGTAGGAAGTTGTGCTTTAAGAGGACTTTCCCATCCTTAAACTGTATTAGAGACACAATGTTGACGTGTTATAGAGAGGCAATAATTTCTTACACTCAAATCTTCTGAGAGTGAAACCGCAATTAGAAGCGGCGCGAACGTAATAATATTAGCCGAGGCGTCGACAGAGGGCGCTGCAAAAGGAGGTAGAGCATCCGAACCCAGCGCTCCTGAAAAAGGGGAACTTCCCCTGTCAGTGAGAGAGGAAGGAAGAATTTCATTCCAAGACGCAAGTTCATGAAGGAACAAAAAAAAGTCGTCAAAGGGTTACGTTTAACGTACGCTGACCGAATGACATCCGTTTTTTAATTTTTATTTTTAAACGACCTTGACATGAAACATTGTAACGATAAATGAGCAATAACTTTCAGATTAAAATGAATTCCTATTAAAAGTAAATTTTATTATTATATAACAACAACGATTATTTAATAATAAATAAATGTTTATTCAATAACTATTTTATGTCATTTTAAACTAATTAATACTAACTAACTAAATAGGTTTCAAATCTCATTAAAAAAAAATTTTTTTTTTTTTTTTTTTAATTATTCGAACTACATAACCAAGAATTTTTTTTTTTTTAATTTTATGATTTGGAATACATTATTATGCTAAATAATAAATAAATATCAATTTTTAATTTTTAAATATAATAATTAAAATAATAAATAAAGTAATATTACATAAATTTAAAAAGATAATAAATAATTAATAATAATAAATTTTTTAAAAACATTGCTTTTAGTTTAAAAAAAACATAGATAATTTTAATTAATTGTGTTTAACTATAATTAAATATTTTATAAAAGATTTTAATTTAAATTTTGTGCAATTTATGAAATTATTATAATCACTAACACTTTTTATTATTATTTTTTGGTTTATTTTTTTTTAAATTATATTTACGCTAATATTCTTAAAATAAAAATTTCATTCGATTTTAAATTTCTTTGAATTGAAAAAACACTTGAAATAAAAACTACATGTTATTAATTTAGCATATATAAATAGTTTTGATTATCAGTATACAAAACTAAATATTACGAATTACTGTGAAAGGAATAAAAAATTTCATAATCTAAAGTCAAGTGAAATCAAATTTTAATTAATGTATTAATTATATAATATTAATATTATAATTGTAAATAATAATAATATAATATATTAAAATATTAATAAATATATTAAATATATAATAATAATATAATTGTAAATAATAATAATATAATATATTATATTATGTTATTATTAAAAAATTAATAATTATATTATTATTAAAATATATTCTTTGTTTCAATAAATATTTTCATTTTTTTTAATTTTAATTGAAATTTTTAAAACATTTTTAATTTTAATTTTAGTTTTTTATTTAATTTTTTTAATTTCAGTTTTTCTCAATTAGGTACACGCGAACTCTCTTGTGATGGAAGAAACAGCGCTAAGCCTACTTCTGTGAAAGGAGGAAAAAACACCATTCTCTTCAAAAGGGAATTTTCCCGCTCAGTTAAAAATGGGATTGCCAACCGAGGTGCAAAAGTTGCAAATTTTATCCATTTGTTTGTATTGCTGTTCGTACAACGTATAATTTTGCTTTATAAATGCGTTTAAATGTAATAATACCTGTCACAATTGGCTGTAAAAGTTCTTTTTTGACAACAGCCTGAAACATTTCGATTGTTCTATTCGAAATTATAGTTTTGCACAATTTTAGCCAAATTTAAGAAGTGAAATTCTTGTTAAATTTTATCGTAAATTCATTCCATTTTAAGAAAAATAAAACTCAATCAATGGAATTAGTAAGAGGAACACTATTTAAGAAACAAAAACAAAAAAAAAAGTTTTTGCAATTTATTTTTTAGTTCAAACAACTATACAAACGTTGTCACTTTACAGATTTTATTCTTGGAAAATCAAAGAAAAATAATTTTAAAAAAGGGAGTAAGTATTATCTTGATTACGTATTTTTTTTAGCAAATAACTTATATGAAAAATTTAGACAATATAAAAATTCCCGAGTAGTAGCATGCTCAAATTTATAAAAAATTGAAATTTTTACACTTTTAACAATTGCGAGAAAAAATTCTGTTAAAATAATTAAACGAGTTAAAATAATTATGTTATAAATAATTATGCAAAAAAAATACTATTTGTTTAATTAAAAAATGCAACTTTATTAAAATAATCACACATTTCGGCGAATTAAGAGATTAATAATGAGAGTTCAAAATGGCGATTATTCTTTTAAAAAAGATACAGCATATGCATAATTCTATAGTATAATTCTATTTATTCTATGCATAAATCTATAACAAAGAGGGATGCATAGGAAGATGAATTTTTCGCATTTCCAATAGGAGCGGATATCCTTTTGGCAGGGAATATTCCCTAGATTCTTCAGGACCGTCAATTAATATGAGCTCATAAATAGAAGCAAAATAGGCTCATTTTTTCCGTATATACTAGCGTATAAAACATATATATATATATATAAAAAAAAATTTTGAAAACATGTCTGAAATACAGGTTAATGCTTTTAAGTATATACCTATAAGCTAATGGTTAGTTTAATAAATATTAATTATATTTTGGAGAATGCTCTGTTTTGAATTATCTAATTTCCCTTTTTTCATTCAAAAAACATCCCATTTTTGCTGATTTCTGAAGTGAGTATTTAATGATTTAACATTTTAATTTTTATTTAATATAATGTACATTTACCTTAATATTTGTTTTCCCGCTAATTTAATAATTTTTTAATTTCAATTGCTTTTATTAATGAAAATGATAATAAAAATGAAAACAGCTCTATCGTTAATAAAGATACTGTTTTAACCTTCATGGACATGCTCTCAATTTTAGAACCATAATGCACGAATGGGATAATAGTTCATTTAAAAAAAATTTTAATATTTTCACTTTTAAAATACAACGCAATTTAAAAAGGGGTTTTTTTTTATCTCTAATAAATAAAGATAATATTCATCTTTAAAATCTTACGAATCAAATTAACCAAGTAGGATTTTAAGATAATATAAAATAATTAATAACTAATGAATCAATTATTAAAAATATTTAATTCATGACATTAATTGCGCGATAGTATAAGTAATGCCCAGTCTTCAGAATCGTCTAATCATCATGATCATGAATTAACAATATAATTAAAAAATATATTAACATAAACGTTTCATAACTGAGTTAAAACAATTAAAATTTATGAATGCAAAAATAATAAATCCCACAAAAATTAATTGAGTTAGCTACTGCATGTATTGCGAAATGATGTCATGTCGAATTAAAGATTCCATAAAATGAATATTAACAACAACAAAAAAAAAATGTGTAAGAATTTATCTATTATTGAAGCACTATGTTACAATTACATAAAACAATTGAAATTAATGAATGTAGAGTGGAAATCTAGATAATAGGCTTCTAAAATTAGAGCGGAAACCACATTTTCCACAGGGAATTTCCCGCGCCATGTTCAAAACCGGCATTGCTGATAAAGATGCGCACGTTCTTTTCAAATGAAAACAGCTCTATTTTATGTTAAAATGTAAACAAAAAATATGTAATTATTCCAGTATTATTAATACTTTGCATAAATTAAATTAAAGTTTCAAAAACATTGAAAAAAGTTTTGTAATTTGAAACCACTACTAGAGCCTTTGAGAAGAATTCTAAGAGCAGAGAAATAAATAATTAAAATAAGTTAATATTAATATTTTCTTACATATTTTTATTTAATTATTCACCTAAAACTGAAACCCCACTGAAAACCCAATAGTGTTTGATAAATAAGATACAAAAAAAAAATATGTCACGAAATACGAAGATGTGCATAATTTGTCGATAGTTATTAAGAACTTAAATGCCCATTAAAAGAAACAATACCCTTGCATGCAATTCAATAGTATAGTTAGAATTATTTAAAAACAACTATAAAACAACAATTAAATTTAAATTAAATTTTAAAAAACTCTTTTCTACAAGTGTTCATTAAAAATCAATTGCCACAATCTATTTTCCTTATCTTAAATTAAAGTAATACAATAGACCAAAACGATATTACAAATAACTTCCTAGTACTTGGTTATATCTTTAACGTTTGCTTAGAACTGTTTTTGCAAAATTAAAGAAAGATAATTTAATTATTTCCGAGAACCATTTTATTTTAATGAAGAAATAGCTCCCGTTGCCTTTCTTGTGGTTCTTAGATTAAAGTGTCATGAGCGTGCTTAAATGACAATAGCATGATTGATTGCACAGAGCTCGAGCTAAGAAAATGCACGAAATCATTTCTCCTAAATGAATTATTCATAAAAGGGACACAACCTTGACATAGTCGAAAGCCTCGAGGTTAAATGGATGCTACCGAGAGAGGTAAAATGACTTTACTACCATGAATAAATCTCTTTACAGTAAAAAATAGTTAGTAAAACATTGTGTAAGCTCAAAAATTAATTTTGATCAAAAGCTTTTTATCATTAGAAAGACTAATTATTTATAAAATATGAGAAAAACATGAAGAAAAAAAATATTTATAATCAGCAACAAATCATAATAATGAATGACAAAATATAAACTAAAAAAATCATCAATTAAAAAAATATATTAATACAAGAAAATAATTTGATGCAATCCATAATATATAATCTTATTACATTAAAATATAAAAATATGAAAAACTTTTTTTAAAACTATTTATTTAAATAATTTCATTCTAGAATTAGAAATATTTCCTTTAATATTACTATACAATAGACAAAAAGTTTTTGATTTCATATTTATAAAAAATAATGTAACATTTTGATTGTATTTAAATATCCTACATTAAACATAAACTACTTACCTTAGAATACTTTTTTTTATTAATTTAGAAAAATACTTTCAGACTGCGTTAAAATAAATTTCAATTCTATAAATCATTACAAAAATATCGTTTGAAAAGAAAGAAAAAAGTTTTTCCGTATCATCGTTAAAAAATGTATAAAATCATTTTTAAACAATAAAATATCGTTTAAAAAATATAAAATTATTTTTTTAAAAAATAAAAAATCGTTTATTAAAATATAAAATCATTTTTAAAAAACATAAAAAATCGTTTTATAAAATATAAAATCATTTTTAAAAAAACATAAAAAATCGTTTTATAAAATATAAAATCATTTTTAAAATAAAAAATCGTTTGATAAAATGTAAAATCATTTTTAAAAAAATAAACAAATCGTTTGATTAAATCTAAAATCATTTTTAAAAAAACAATAAACGTTTTTTTTTTTTTTAAATAATGACATTAAGCGATCAAAAATTATTTTTTTAATTTAAACTTTTCCATTATTTTTAACAACCACTCCATGTATATATCGCCCTTAATCTATCTAATTCATTAAACATGTGTTGGTTTCAAGAGACGAGCAACACATACTCACCAGAGAGGGGCTAATAGAGAAATAAAGATGCTAATAAGGAGAGGCTCCAGAGGAGAATGTGCATGCGAAGAATGTGAATGAATGAATGAGCTTCCCAGCGCGAGGAGAGCCGCTTAAATCGAGTAGTGAAAGATAAGCGAGCACGCTGTTCGGAGTTTTATTGGGCGAACGGGTTTCTCCCCTCCGACTTCCTCTTTTCCATGGAAATCCCGCGTAGCAGGCAGATAACCCTTTTTCTCTCGCGAGCTACCTTCCCGTGCCCCTGAATCACTGTCTCGCGCGATCCAGTGCGGAAAATACCCTCAATTAATCCCATTAAAATGTATCTTTATTAAAAAAAACTCATACATTAAAAAAAAATGTAAAAATTACAATGTAATTAATTAATTAATTTAATTTACAATGTAAAAAAAAAAAGAATTAAATTATTAATCTATAAAGAATTAAAAAGATAGATATTGTTTGAAAAGAAAAAAAAAAACGAAAACGATTTTTCTTATCATCGTTAAAAAAAAAAAAAAAAAAAAATCATTTTTTAAACAATAAAAAAAACTTTTTTTAAACAATAAAAAAAACTTTTTTAAAAATATAAAATCATTTAAAAAAAAATAAATAATAAATCGTTTTTAAATATATAAAATCATTTTTAAACAGTAAAAAAATCGACGATCTTTCATAACACTGAAATGAAAAAAAAAAAGTATGCAACAGTTTGTTAATTGAGTTGAAAAAGAAATATAAAAATTTATCATTTAAATATACATGATATTTTATATGCATCTAAGTAAAATCAATATGCTGATCACTCGTACCAATAAATGGAAACAATGTATGAATATAAAATTAAAACGATTTTTTTTTATTTTTTTTAAATGATTTTATATTTTATAAAACGATTTTTTATTTTTAAAAAATTTATTTTATATTTTTTAAAACGATTTTTTATTTTTTAAAAATGATTTTATATATAGTTTTTTTAACCATAGTTATTTTATTCTAAAACAAATTAATGCAGCTAAACATTTTTAAATACATCGTTAAAACTAAACTTTAGTTAAAATTAATTATTCTTTATTCAAGTATTTATAAAATATAGTTGCAGCAATTGCATATATTTAAATACATATTTTTTTTAATATAATATATGTAAACAATAAATTTGCATTATTTATATTTAAATGCATATTATTTTACTGAAAAGTTTAATTATAATGCTGTATTTAAAAATGTTTATCTACATTAATTTGTTTCAAAATAAAATAACTATGGTAAAAAAAAAAATTTTTTTTTTTTTTTTCTTCAAAATTATTAAATGTTAACTTTCAAACATGATGATGTAAAACAGAAAATGAATGTTGGTACATCCTTTTAATAAAATAAGAGGTACTTATATTACTTTAAATATACTCATAAAATATGTATTTTAATAAGCATTGTTTACAAAGGACTGTTTGTTTATACTACAGTAAGTTGAAGGGCAAAGTGGCGCGTGCTATTTAGAAATGTTCTAACAAAATTTAAAATTCAATATCAAAATATATTATCAATTTTATGGCAATTATTTCAAAAGATATTTGACAAGAGTTGTTTATTAAAATACTAGAAGCAGTATATCATATTCTAAATGTATTTAAAATAATTTTTATTCTTGAATGAATGAAATGTGTGTCAATGTTTCTTATCGCTGTTAATAGATGGCGTTATTCAAAATTTACGCTGATTGCGTCATGTGGCGGAAGAAAGAGCACGTGGCCTCGTGTTTGGGTTTGTTTACTAAATCACAGGAAACGCATGTTCAGAATGAATTAAGGTTTATATGAGCTAATCAGAATTAGAATTATATTACATTTGTTTTTATTTCTATAAAATTCTTTAAATCAATATATATATATATATTTTATATATATATATATATATATATATATATATATATATATATTTTTTTTTTTTTTTTTTTTTTTTTTTTTTTTTTTAGTTTTTAAAAATAGATTATTTATATTTTTTCAAAAGATTTAAAGATTACTATTTTAATTTATAAACTTGAAGGTGATTATATTTTCTTGAGACATAAAATTCATCATCAGAAATTTTTTTTTTTTTAATTTATGTTAAAAATAATCATAAATTTATCAATCGGCAAAGGTAGAATAATAATCTGTAGAAAATATAGTTAGGTTTTCGTAATCAGAAGTCATAATAGAGTTAAATCCTTTTAAAGATTATATTTTTAAGGGGAATTATTCCCCAAAATATCCAGCCTTTTAATTGTAATTATCGTTTGTTAAAATTGTTTAAATGAGCGGAATTAAATCCGCTAATTCATTTTCAGGGGCCTATTTTTAAATTCTAAAATTGTTATTGCTGTGAACACTAAAAACTAACTTATAAATAAGTTATTGCTGTATTCCATTATTTTTTAACTATTATTTGATATCTTGATACTTTATTTTATTTATTTATTTATTTTGTGACTCCCTTTCAAGTATATGCATTTTTTTCTCCTAGCGATTCTTTTTTTATCTCATACTGAGGGAAGTAATTATTTTGTGAAATAAAATTATTCAACTTGTTTTACATGTGCATGCTTCAAATGTAATGAAGTCCTACTAAGAAACCCATCAGTTAGCGTCCGAGAAAACGAATGTTTGATTCTCACGTGTGGCGTGAGGTACATCTCACTGCGTTAAAAATCAAATGATCATGATATTTCTTTTTTCGTCTTATGCAGCTGGCAAACACTGAGACAGCTGTCCTGGATGTCTTAAGGCAAGCGTTGCATGGACGTTACTCACTTTGCATTACCCAGGGGGCGCGTGTCACTTGAAGATAAGCCACGGACGCGGAGTAACAATGCCCCCACAACGCTCTACGATCCTATTAGAGCGGGACCTACAGTTTAAAGGGGATTCCGAACCTCTCACAAACATCCATAGCATCGCCAGGAGTCGAATCCGAAACCTGTGGTACAGAGCGCTAGCCACTTGACCATTCAGGTCCTATGATCATGACATAAGATTGACAAAGTGTTTCGAACCAGCAATGTATCAAGTGATTTAGATATAAACGACAAAGTTAATATAAACGATGTTATTAATATAAACCAGTGGTTCTCCAACTTTTTGAAGTCGGGGTGCATCTAAATCTAAATTATTCTAATCTTACGAATTATTGTAGGTACTACACTGTGGGAAAAAAGTAGAAGGACAGTCATTTTTTTTGTACAATATGCTTTTATTTTACTGCTTTTGACCTGATTTTTGTAGAGAGTTGTTTTGTTAGAGTTTTAATTTACGTTAAGTGAAAGTTAAATGAGATTTTTTTACTTACCACCATTTTAACTTAGGAATGCAATACTTAATAACTTTGGGTGTGTGAAAAAAGTAGACGGACACATCCAAAAAATCTATTTAGAAGCTGTTGGAGAGTTTATAGGTAAGTGTTTTTTTTCTCTTTTAATTCCTTTTTAACAAGAATAAAATATTTAGCTAGAAATTCATAGTTTTTGTTGGTTTTAGGATGCCCAGAGGAATACCCTTAAGTAAGTTTCAGAAGGGCCAAATAGTTGCCTATAAAAATGAAGGCAAAGGTGTGAGAGAGATTGCACGGCAGCTACGAATCAGTCCTAATACTGTTTCGAACTTCATAAGAAACCCTGAAAGTGACAGAAGAAAAAAAGAAGACAGGAAGACCAAAAAAAAACTCACCCAACGGGATCAACGAAAATCATTCGTGAACTCAAAAAGACTGGTGGAAGTGTCGGCAAGGCGCAATTTCAATCAAGAATTACACATGTAACCAAAAGAACTGTCTATAACTACATAAAACGCTCAAAAAAGTTCGTCTTCAAAAAATGGAAGCACCATCCGAAGTGGAATGAAGGACACATGAAGAACCGACTGCAGTGGGCTAAAGACCACATGTCCTGGAGCTCAGAATGGACCTCAGTTATATTTTCCGATGAGAAAAAATTCAATTTGAATGGTGCAGATGGTTATCAGTACTATTGGCACTTTCTTGGTATTGAAGAAGAAACTTATTCTACTCGACAGATGGGAGGAGGTGGTTTAATGGTATGGTTAGCAATTGGCTATGGAGGCAGGACAAATTTAGTCTTTCTAAATGGTAGACAGAACCATCCAGACTCTAAACTCAAATCTTCTCCCGTATGGCACAGAGTTAGGAGGAGACGACTGGATTTTTCAGCAAGATGGAGCATCATTTCACACTGCAAATGGTCTTAAAGATTGGTTTGCAGCAAACAATGTTCGATTTTTACATTGGCCTGCTAAAAGTCTTTATCTCGACATTGTAGAGAACATATGGGCAATGATTGTATGTCGTGTTTACGAGGGTGGAAAGCAGTTTAAATCTGTATCTGAGCTGCAGAAATCATTAAAGTTTGTATGGGACAATTTTTGCCAAACAAAAATTCAATCTTTATACAGTTCGATGCCAAATAGGATCTTCGAAGTAATTCGACCCAACAGGAAAAGAATTCCATATTAATTTATATAGTACACCTCTTTTTTAGAAGTGTCCTTCTACTTTTTTCACTGATCATGAGATCGTCAAAACCAATTTTTTTTATTAAGTATACATTTTTTTTTAATTGTGTACTTTTTTGTTTTGTCTAGATACAGGTATCTGCATGTAAAAACGTTGTGAATAAATTAATTGTTTAAAAAATGCGTCATTATTCATTTATCAAAAATAATCTAATGTCCTTCTACTTTTTTCACGCAGTGTATATACAAATTTCTGAGAACTATGTTAGAAGAGAGTTAAGCCAAATAATACAGAAAAATCAAATGAAACGCAACCCAAGTTTCTTGAAACATCTGTTTATGAGAAACACGAGCATGAAGTGTAATATCAATTTATTCAATGTCTATTTGAAAGACAAACTCTGATTTCCTCTCGGATGCATCGAAGATCTCCTCTCTTTCTGCATTGCCTTGCGGCGAGGGAAGGGAAAAAAAATCCCAATTCACGTAAATAACGTGTTGAAAATCGCAGTGAAAATTTCAAAACTTTTTTAGATATCCAAAAAGTTATAGAAATCCAAAAAGTTTCAAGAAACAGTTCCTTATCTTTCATCGTCAATCCACTGTCAGTAGTTCTTCAATTAATGTTAAACCGAAATCACTTGAAGTTTTCCCTGAAAGTTGTTTCTATTTCAATCGTATTGTTCAGAATTAAATGATGCTCGGCTTTTCTTCTGAACATGGTAAATATTCAACACTTGTTGGAAATTTTGCATCATGCAAGTGTTACTTACTAACGGAAACTTGATACATTGCTGGTTCGAATTCCAATTAGTAATCGATCTTCTTTTTTCTAAATTACCTTTAACAGATTTTCTTTTCCAAATATGTAGTTTTTTTTCTCTCACTTTCATTTTTTCAGTGTGTGTGAGAATATTTTCTTCTTTCCCTCTCATGCTAATATGCAAAATACTGAGCTGCTGAAAAAATGCTGTAACCTGGCACTCCAAAATTAAGTAAGTAAGTAAGGAGTAATTATTTCATCTCTTCAGAAAACACGAGAATTTTTTTGTCATAGCTCGTGTACATGGGTAAATACTTTTCCTCCTGACATCCACCTCATCTCAGTGTGTAAAAGAATTTTTCTTTGTTGTGAATCCTTATCGATACAGGGCTTTCCGAATAAAAGCAATTTGGAAGATCTGGTTTTAATACAGTTTACCATCAAAACTACATGATCTAAAACTTCTCTTAATTTTTCTCCCAATGATTTTGCCGCCAAGGTTTTTTTATGAAAAAAACAATGAGATACATTAACATTATCCTTTTTTTTTTTTTTTTTTTTTTTCTTTTATAACGGATGTAAGCACAACCTACTATGGATCTTCTAATGTCTTTGCCCTCGAGGCTTCCCTATGAAGAAAACAATGAGATACGTTTACATAATCATTTTGTTTATTTTATACAAAAGATGCAAGTTCCTTAATACAGTCTACCATGGAAGGAGCTTCATCTGAACAAATCCCTACACACGACTTCCATGCTAACTGCCATTTATCAAGACAGTTAATCAAAATGCATAAAACGGCCTCAACGTTTGTAGACACACTTAATTCTTTGCAAAAATTGAAACTGATTTACTATTTGATCTTCATTAATAAAACTGCTATGAGTTGCGCATTGTTAGTAAAGCCCGTTGGCTCAGCAACTTAACCAAATCTGCCAAAATTTAAAAACTGGAATTTATTAACTAAATATATTTTTCTCGTTATCAGAAGACATTTTCATACTTAGCTGCTTCATTGTGCATAGGAATGTTGCTTATTTTGGTTACTGCTTTATTTCCTAGTATTGGCATGACCATTTTACTGCATGAGAGCAAAATAATTAGATGATTCATCTAAAATGTGAACATTCTTTTCATCAGTTCTGAAAACTGAATAGGAAGTGACTTGAACTGTATCAGAAACTGCCGTTATACATTTAAAAGAATTGGCAGCTTTTGTTTGTTTACTGTTCAGGCCCTCTCTATAAAAACTATTCTCTATTAGAGTGTGTTCACTCAATTTACCAAGAAATAATGATTCATTAAAGGCTCGTGCTCACCAAGGCGACAAGATGCAAGCGACCAAAATTTGACCTCACCGCGGTCGCCTGAAACCGGTTTGCAGTTCGCCGCGTGGAGTAGCCCAACTTTCAACTCCAAGCGGTTTTTCACTAGGCGTAATGCTATTTCTGACGTTTCGCTGTGAAGGGGTCGAAAAAATTTGGTCGCTTGCCTCTTGCATCTTCACGTCTCTCGCCTCGGTGGGAACGAGCCTTTATTGATTTCATGCCCTATTTTACATAAAAATACTAAACACAGCAGCGATATAAATGACAATTTTAATAATGAATGTATTCGATTTGATATAAAAGACAATGTTAATATTAACGAATGTATTGAGCTTGATATAAACGACGATTTAAATATTAACAAATATATTTGACTTTATATAAACTACAATGTTAATATTAGCGAATGTATTGAACTTGATATAAACAACCACGTTAATATTAAAGAATGTTGTTGTTGTTGTTTCTTATCCCACTTGGCTGGCCAAGCCCACGAGCCCATAAGTACTCATGATTGAAGGGGAAGGAAGCAGTTTCTGTTGTGATGGAGCACCCCGTAGGTAGAAGTCTGACTTTGGCTCCGTTACGCTCTTACAGTCATAAGAGACCGGGACCTACAGCTTAAAGTGGATTCCGAACCACTGCAAACATCCATGGCACCGCCGGGATTCGAACCCGAAACCTGTGGCACCGAGCGCCAGACACTCGGCCATTCAGGTCCCAAATGTGTGAATGCCAACGGCACGCAGTGTTCCCAGGTGGTCACCCACCCAAGTACTGACCGCGCCCAATGATGCTTGACTTCAGTGATCTAACGAGAACCGGTATATTCAGCATGGTATGGCCGTTGGCATATTAAAGAATGTACGGGACTTGATTTAAATAACGATATTAATATTAATGAATGTATTGAGACTGATTTAAACGACGGAACCAAGCTAACTGAAACTGTGCTTGTGACGGGAATGGGCAGAATAAATCCATAGGCTGGAATGTTCTTCCTTTAGGCTAGAGATGGAAGGGAGGGAGGATGCGAACCCGGGGCAACTAGCAACGGGCGTACCTGTTAAGGCTCGTGCTCACCAAGGCGACAAGATGCAAGCGACCAAAATTTGACCTCAGCGCGGTCGCCTGAAACCGGTTTGCAGTTCGCCGCGTGGAGTAGCCCAACTTTCAACTCCAAGCGGTTTTTCACTAGGCGTAATGCTATTTCTGACGTTTCGCTGTGAAGGGGTCGAAAAAATTTGGTCGCTTGCCTCTTGCATCTTCACGTCTCTCGCCTCGGTGGGAACGAGCCTTTACGGAGTTCCTAGGTGGTTTTAAGAATCACAATACCTCCACATCTTAATTTAGTTAAAATATTTGCACACTAGGAATTTGCTTAAATTAGAGAATGTTAATAAATAAAAATAAAACAATTAAAATTTAGGAAAAACATCTCTTGCTTAAGAACAGTTAAAGCAAGAGAACGAAAAATTATTTTGGACTTCATCATTGACATTCAAGAGTAAGCAAATAATATACCAACCTGAATTTAATTCAGGTGGTTCGATAAATAATAGTTTCAAATCTTCTTTTGAGGGGGTTTCCAATTTCAGTCCTTTTTTCAAACATGTAACAGGATTTTCGGGCATGAAGTGAAATACATTTGAAAATGAAGGTGTGAGAAATTCCATTTCTTTTAAATAAATAGCATAACCCAAACGAATCTGAAACAATATTAAAAATCATGCCCTCATTTGAATCCTGGTAGGGGACGTCTTGTTCGTACGCTTGGGTACACCGTAGCAGCGCCCCTTTTCCACTGTGACGCATGCGGTTACTTCGATGAATCTACCACATATCTTTATTTACAGCAGCTCGCTAGAGGCCTGAATGGCCGAGTGGCTAGCGCTCTGGCGCTCGGTACCACAGGTTTCGGGTTCAAGTCCCGGTGGTGCCATGGATGTTCGTAGTGGTTCGGAATCCACTTTAAACTGTAGGTCCCAGTCTAATAGGATCGTAGAGCGTTGCGGGGGCATTGTTACTCCGCGTCCGTGGCTTATCTTCAAGTGACACGCGCCCCCTGGGTAATGCAAAGTGAGTACGTCGGTGCAGCGCGTGCCTTAAGGCATCCAAGACCGAGCTGTCTAAGTGTTTGCCAGCTGCATTGGAACAGAAAAAAAACAGTAACTCGCTGGTTAGAGTTATTCATGGAAAGAAAATTTGTTTTTCCTTTTCAGATTTTTTTTTTTTTTTTTGTGATTATAGTGTAGCATCTCGTAGCCTAGTAATGCAGATAAATCAAAACTGCTGCGGTAACACCAAATTTGCTGCAGCCGCTTGGCCTTATCAGTGGCAAGAGATCTTATAATCAAGATCCCTGTCATCAAAAATTCGAAGCTGAAGGAAATTCCATCATCATTCACGTTCATCAATTCCACATCACTTTACTCCAGAACGTTCAACGGAGTTCCTTGGCCTGATTGCGGCCTATACTCCAGAGTTTTTTCTTTCTTTCTTTCTAATACAGCTGGCAAACACAGACAGCTTGGTCTTGGATGCCTTAAGGCAAGCGCTGCACAGACGTACTCACTTTGCATGATCCAGGGGGCGCGTGTCACTTGAAGATAAGCCACGGACGAGGAGTAACAATGTCCCCGCAACTCTCTACGATCCTATTAGACCGGGACCTAATTTTTAAAGCGGATTCCTAACCACTACAAGCAACCAGGGCACCACCGGGACTCGAACCCGAAACCTGTGGTACCGAGCTCCAGAGCGCTAGCCACTCGGCCATTCAGGTCCCCTTTACTCCAGAGTTGTACACATAAAGTTCATTGGAGAAAGATACACGTTGATAAACATGAAAATTATATAGGTATAAGTGATCAAGGTCTGCCCATTAATTTAAATATTTACAAAAAAAAACATAAGAAAAAATTAAAATTAAGGAATAAAAAATTTAAAATTAATGAAAAATACAAATAGATAAAAAGCTAAATACAATACAATAAAATTAATGAAAAAAAATACAAATAAAAGCTAAGTACTATGCAATTACTATTTACAAATAAAAGAATACAATAAAAATAATAAAAAGGTTGGAATATACTACAAAGTAGAGTAATTGCTGCTAGAAATGATGACTAAAGGAACAGGTCAGGTTCGAACCCGCTACCTTTCGATAGCAAGAACTACACACTGAGCACTGAGCCAGTACGTCTAGGTCAGTTGCAAATTATGCAGAGTCGCCCGAGGGCGTTTAGCGTTTTCCGGCAATGTGAAATCGTATCTAGGAAGATTACGAATTTCATCATTGGGAATAAAGTCAAGATTTGCGTAAAAATTTGTCGCAAGTTTAAGCATAAAGTTTTGAATAGTAGGGAGGGCTATGCTATGACGAATGTCATCATTTCTAAAGTACCAGGGAGAGTCCGTTATCATTCGAAGCAACTTGTTTTCAGTTCTGTTAATAAAATTAATGGGGTGCCTTGCAGCAGAACCCCAAACCGGGCTAGCATAAGTTATTACAGGACGCAAATAGTACATGTAGATAATTAACTTATTTTCTAAAGAAAGAGGTGAATTTTTATTAATAAATGGATAAAACATGCGAATACAAATGTTAACTTTCCGTTTAATATGATTCATATGGTTAATATATGTTAGTTTATTAAGGAAATTCCATGCCTATTTTATCAGTACATTTTATAATGATTTGCTGTACAAGATTTACATAATCAGTTTTGGCCAATAAGAGGAGAGATAGCAACTGTAGCGTAGATATTAACTGTGGATTTTAAATTCGCATTTCACTGTGAGTGTTCATAAAAGTGTAGAGTTATAAGTTCAAATTGAACTACCGGCAGCGAAAAGAAAGAGTTCACAAGGCGAACCATTGCACTCATTTAAATCAGAGGGCACTCCGGGAGGGAACCATTGCACACCGGAAAATGAAAGAACGACGCACCTTTTCGAAAGCTCCTGGTGCAGTGTCGGTCCTTCCTGCTACAATAGCGATTCTGGCGAAGATATTTTTCAATCCCTTCTATTAGTTCACACTCTCCCTATATATATCTTGTTCACATTTCCAATCGTTCATAAAATACTTTTTATTCATCCACTCGAGTTCAAATGCATTTTTTTTTTTTTGAACTTGTAGTGGATGACACTTGATGTTAATACAGCTTTTTCAAATATTAATTCATTCATTAAATGTAATTATTTCATTTTAGTTTTTTTTTAGATTTAAGTTGCATATATCTACCAATAGAGGGCGCCAGATGTAAGAGGAAAATTTCATCTTTATTTGTAAAGGGCTTTTCTGCAATATAGTGGGAAAAAAAGTAGGAATTGACTTACAAATTTTTTTTATTACTTGTTTTTCAGAAGTTCGTACGTTTGCTGACAAATCATAAGACAAACACGAATATCAAAAATTTGAACTTCATTGACAGATCAGCGTGGGAAAGTGGAATGGTGGTGCAGAAATAGATGGAGTGATTTACTATTTCTTGGAAGAAATGTAAGAGAAAATACCTCCCCGCACACACAGCGTGTGGCATTTACAGAAATAGTAAATTTTACGAACACAAAATTTTTTTTTTAACAATAACAAGTTTGGAGATGATTAAAACAAGTAATAAAAAAAAAATTAAGTCAATTCCTACTTTTTTTTCACTCTATTGCAGAATGTCCTTTATAAATAATTTTCATTCATTTTTTTAAGTTTATCGGGCGCCCTCTATGGGTAGATATATGCAATTTAAATATAAAAAAAATTTAAATTAATGAATTAAATTTAATTACTGAATTAATATTTGAATAAAACTGTATTCACATCCAGTGTCATCCACTAGAAGTTCAAAAACTGTATTTGAACTCGAGTGGAGGAATAAAAAGTATTTTAGGAACGATTGAAAAATTTGAACAACGTATATATGGGGAGAGTGTAAGCTAATAGTAGGAATTGAATGAATAGTGGTGAAAAAATGTTTCTGAGACTACATTTTTTTAAAAAACTATTATTCTCTTCGTTGTGGTTTAAAAGTATTGCTGTTACAGATGGGATTAATCTTTAGCAGTTGATTAATGAAGATATTACATTGTATTTTGATACTGATAATGTAGTTCCAGGGTGTGAGCCCATTGGTGTAGAAGTGGTATTCGTTTCTTTTCAACGATATATTAATTTGCAATTAATTATTAATGTTAATGTGGATGTCAAGAAAGTCAGTTTGAAGATTATTTGTTTCAAAATTTTTAAAAAAATATCGTGTAAATGCCATGATAGATTTTTTGAAAATTTAGAAGAATATATATAGAGAGAGATCGATCCTACAAAGAATTTAGACTGTAAAATTATAGTCTTCTCTTCACGGCGCCAGCAACTGTTATGTCGAGATCAAACGAAATAACTACAGGAAATTAACAAGTTTTAAATTAAACAAGGATCCATAGTTCACAGTTATAGAACCTGACTTCAATGAAAAATTAAAAAATAAGAAATTGGATAAGAGGTCAGAAAGGAGAGGATTATGAGATTTTTAGAAGTACAGTCAGTTTGCATAACAAAGTCATACTATCATTTGATATACATATCGTCTGTGCTCCATAATTAGTCCCATAAAAAAACCACTGAAATCAATAGAAAAAAGAAAATTATATTTATATATATATGGTCCAATGGTTGTTAATTAATACTGTACATCACTGATCTACATGATACAAAAGCGTCAATTTCGTAAAGTCTTTCTTTTAAAAACAAGTAATATAAAAAAAAAGTTTTAAAGTCAATTCCTACTTATAAAGATGAAATTTTTCTCTTACATTTGGCGCCATCTATTATTAGATACATGCAACTTAAATCTAGAAAAAAAATTAGAATTAATGAATTAAATTTAATGACTGAATTAATATTTGAAAAAACTGTATTCACATCCAGCGTCATCCACTACAAGTTCAAAAAAAAAATGTATTTGAACTGGAGTGAATGAATAAAAAGTATTTTATTAGCTATTGAAAATGTGAACAAGATATATATAGGGAGCGTGTGAGCTAATAGTAGGGATTGAATAATTAAAGAAGCAATATTTTTAAATGCTGTTTCTTCGTTGCAAGTAATGTTACAGCTAATTTACATAAATATCCATTTAATATTGAGA
This sequence comes from Caerostris darwini, assembly GCA_021605075.1. Classification (NCBI taxonomy): domain Eukaryota; kingdom Metazoa; phylum Arthropoda; class Arachnida; order Araneae; family Araneidae; genus Caerostris; species Caerostris darwini. Next base: position 212,676 of record BPLQ01014434.1, on the reverse strand, counting down.
CGTGAATCTAAATATTTCTGCCTGAAATGAATTTCTCAATAATCAAAAAAGAAATCCAAAAGAAATTACCACATCTCAAATAAATGATATCATCAAGACTTTTCCCTTGTATAATCATTTCGGTGATTCCCAAAACTATACTAGTATCTCTTCTTTCCGAATGTTTTTTTATTCTACCGCAGATCTTCTGTCAACTTATTTTTACAACCTAAAAACATTAGTTGGAAGGATCTTATCTTAGGATATTAAAAATGTAGGGAAAATCCCATTTCAATAATTTAGTCCTTTGGTCTGTGAGGTTCTACCTTGAATTTCTTGCTAAAAGTAATAAAAGGAGCATTATTGATTACACAAATGTATGTAAAAAGTGGATGCTGGAATAAATTACAAAAAAAAAATTCATTTATTGTTATATGTATAAGGGAAAAAAAAATTTTTTTCCAATTTATTTTTCTATATGATTTTTTCGTTCGTTTTGAAATTATTAAATTAGTATTACTTTTATTGAATTATTTATTTTATTTCTAATTGCTAAAGGATGTATTTCTGTAACTACTTTTGTTGAAAGATGCAACTAGATATATTGTTTGCTTGAATTTTTGGATGCATTTAAAATTAAAATGTCTTACTTATTCTTAATTGCTTTTGAATTAAATTAAATAAATCTATTATTTATTTAATTATATTATTAATTTTAAGTTAAATTTATTAACAGATTTATTATTCTCAGTAGTTGGAAATTACAAACGTTCTACAACTTTGATGGGTTTTGAAGTTAAAGGGAAAAATTACATTTGTCGATTTTCATCATACTTTTAAAGAGCTTGAAACACTTATTAGACAACCTGAATGTCTAATGCTCTGGTACCACTGGTTCTTGGTACCAGTTCCGGCGATGTCATATGCGTTCAGAATCCACTTTAAGCCGGTCTCATATGACTGTAAGAGAGCCACGGAGCGCAGTCAGACTTCTCACGATTCCCAATTGTATGTGTGTTGTAACAGCAGTAGTTGTTCTGAGCCCATGTTAAACTGCATGTCCCTATCTAATTATCTTGAAGTGTGCAATATGATGACCGTAAAGTGATAAGCTAAATCACTCAGTAGATGGAAAACAAACAGAAATTTACAAAACTGATAGTTTTTTAATGTGTTGTAAAGAATATTGTTCTTTATATTATCATAGAGTACGTGGTTTACTAGGCAGCGTGATGGTCAACTGGCTAGATCTCTGGCCGTTGGCACCACAGGCTTCAGGTTGTTTCTGAGTGGTTCGGAATCTGCGTTAAACTGTAGGTCTCTGTCTTAACCTGAAGTGTGGGATATAATGACCGTAGAGCGACAAACCAAACCACTCACTAGAAGGAACAAAAAGAAATTAACAGAACTGATTACTTTTTAATATGTTATAGAGAATACTGTTCTCTACATTATCATAGATTAGTTTAAATTAGTAAGTAAACATGCGTGGCTTAGTAGTTCGAAAGTATTGGAAATGCTGGGCAATGGGCTCTATTTTGCTAGGGGGAAAATTATATAAATAGGGTCAAAGCAGTTTTTTGCAATGAATTTCATAGGTCAACAACTGAGCATATTAAATCCATTTAAATTAAGTAGCGGTATTCAGTTAGGAAGAACCATTATTAATAGTATCTTATTTTAGTATAACTGTTTTTTATTGAGCATCTGTAGGCCTCAGGTTCAATGTAAACCTAGGCCTAGGTTCATGTAAACACAAACAGCCTACCGACGAGCAACGACGAAAGATTATTGCCTAACAAAAGGATTTTTAGAGGTATTTGCCCTCATTTACATGTTGTATGGCAGTCTGACTAATAGATGCGAAACCCCTTTACAAACGTTGTCACAATCACCATCGTGTCACCTTGTTTATTTAAAGTAGTAACTGCAACGGACACCAGCAGCGGATTCGAACCTGAATCCCTTCAGCGCGCTAGTTGCACGCGATATCAGTGGGCCATGAATAATAATCATATTAATGGAATATTCGAATAAAGTTTAAGTGAGAAAATTTTTTAACTGCTTAACCATGAAAAAAAAAATACTAACCAAATTTAGTCGTCTTTGGTGACTTTGCCATCGTCTAACTGACTGCATGAAAGTTTTCCTGGTTTTCGTTGCTTCCGACAAAAATTGAAGTCAAACTACTCTCTGAAAGACCATTCGTAAAACATTCCTTTTCTTCGGTATTGTGCTGCTGCATTCCCTTTGCTGAACCCTGAGTAACAATTGATCTGCTATAAGTAAATTTGACATATATATAGCGAATGACCTCCGTAAGGTTTAAAAAATCCGCAATGCTGATCAAAAATTGAATGCATAAATTTCCCAAAAACACTCTCTTTTATGAATTTGTAGTAATTTCTAGTTTCTGTTGAACAATCTATGATATTCATTACGTAAATACTATAATTCGTCTTAAATTCTAATTTAGCATGTAATTCTAATTTGTTGATGTACAGCACCGTTCTCTTTATTCAAAATGTGATGTTACCAATGCTTGTTTTTAATCGATTTAATATCGTTATCATATAATCGATCGATTAACGACCTTTGTTAATCATTCTCGAAAACATAAATGACCTTTATTTATGTTTTCGAGAATGAATAAATTATAAATATTTTTAATTTATTCATTTATGTGAATTCAACGTTTATGGATTTCAACTTTTTTACCGATGCAGAAACTCTGAAAAATGATCACGTGACAGTAAATTATCGAAAGTTCAACTTTTAATTTTGCTTAAAGTCTTCCACTATCTGACCCGTTAACCCATCTATAAAATTGTGTCAAACAAAAAATGCCTTGCTTAGTTTACAATTGAAAGTGATTTTGACACATGACGTATAATAAACGTAATTTTTTTTGACGTAATGTTTCACGCCTTGCAATAATTTCGGCGTATGATTGTGGTTAGAACGGGATAGTAATGCCCTGGGCATAGAGCACCAGGTAAAGGGTTAAGGTCTGAACTTGAAGGGGACTCCCCTATAGTACTTTTAAAAAAAGACAAAGTAAAGTAATGTGTAACAAAACAGGGAAATCCCCGACTGTTTACTGTTGTTCTTTGTTGTACGTCTTGTAGCGCAATTCGTGGTAAGAGCCACAAATTGCTACGAGTTGGTCAGAGGAGAGTTCGTTTTCATCGGAATTATTGCACGCTCACGATATATTCCAGCGGAATCTTAATCAGCTTAATAGAAATTTGAAAAGCGACATCTTAAAGCTAAATTGAGAATTTAAGATACTTTTTTTACGTATTTAGCTCCATTCTGTTGTATTCCAGACACGTAGTCTCATAGTAACGTGCACGAGGTCTCTGGTATGAATCCGCTGGTGGCGTCCATTGCAGTCACCGTATTCGAAAAATAAATAGAATATTGTTAATAAAAATTGTATGAGATATAACCATTCTCATGTAACCTATTTGAAGGTACTTCGATTTGGTCGTTCTGCAAAAGTCAATGCTGTTATATATTTTTTGTTGTTGTAGATTGATGGGCCATAAGTACACCACGAATAACCTACCAATAGGCAATGAACACAAGGACATTGATTATCCCTTTGAGGTCAGATTTAATATTAAGGTATAAAAGTCAGATATTTAATATGAGTTTCGGGAGGACTTTTGGGGATAACTGCTCGGCATTTCTGTTTAGTAGGGAAGAAGACCCGGAAAATTCCCTAAATGCTGAATGGAGACAACACTCATGTTGCCACATTTACAATCGTCTCCTTTTTTCTGAAAGCAGGGACTAAACTGCGATCCTCCACATTAATCTAAGCATGCCAGAAGTGTGTTGTCGTTGTTGTTGTGGCTCGTCCTCAATGTCCGACCGCGTGGGACAAAAACCCCATGAGTAGTTTACTCATGGATGGAGAAAAAGGGAGCAGCTTCTGTTGGGATGGAGCACCCGTAGTTAGAAGTCTGGCTTGACTCCGGGTCGCTAAAGAAGAAGTGCAGTGCCTTCAGGGGAGAGACTTTTGGAACTACTCCGCATTTGCGTATCGTATGGGAGAAAACCCGGAAAGCTCTTACCAGGTAGTCTGACTCACGAGGCAAGATGCTGTACATCACAAACGTCAACGAGTCTCTTCGTTTTTGAAATAGTGTCTACAACAATGCCACCAGTGGATTGAACCTCAGTCCTAATGTTCACCAGCCGTGCATGTTATCTCCAAACCACGAGTAGAACTGAACAATGTGTAAAAAAGTGGAGTTTGCCTGATTAAGTGGACCCGTTCCCAGCCTCCGTGCAGGAGGTTCATAGTTCGAATTCGTTGGTGGCTCGCATTGCAGTCACTGCTTTCAGAAACGAGGAGTGTCGAGGATTCACTTGTGTGAAGTGTATCGCATCGACAGTCAGGCTCCCTGGTGGGAATTTTTGCAGGCTTTTCCATACATCATGCAAGTGTGGGGCAGTTTACTCTAGAAATTATCCCTAACGGCAATGTCCTTCCCTCATCGCCCGTCAGTGGGGTGTTATTGACATGTGTAAGTGGAACACGAAGACCATCCATGTTAAAGAAATATGACGATTGACTGATTTGAAAGTTTAATTTAAATACATGAAAGGCTTAAATTAAAATAACCACATGAATAAAAGAGATGCTGTTCTAGCTGTAATTCCTTTTTAAAGATCGAAGGAAAAAGCATATGAAAAGGAGGAATAAAAATATTAAAAGTGATTAAATTTATTTTACCTAAAAATTTATATATTATGTACAGTAATAAAAAAAATTTTATTTTTAAATTAGAAAGTCTTTTAAAAGAAATTATAACAAAATGAGGAAAAAAATAGCAATTTTTTTAATACTGCTTTTTCAAAAATTTTTATTGGAAAATTTATCTGCAACATTTAAAATTACAATACAAATAAAAATAAAAATAAAAGTTTCATGGTCATCTTATGAGAATTTCGGAGAAAGATAACTACTAGTCTGATTAGAAAAATTTAATAAGTGTAAAAATAAAAATAAAAATTGTTTCCTGTTGATACAATTGATATTTATTGATACCTATCACAAATGCTTCTCATCTATAAGAGCTCTAAGAATGAAAATTGTTGAGATATTTTTTATCTTTGCTGATGCTGCAACACTCAATTTCGATTTCTAAAAAATTCTTTTTGGGTCGTAGGACGAACGACTTTTATAACATACCGAAAACTCAATGATAATAACAAATGATAACAAAATTTTCCTATTGGTAAACTTTATCAATGTATGGTCATTTGTACTAATCTTTTTCATTGTATGGTATTGTCTAGCAATCTTTTTCAATGTATGGTCATCTGTAATAATCTCTTTCAATATATGGTCATCTGTAGTAATCTTTTTCAACGTATGGTCACTTATAGTAATCTTTTTCAACGTATGGTCACTTATAGTCATCTTTTTCATTGTATGGTAATGTCTAGTAATCTTTTTCAATGCATGGGCACCTGTAGTAATCTTTTTCAATGTATTTACACCTTTGGTGATCTTTCTCATTGTTTGGTAATGTCTAGTAATCTTTTTTCATTGTATGGTAATGTCTAGTAATCTTTGTCAATGCATGGTCATCTGTAATAATCTCTTTCAACATATGGACACCTGTAGTAATCTTTTTCAATATACGGTCACTTGTAGTAATCTTTTTCAATGATGGTCATCTGTGACTGTTCGGCTCAAGATTGACAAATATATAGCAGATTCAACAAGATGTAATTGCCATCCTACTACATTCTACTGCACTTCACTCATATTTCTACCTCTGTCTTGAATGTATACCTCCAGGGAGAGTCTCAGTGAGTTCCTACTATTTTCCCTACCTCTTCAATTGTTCATTAGAAGGACCTTTCAGCTTAAAGATTTATAGCTCCCATCTCCGCGTAGACACAATAACTTACTGTTTCTACATCTCTTGCCATGTTTCGAAACAGGCTTTGAGTTTGGAAACCCAATACCCCTTCCATCCAGCTCCTCTTTCACGTTTATGCATTACATTCATTTTTAAGTTGCAATCAAAACTTAGTCGGTTTTTATCCGCAGTTTACATCTAAAAGCTAGGAATCGCTTGGGAAGAGCTTATTAATTTATTCCAAATTCTCAAACTGCAGCATTCTAATCTAGAAAAGGTTACACTAACGATGATCACCCTCATCACTCAAGATGAAGCACACCAATCTATACATCATGAAGTGCATGGTGCACAGGGTCTGAAATCTGTGCGCCGGATTTTGTGCTTTCTGGGGTTTTATGTTTTCATACTGTGGCTGCACATATAAATTATTTTAACACAGATGCTTCTATTCGTTTTCGAAAACAAAATTGAATGCAATTTCTTTGCTCAATGAATTCATACACTTCAAAAATCGTCAGAATCAGTTTTAGCATCTCACAAAGCCAAGCGTCACTCAAACACTAATGAATATTTTGACGTCAGATTTCCCACAGATGTCAGGGACAGTGCCAGCAACCTAAAAAAGAAAAAAAAATATGAAATTCCATAAGCCCCGGGAATTTTAAATTGAAAATGGGTCTTACTTTTTGGACAAAGTAATACTTCGATAAAGCTTGAAGACATAAAATGATTCCTTATTATTAACAGATGAGCCAATTCCTTTATGAAAGAAGATTTTTTATTTCATGTATAAAAATGGAGCAAAAACTGAGACTAACAAGTGAATTTAGAAATGCTAAGGTGGCATATGGCTGGCAGGGGGGGATTTTTATTTTGTAAGTACTATCTCACGAAGCAAAAATCGGGAAAGTCCCTAGATTGTGGATTACCCGTGAGTAACTTACTAGCAGATGCGGTATATTTTTCATACAAATCAATACGTTCAAAATCATGACACATATTCTTTTTTAATTTATCGCTTAGTGATTTAAATTTATTAAATACATAATTAATAAAATGTTACTTTATTTTGTAATAATAGATGCCAGGCCTTTCCTGTACTCGTAGCCAGGGCCTGTGGCAATTTGCAGGTCTTGCCCCCCTATTGTTACGCCGCTGGCGTTAAGCAATGTATTTTGATTACATTTGAATGAATGATGATCATTCCGCGAACATCTGTAGCATTTGTTTTAACAACCTGAAGTGCTCAAAATTTGCTGAAGAGATTAATTAGTAAATATAAGTGAAAGGAGGTTTTTGCGGTGGAAAAAATGAGTTCCTCAAGTGGCGATCAGAAGGAAATGGGGCAATTTGCATTATTTAATGATTTATAAAGAACATACCAAGGAATAAAAGTGATGAAACTACGCTTACTTTTACTTTTAATACTTTTACTACTTACTAATACTTTTTTAATACCTACTATTAATTCACACTCTCCCTATATTTATTTATATATCGTTCAAATTTTCAATCGCTTATAAAATACTTTATATTCATCCACTCAAGTTCAGATACATTTTTTTGGAATTTGTAGTGGATGACACTAGATGTTAATACAGTTTTTTCAAATATTAATTCATTCATTAAATTTAATTAATATTTATATTAATTGTAATTATTTAATAAAAAGTAACAAATTAAATTAATCTGTATTTAAAATTTTTCTTTGTTGACCTAAGTAGGAATTCACTTAATTTTTTTTATATATATTACTTGTTATCATGTAACTTATTTATCTTATAAACCAGAAATTACACCCAATTGCAAAGCAAGATCTTCAGAAAAATGTAACATTTTCGTTTTCTTATTTTAAATTATTCCAACTAAGATAGACAAAAAAAAATTAAATTCCTTCGACTATAAGGTTTTAAATTTGAGCTATCCCTTCTGCACAAAATACAAATTTGGTTACATGGAAATGATGCTTGTATTGATGAACTTCAAAATGTATGAACTTTAAATGTATTAATGTATGAACTTCAAAATCCTCAATAAAAACAAGTAATATATAAAAAAAAAAATTTTAAGTCAATTCCTACTTTTCTTTCCCTCACTAGATTACAGAAAGTCCTTTATAAATTATTTTCATTCCTTTTTTTTATGTTTATCTGGCGCCATCTATTGGTAGATATATGCAACTTAAATCTAAAAAAAAACTAAAATTAATCAATTAAATTTAATTACTGAATTAACATTTGAAAAAACTGCATTCACATCCAGTGTCATCCATTGCAAGTTAAAAAAAATGCATTGGAACTTGAATGGATGAACGAAAAGTATTTTATGAACGATTGAAAATTGTAACAAGATATATATAGGGAGAGTGTGAGGAGAATTGAAATAATGTTTCAGTTCAGTTTCATCACTTTTGTTGATTGGTTTATTCATTATACATCATTAAACATTGTTATGAGCCATAGTTTCCTATCAGAGAGTTTGGAACTTTATTTTATTTATCTTTATTTATGGATTTTTTGTATCTTTCTTTTAACCAAATTTCGTACCAATCTAATTTTTCCCTCGAGTCAAAAATAAGTCTGAGTAATGTCAATTTATATATCAATCTATAATCTATGTATTATAATCCAGGGATCTCCAAACTTTTCAGTCTTCGGGCCATACTGTTTACTCCAGTAAGTACCAAGGGCCAAAACCGTTTTACTTTTTCTGCCATTATCTATAATTTCTAGACTAATCGCCGAGTACGCGCTCCGAGCGAGCATACGCTTGCTAACTACAAACTGTTGTCAGTGAAAAAATCACAATTACGCAAATCTCATTAGTATTTTTTTACAAGTGGTTTTTACCCCGCGGTTTCTTCCGCGGTTTAATTTAGCTTTTCCGTTCCTGAGGGATTTTCAGGATAAAAGTCATATGTTCTATTCAGTATATATACATTCCAAACATCGATATACATACATCATATGTATGTATATCGATGTTTGGAATGTATACCCCAACAGAACGATACTCTTACCCCAACAGAACTACCGAGGGTAACCGCGGGATGTTCACTAGTTTATAATGTTAGTTTATAATGGATTCATTTCAATTATTTGTTAGTTGTTATTGTCAATTATTTGTTAAATTTTCCGCTTATTATGCTTGTCATTAAGCTTTGCCTAGCAAGTCAATAAAACCGAGTTATAGATTCTGTGCTTTTTTACCCAACTTATTACAGCAACAATAAGCTTTTCGCTGTCGCGGGCCGGATTTGGCCCGCGGGCCGTAGTTTGGAGATCCCCGTTTTTATACCCATGTTATACTATCCTACAATCTGTAATTCATAAGGGGTGTATAACATTTCGTAGCATAGGATTTTGATCGTCTGTTTTTTACTGTACTGTCACTCGAAAAAAATTAACTAGTAAAAATATTTTATTTTTAAAATATAAAATCCTGAATATATGCTATATGTTTCAAATTATTTTAACGTAAAAATATAACCAAGCCATTTAAAGGTAATTGTTCGACCATGTCGTTAAGTTTTCGATTAATATATCAAGACTATTAGAATTATTCGATTTTTAATACGACTGTGTTTCTTGAAAAGAATTTTGATTTTTTTTTCGCAAAATTTTTTTTCTATACATTATAACTTAGTGAAAATGAATAATTCATTTTGGAAAAATCTATAGGTTTTCTGGATAGGTTTTATAGTTTTTCTAAGAGGATTTTTAATAAATTTTTGCAAAATGATTTTATTTAAGAAATTTGTTCTAAAAAATATTACATATTGGAGAACAGCAATGAAATGTCATTGTAAAAAATATCAATCCGCTTAATTTAATACTTTAAAATATTTGTATATGATTTATTTTATAGATGGGTAATAAGAATATTTTATAACAAGAGTCACAACAAAAAGATGAAAATAATTGTAATATGAGTATCAAACTGTTTAGAAATGAGAGATATATACATTTAGCCAATTAGAAATAAACGCCAAAGACAACAGTTATATATTATAAACTGTAAAATTAATAAAATATGCATTTTAAAATCTATTTTAAAAAGCGCAAAAATGATTGAAAAACGATTTTTTAAAGTAATTAAAACAAATTAACAGCCTAACATTTTAACAATTAAAAAAATTATAGCTCCGTGAATCATGATTTTAAAAATGAGTTTTTTTTTTTTTTTTTTTATTTTTATTTTTTATTTGCATGTGTACAACTTTCTTAAAATATTTTCGCAAGAAAAGTTCTGCGAATTTCCAATAAAAATTCGCATTTGATGATTCAAAAAACATCTTCAAAAGGCTCGCTTTTGTTTTTTCTTGGTGATTAAAATGCTTCTCTTTTAAGCATATTTAACGTATGCACAACAATCTTAAAAACAATTCATGAAATTTTTATGATTACACCTCGCTGTTGCAACATCTCAATAATAGGTTTACATTTCTCAGAAAGCTTTTTCCTTAATTCATTTATGAATAAGTATCCTTTTGTACATCTGCACGTTTTACTCTGAGCGCTGAATAATTTAAATTCAATGTTGTTTTTTCCGCGCTCTGTCAAGAAGGAAGGGTGATTAACGATTTTAATATGGAATGTGTTTCTGCTGAAATCAACTCTGTGAAACGTTTAACGAAATATCGATGACAAATCGATATATTTGATTACATCGATATCTAACGAAATATCGATATGTTTGATTATATCGATATGTAACGAAATATCAATATGTTTGATGGTCGTTTATGACTTGAAACCTATTATTTAATAATTTATTGTTTATCGCCCGTTTTGTTTCTTCTTTCCTAATTTCAGGATTGATTTTTTTTTCGGTTAATTTATTTACTACACTATGTGGAAGAAAGTGACGGGACACGACACTATAACGACATAAACCCATATTTATTAAAATTAATGGGAGATAGGCCTCCTTTGGCTGCGATCACAGCTGCAACCCTTCTGGGCATGCTTTCCACTAAATTAGCCATAGTGGCAAGAGGAATTTCCTTCCAAATGTTTAACAGGAAGTTCCATAGTTCAGGCTTGCTTTTGGGGAGTGGGGTGCAGGCCCTCAACCGACGGTCCAATTCGTCCCAGAGATGTTCAATTGGGTTAAGATCAGCGCTCTGCGCCGGCCACTCCATGCGTCTAACGTTGTTGTTCACATACCAATCAAGAATCCTCCTTGCAACATGGCATGTTGCGTTGTCGTCTTGATACGAGCAATCATCCATACCGTACGTTGCCCACAAGGTAGGAAGGACATGATTGTCGAGAATATCACAGTATCTATCGGCATTCATCGCACCATCCACCTTCACCAGTGGGCCAGCCCCATACCAGGAGAAACAGGCCCATACCATCAATCCTCCTCCACCAAACTTTACAGTTGGGATGACACACTCGGGTAAAAGGCGCCATACCCAAACACGTCCATCGGAACGGAAAAGGGTAAATCATGACTCATCACTCCAAAGGACGCGTTTCCAGTCATCCAGAGTCCAAGTACGGTGGCCTTTGGCCCATCGAAGGCGCGCTTTCTTGTTGCTTTTCGTAATCAAAGGCCTATGGGCCGCCGAACGTCCAGTGTAACCTAACTTATGGGCCTCGATACGAAGAGTCTTGATCGAAACGGCCACACCTGTGGCTTGTCTAAACTCATTAGCGATGTTATCCATGGATGTTTGACGGTTACTTCGAATCTCCCTGCCGAGTACCCGCCGGTCCCTGCTGGTGAGAACTGTAGGTCGTCCACCTCGAGGTTTGTTCTGACAGTGTCCCTCAGTCTTGTAGCGACACACAACACATGCTACACTTGATTTTGAGCAGTTACGGAGATGGAATATCTCCCTAATTGACACCTTGGCAAGATGCAATCCAACCAACACACCTTTCTCGAACTCAGACAACTCTTCCCGTGGCGGCATCTTGACAAAAAACAACTGTAGTCGACTCTACAGAGTATTTATAGGATATGGCTGACACGTGATACCTATTATTGCGCATGTGTCAGCTGTATTGTCGACTTTTCTACTTTTCGAGGGGTGTCCCGTCACTTTCTTCCAGATAGTGTATATGATGAAGCTTTAAATGGATATAAATTGAATTTTTATTTATTTCATGAGGAGAACGACCGGAACATATAGTTCCGACGAACCGGAACATTCTACATTTTCATGGAAATGTATTATAAATATTCTCGTCTGTTGTTGTTTCTAGCATTAATACATACTTCCAATTTTTAACTAATAATATCTTTTTGCCGTATATCTTATGCTTTACATTTATATTATATATTTTAATGACAACATATTATGCTTGTTTGTTGAACGTTAATATTCCTTTATATATTTATATTTTTCAATATCTTTACATGTTTCTTCATGACGTATCATACTGATTTGACTTTACTATTCCTCATTTATCTACGTTATGTAATATGCAGAATGAGTACAAAGTCTTGACTTGATAATAAAAATGTATTGTACGAAAACTATTATAATTGGACATATCTTTGTTTCGATGCATCGTAAGTTACTATGTTATAAATTACTTAATCGGACCACGCACTTCAGTTGACTTCAACGTGTGCATCCTTGATAGATCGAAGAATGTCAAAGCGATTCTTGTCAAGTGTTTTTTTAACATGTCGTCTGCAACAGTATACACGAAATCTTTTATCCTAGCCTTGAGTTCCTCATCGTCAGCAACTGGTGAAGCAAAGACTCTGTCCCCAATAGAGTCCCAAAAGAAAGAAAAAAAGGTGTAATATCAGGAGGCCGTGGTGTTGGTCCCTCCCTATCAATTCAACTCCCAAGAATTCACGAACCATGGAACCCTTGTGAATGAGGAGTGCTCATTTTGCTGATAAGTAATCCATAGTTGAAAATCTTCTAACTGAGGTGCTCTTCCAATAAGGTGATGTTTTCTTCCGTAAAAAAAAACCAAAGCAATAGTCTTGTTATACAGGCAGCTACACACATTAACTTTACGGTTGTCCTCAATACCTGTGCAAAAACATGTGGATTCTTTGATCCCCAAATACGGGTATCATGCTTATTTACTTTTCCTGAGATATGAAAGGTTGACTGACAAGAAAAATAAATGCCAAATCGTTTTCGATAAGCATTCTATTCAGATCTATTGCACACACACGCACAGAAAAAAAATTGTTAAAAGTGAACTATCCAATGATACCAAAATTTCATTCAAGGGTTATTTTATATTAAATTATTATAATCAGGGCAAGACTTTGTTTTCACCGCCAGCTGATTATTGTGTATATTTAATTATTTGTATGTTTTAAATTTGCTTATTTATACATTCATACATATATACATACATACACGCACACACACACACACACACACACATATATATATATATATATATATAATGCACAAAAAAAAAATCAAAAACAGAATGGAGAGGGTACTTTTTAGAGATACAGTCAGTTTGTGTAACAAAGCCATTCTGCTTCCCTAAATTTCCATGCTCGTCGTGGATACACCGATCGAAAACACAACATACCAAAAGCAGAAAATATATGGAAAGTGATTATATACACTCGATGCGATTTATAGACATTCTTAATTTATTTCTCTATAATGTATGCCCTGGATATTTGACTTCGATTCTGACTGAATATCGAATATTATATATTTTAAATTTGTATGAATTCTCGACAATGTAGTTTATTTACTTATTTGTTTCATTTTTGTTCATTTATCAATAATTTCCCGCAACTTTCTTTATTACGGCGTATGAATAATAGGACTAGCAGTGTATCATTAGAGCATGCGCAATACGGCTCATACCTATATAAATTGATCGGAAACATGGAAACTCGCCCAAAATTGCAAAAAATATATATAAATGTTAAATATTAGAAAAGGAATATAGCAAAAATACTGCAGCTGAACTCTATAAAATAAGCAAAAAGAATATTTGGAACAATGAACTTTGAAGTAATTAAACCTGTTAGCAACTTTAAAAAATTATAACTCAATGAATCATGATTTAAAAAATTGAGTTATATTTAACGAAACTATTTGCATTTGCTCAACTTTCTTAAAACATTTCTCACAAATTTTCAATAAAAATGGGCTTCCGATGATTCAAATAGCACCTTTAATTAATTTTTATTTTTCTTGGTGATACTTTGAAGAATCAGAAATATTGGAATGAGCGAATTGAACCAAAATACCTGCATGGGAAATAATTCAGAATACAATGGATTGATTAATTATATTTATGAGTATTTGAGGTATTTCATAGGCATTCACATATTTATTACTAAGTCATACCGCTAAAAATAACTGAATGGAATGCTGGTAAAGTTTTAACCCAAAGTGATTGAGTGTGAATTTTTCGAGCACTTTCACAGTGATCGTCTGAATCAGCGGGTTCCCACACAATTGCTGAATGCATTTTTGCGTCTTTCCGGAACTCCTGCTATGGGAAGGAACTTTTCTCATAGGAGTACGTTACCAGAGAGCGGAAAAAACAAAGTTCGCGCTGCACAGAGCAGTTTTAACTACCTGAGGAAATTTTAACGAGATCCTGTCAAATACTTCTTTCTAGTTTTAAATCAACATACTTAAAACTAGAACTATCAAACATACATATAAAATCAACCTACATATTTATCTCATAGATATTCAAATTTATTCTTCAAAAAAACATATAAGATTAATATATATTGTATAAAAATACTTATAATTATTATTTCCCCGTGTTTAATCCTGTTCTTTTTATTAATAAAAAAACTAAAAGGAAATTTGCAATTTTAATATGTACCACTATCTAAAATGAGCACATTTTTCCGTTTTGAGAATAAAAATAAATGAACAGTGATTTCAAAATAAGTGGACAACAGTGATGTTGTAATGATTTAACTTCGATTTTGGACAGATTAATGTCATTTATGACGAATACTATATATTTTATTTTTAACTTTTATATATTTCATAGGAAATGTATTTTTATGTATTAATGCATTGATTTAATTTTTGTATTTATTTATTTACATGTATTTTATTGTTTTTTTAGATATCTATAGATATATTCAGATATTTATTTGACTTTCAAAATATATGCATAAATAATGTATATATATACTACTGTGTCCAAAAAGTAAGAACAATTTTCAATTTTAAATTCCCGGGGTTTATGGAATTTCATATTTTTTTTTTCTTTTTTAGGTTGCTGGCACTGTCCTTGACATCTGTGTGAATTTTGACGTCAAAATATTCATGAGTGTTTGAGTTAAGCTTGGCTTTGTGAGACTTTAAACTGATTCTGGCGATTTTTGAAGTGTCTGAATGAATTGAACAAAGAGCTTGCATTCAATTTTGTTTGCGGAAACGTATAGAATGTTGCAGAAAGCATTCGTTGAGCATTCCCATATCGGAAAGAAATGTTTAAAAGTGGTATAAACAGTTCAAAGTAGGCAGAGAAAGCGTTGAAGACGAAGAGCCCTCTGGTCGAAGAGCCGGTCTGGTCATCCACCTCAACCGCTGAAAAATTAAAGATTTGGTGCTTGCAAACCATTGATTTATAATTAGAGACCTTGATAATGATGTCGGAATTTCAAAATTCTATTTTTAAAAAATGTTTTGGGCCTCAAACATTTCAAATTTTGATTGGTACTGAAAACATTGAATGCGCCAGCTCACACTGCATTGATCCTTCGTGACTTTTTAGTCAAAAACCCATACAGTTCCACAACCACCTTATTCACCTGATTTACCATCGTGCTACTTCTGGCTACTCCCTAAACTCAAAAGACCACTGCGGGGACAACGTTTTGAGACGATTGAAGAGACATTTCAAAGATCGCCGGCATCAGTTTCAGCGTCTCACAAAACCAAGCGTAACTCAAGCACTAATGAATATTTTGACTTGAAATGTCACACAGATGTCAAGGATTTGGTGCTTGCAAACCGTCGATTTACAATTAGAGACCTTGGTGATGATGTGGGTATTTCAAAAGGATCGGTCAACTGCAGTTTAAAAGATGTTTTGGTCCTCAAACCTGTTTGGGCCCTAGCATGCATTGAGAATTGGAAAAAAAATTCGCATAAGTGCATTGTGTCCAGAGGGGATGACTTTGAAGGCGATGAAATAAATTTAGAAGAATAAATAAAGAGTTTTCGAAAAAAGAGATAATTGGTCTTATTTTTTGGGCACAGTAGTATATATTTATATATATATTTCATAGACAGTTTATTTTCATATATTCATGTATTTATTTGATTTTTGTATTCATTTATTTGCATATATTTCGCTTTCTTTTTAGTTATCTATGAATATTTACCCCACAGATATTTACTTGACTTAGAAGAAATATGTGTGGGGAAATATGTGAAAAAAAATATATGAACGAAATATATTCTCCAATTATTCGGTAATAAATATTAAACTAACAATCTTCATTCTTCCAGCAACTGCATCCAATTCATTTTCTACAACAGGCAGCAGAACTTAGAAGGAAGAAAGCTGCTACCATCCGTCGGTGTCGAGGCCGCTCTGGAAGGGAACTCCCCGGTTCGCCGCTCCTCAAAGCGCGGACGCGATAACGCGCGATTTCTCGGTACATTGCAACACATCAGTGTAATTCTTTGCCTGAAAAAAAAATATATGTGTCCTGTCCACCGGAATTTCAATGAGTCTAGAAACAGGCCCCTTAAATCTGAAGGCAGGGTCATCAGAAATGAAGGGCGTTACTTCAAAACCTAGTAACCACTACCCAGTACGTGATTCTATGCATTGAATTTTAAGTGTGTTTCGATTTATTGGAATCAATGTATTGACGATGATTTTTGATGAGATTTTTCTTTTTTTTCTTTTGATTAGCATCATTATGAGGCAACTTATATTATCCCATAAATCTAAAGATAAAAAAAGAAACATTTTGAAGAGTACTAACATGGAATATGCTTTGTAGAATCAACTGATTGACAATGGTAATCAAAAAGGTAAAAAAGTAAATTTCACATTAATCAATATAATTTTAATCCTAAACATTATAGTCGTATAAACAATTTCTTTGCTATTATCAGGTTAAAAAAATTGAAGTGTTAGCAAACTATTGCAATGAATAGATAAGGTAAATTTTAACAGCTAAATACATTTACAATTTGGCAATTAATGGCATATATATATACACTGAAGTGACAAAAGTCATGGGATAGCAATATGCAAATTTTCAGAGGGCAGTAGCATCGCGTAGAACAGGTATAAATGCGCAGTGCTTTCGCAGAGCTTTCATTTCTGTTCAAGTTATTCATGTGAAGAGGTTTTGACGTGATGATGACCGCACGACGGGAATTAACAGACTTTGAACGCGGAATTTTAGTTGGAGCTAGACGCATGGGTCATGCCATTTCGGAAATCGTTAGGGAATTCAACATTCCCAGATCCACTGTGTCAAGAGTGTGCCGAGAGTATGAAATTTCAGGCATAACATCCCACCATGGACAGCGCAGTGGTCGACCGCCTGCATTAACGACCGAGACCGGCGACGTCTGCAAATAGTTGTAAATTCTAACAGACAAGCAACACTGCGTCAAATAACCGCAGAAATCAATGTGGGACGTACAAGGGACTTGTTAGTTAGAACTGTGCGGAGAAATTTGGCTTTCTTGGGCTATTCCAGCAGAAGACCGACTCGAGTGCCTTTACTGACAGAACGACATCGCTTGCAGCGACTCTCGTGGGCACGTGAGCATATCGGTTGGTCCCTAGATGAATGGAAAACCGTGGCCTGGTCCGATGAATCACGATTTTAGTTGGTAAGAGCTGATGGTAGGGTTCGAGTGTGGCGCAGACCCCACGAAGCCATGGACCCAAACTGTCAGCAAGGCACTGTTCAAGCTGGTGGTGGCTCCGTAATGGTGTGGGCTGTTTTTTCATGGCCTGGACTTGGTCCTCTGGTGCCACTGGACCGAACATTGACTGGAAATGCTTATGTTCAGCTACTTGGAGATCACTTGCAGCCATTCATGGACTTCATGTACCCAAACAACGATGGGATTTTTATGGATGACAATGCGCCATGTCACCGGGCCACAACTGTTCGCGATTGGTTTGAAGAACATTATGGAGAATTCCAACGAATGATCTGGCCACCTAGATCGCCCGACATGAATCCCATCGAGCATTTATGGGACATCATCGAGAGGTCTGTTCGTGCCCAAAATCCTGCACCATCAACGCTTTCACAATTATGGACGTCTATCGAAACAGCATGGCTCAATATTCCTGCAGAAGACTTCCAACGACTTGTTGAGTCCATGCCACGTCGAGTTGCTGCACTTCGCCGGGCGAAAGGAGGGCCGACACGATATTAAGAGGTATCCCATGACTTTTGTCACTTCAGTGTATATAAGGAACACAACACATGAGCACAAGAACCAAAGAGATCTGACAAGGAGTGAATTAGAAACACGACCACTTTGCACAAGAAAAGCTACTCTGTTATTCGTTATATGCAAGTTGTAACAAATTGTTTTCACTTAACGAATTTTTAAATTTTGGCTTTTATATCTGTGTGGCGTATTCTTTATATTCTTTTCTCTCTCTCTCTCTCTCTCTGTGTGTGTGTGTGTGTGTGCGTGTGTAAGAAACATTTAAATATCTTGTAAAATGAGTGATATTCCTCGAAATTCTGTCGCTTCAAATATAAAGATAAAACAATATATCGGCTATCAAAGCTATCAGCTATTGCCACCTTTGGAAGAAATATTCAATCTGATATCCCCATATTTATCACAAGAGATTGATCTATTAATGCCCCAAGATGAAATGATAACAATTATACGATAAGTTTTAATAACCCTCAATCGATATCAAGTATTTTATGAACGGACTAAAACTTTCTTGTGTATTTAATGCACAAAATTTGTTCTACGGCAGTGCGTTTACGTATAAGATAATAAACAGATACTGATTTTTGCATATTATATGCATATATGGGTATTTATTTTCAACTTACTTTAGGTATTTCCATTTCTTCCCATATTTGCATAAAACATTCAATACTTTTAGAAGATGTATGTCATTTCTTGTTCACTTGTAACTTATATATAACGAATATTTCAATTTTGGTTTTTATATTCATTCTGACATATTCTTTATATATATATATTTGAAATTCCTGGAGAGGAAACTGTTTTATAAGGATACAACCAGAACACAGGTGCACAGTGCTTACTAATTTTCGTATGAGGTGCAACAGAAAAACTTTCAGAGGACACAATTAAAATTTGAATGATCGTCTGTAGGCTCATTAATTGCGAGGTATGAAAGATAAGCATGTCAACACACATCAAGACGAATGAAAACTGTTTCACCAATCCATATAAGAACCGAGTAAATAAACAAATTTTTTAACCACAATTTTAATATCCTGTGTATTCTTTATCAATGGAGTTATAATAAACCATTCTTCTACAGGATTCTTCTTTAAAAAACTATAATAAAACATTTTATATCATAAAGATCCTAACTAAAATTCGACATTTTGTTAGATCTTCTAAAAACAAATAAAATATTATCATAAATGCAAGCAATGAATCATAAATTAGAAAAATAAAAGATTTTTATTTTAGAGTAAGTGAAATGCGAATCCTAAGTTCTCTTTGGATGGTAGATGAATTTTATTGCTGTTAACGTACGCTTTGTCGCACGTGAAACATTTACTCCATTCCTCACTAAAAAATGGCGGATGTCACGGTTTTTTCTCTTCTTTATTTTTTTCTTAATATCCGTTTAATTTCCGCATCCATCTTTTTCATTGTTGTTATTGTCATCAAAGCAAAAAGAAATAAAAGAAAAAATAAAATCTGAATGACGTAGGAACCCATATCTATTTACGTGTTGATGAATGAGTCAAAGATCAATCTCAGATATAAAAATTGAGTACCAGAAACCCCTGGCAGGATGATAAATAAATATTCATTAATATTTGTTTATTCAATACATATCATAAATGTATTTATTATCTTAGCAATCATTACTAAAACATTATGATAGCTGATATCGATATAACAGGGACATAGGTATCTAAAAGACTTCTTGTTGTATGAAAATAAGTAACCGAACAAGAAATATACGACTATATTTCTTAAGTTTAAAAATAGAAATAACTTATTTTTTCAAAATGAAAAAAAAAATGTGTTTATGCAATGATTGAGCAGATAGGTTGATGGAATAAAACATAATTATTTCCCATTTCATATTTTTTAAACTTCATTAAGCACTCACTTTGATGGCAACCCAAAATCCTTATTTTTATTTGAAGGACATCAGATATCTTTCAAAAATTGTTTGTTTTTGCTGCACACTTTCCATACATTAATTCTCAAATAATAATAGTAGTAGTATATCGCCATTATTCTTTTTAAAAAATTCAAAAGTAATGGAAATCCGAAATTTTTAATCCGTACAACTTATGTTGTGAAAAGAATAAAATGAAGACAAGTACATTAAATACTCCACATTGAATCAAGATTTAAAATTTCTGATACATTCTTAAACTTTGTTCTTAAGATTTCTTGTGACATATGGCTTTTTCAAAACTTTTGTCATGTTCTTTTTTATACAATGAACATGGCGTGTTATATTATTATGGCTATATTATTATGTTATATGGGTTATATCATGTATTATACGGTTAGTGGCCTTTTATTAGATTATTATGGTTATATATTATAAAATGTTTTATTTTTAGGTAAAATTCTATTTCAGAAAGTTTATATTCAAGAAGGTATTCTCCCCTAATTTTGAATAGTGTTTAGGGTGAAAAATTGCAGGAATATGCTTTATGCGGGGCTTAAATGAACCTTGATTTTAAACTAGGAGAAAATATATTAAAATTCCTAAAAGTTGCTTCTTGTTTTTGTGTGTATGTTTAATTCAAAAATAAATTAAAACAAAAACGAATTTTGATGAACTTTCGCTATAGCACTGTTTATTAAGCTTCACATTATTTTAATGGTGCATAACGTGCAAATAAATACTGTAAATGGAAAATTGAATGTTTTCTACCAAAATGCATTGATAGAAATGGGTTTTAATAAGAAATGAGTCCTCTCTATGCTGTAAGGCAATCTTACTTCCTTTTCATACTGGAAGCTAGGAATTGGAAGTAACCATAAACGGAGATTAAAAACTTATTATGGAAAATCCTAATTCTGTTGCAGAACTTTTGTTTTCAAGAAAGGATTCTCCCCTACTTTTGAACAGTGTTTAGGGTGAAAAATTGTAGGAATATGTTTTATGCGGGGATTAAATAAACCTTGATTTTAAATTAGAGAAAATATATTAAAATTCCTAAATTCTGTTTTTGCGTGTATGTTTAAAGTCGTTTAACGATCTTAAATGAAGACAGAGATCAGCCATTGTCTTTCCTAAGTACTTCCTACAGAATTATTTCCGGTACGCTAGTTTATTCATTCCATACCTTGATTCGTTTTGAACCTCTCTCACTACAGGCATATGATAGGATCATAAGAATGTTTTTTTGACATTTCTTCTGTCATCCCATGATGCCACTGTTTGAATTCTATTTGAGAAAATTTTAGAGTTCAGGTATGAACTATATTTGTTTTATTTTTCACTAATGAATGTCAATTAGCAATAGGTTGGTTATACTCTTACTTTTGAAGTCGATAAACTTAATATAATAATTTTAGCATAAGATTAATACGTTCTAGGGGGAAAAGCATGCATTCAATTGTTTTTTATCCGTTATAATGACTGCAAAACAGTTAACATTGGGTATCCCCATAGCCAGAAATCCATGTGTGTAAGATCGCGGGACCTTGTCGGCCACGGAAACGTGAAATGGGGGAAAATAATTCTGTCGCCAAACTGTTGTGTAAGAAAGTTTGACAGAAGATCTCACAAATACGAGAGCGCCATCTTAGATCATAAGCAAGAGTTTGCACAAACTCCTCACGAATTAGTAGAAAGCTTTGGTTTGTCAATACAATCTGAGATTCTACTAAAGCGATCTATTCCCAGTGATAGATTTGTATCAACAAAGATATCCGGCTGTGCAAGCCGATCACAGACATTAGTGGCTCCGATCCTATCCTTCCGTGTGTGTACATACAAACCACTGATTCAGTTTTTATGACGCACCACCTAGAGCGGTAGGGATAGAGGCACACCTAGAGCATTTTGCTGTTGGGATACCTGAAATCTAAAGTATGGCTATTTATTCTATAAGTTGCATCTGATTTCAAAGATGCCATCAGACATCAGGTTCAACAGATTCCTCTCGCCATGGTACGGGCTACAGTGTTATACACCCTCTGTCGCGTGCAAAGTTTCATCACATGTAAGGAGATGATGTAGAAACACAATAAAATGTTTTGCTTTCTTTGACTTCTCTGTAATTATGGGTTATTTTCACTTTTCTATAGAGCGCTGGTAAGTTTCTTGCTGCAGGTACAGTTCCAATGCTATTTATGATTTTCCCCAATGGAGATCACATTCCAATAAAAAAATAGGAATTGCCTTTTGAGATGTTCGAAAATGTGTCACTGTAACCGTAACTGTCAGAGTTTAATTGTTGTTTTCTTGACAGCCTACCTCAAAATGCCTTAAATCAAACTTTCATTCAGTTTTTATGAATGGTTATGATAGTTAGCGGCTCATATGTAGAGAAATTGGGTTTTTTTATATATATAATTGCCTGTATATTGTTTCTTTCAAAATGCATTAATAATTTTAAAATTTTTATTTAAGCCTTTTGAAGTTAAATTGCAGTCTTACCTCCCCTTTAAGTGGAGTCGATGAAGCTTGAAATTTTAAAGGATTCCTGAAACATATATTAAATAAGTTTTAAAAAAAACTGGGACGCGAAGTGCCATTTATATTGGAAAGTACTTAATATAATAAAGATTTGCAACTAATATATTCTGTGTCCCTTAACTGACATTAAATTTGTTTTCACACATCTTTCAAAAATTATATAATATATATTATATTATTAATTATATAAAATTATATATTATTTTTCATTATTTTATAAAAAAATACTGAAAAAGGCCTATAATTTATCACAGTAATTCATAAATCATATCTACATGGCATATATACTATAGACTTATACTCATATCTTTAAGGCATTAAACTGCAATTGAATGAGTGACATCTAATCTTTTTTTTTTCTAAAATAAGTTGTATGCGACACTCCTCCAAGTGACCAAAACTTCAGTTGGTGTGCAGAAAGGCCATGTTCAAATACGCTGCTTTAGTGGCGTCAATTGCAGTCACTACTTCATAAGCCGAGGAGATTCGATGGCGAATGAGAAGTATGTTAAATAGATTCGCTTCGATTGTTAGGATTCTGGTGGTAGTTTTAGTGGTTTTCACCTATACGTAATGCAAATAGTTAGTAAAAGGGCAGTTACCTCGGAATGTCTTGCCGAAAAATAATGTCCTCCCTTCATCCTATGTCAGTGTTCTGTTCGTGGAATACTTATTTGAGATAGAAGGGCCACGGACGTACGGCGAAAAAAAAAAAATTTCTTGTTAAATAAAATTGAATCAGTAATAAATAAAACGGATGAAATCAATGTTCAAATAACCTTTAAGTCGATCCGTGCAATAATTGCATCTTGTATTTTTTGTTACGCCTTCAACCGTCTTTTCTCCACAACTCATCTCTGTACTCAGGGCTTTGTACACCCACCCCCTACCAGTCAGAAAGGTGTAGGTAGAACATCAGTGGGCCTCATGTAGACTATGAACAACTCACCGATGGGTATTGAGGGAGGATAGAGGTGGACTCTCAAAGGATGACATTAGCTACTACTGTGCCCAAAGAGTAAGACCCAATATTTTTTTTTCAAAAACTCTTTATTTATTCTTCCAAATTTATTTTATCGCCTTCAAAGTCATCCCCTCCGGACACAATGCACTTATGCGAACTTTTTTTCCAATCCTCAATGCATGCTAAAAAGTCATCGACAGGGATGGCCTTCAAAGCGAGCGGCGATTCACGTTGAATCTCTGCAATCGACACAAAACGGTGTCCCCGGAGTGGTCTTTTGAGTTTAGGGAATAGCCGGAAGTCGCACGCTGTGAATACGGTGTTTGTGGAACGATATGGATTTCATTTTTGGCGAAAAAGTCACGAAAAATCAATACAGTGAGAGCGGGCGCATTCAGTGTTTTCGGTACCAATCGAGATTTATCGCATTTCAGGCCCAAAATGGAATGGGCCGATCCTTTTTAAATTCCAACATCATCAGCAAGGTCTCTAATTGTAAATCGACAGTTTTCAAGCACCAAATCTTTAATTTTTTAAACGTGAGCTTCGTCGGTTGAGGTTGAGGGTCGATCAGAGGGCTCTTCGTCTTCAACGCGTTCTCTGCCCTCTTTGAACTGTTTATAACACTTATAAACATTTATTTCTGATAGAGGAATACTCACAGAATGCCTTCTGCAACATTCTATACGTTTCCGAAACAAACTTTAACGCAAGTTCTTGCTCAATTAATTCAGACATTTCAAAAATCGCCGGAATCAGCGTCTCACAAAGCCAAGCGTAACTCAATCACTAATGAACATTTTGACGTCAATTTTCACTCAGATGTCAAGGACAGTGCCAGCAACCTAAAAAAGAAATTGAAATTCCATAAGCCCCGGAAATTTCAAATTAAAAATCTGTTTTACTTTTAGGACACAGTATTAATCTATTAAAATATGGGTTGGAGAGGTCATCGCATTGGGTTTCAGATCCAAGGTATTCCTTTGCGCCCTAGAAAACTTCTAGGTTTGTCCTGTGGTGTTACAGATGAAATATGTGTCTAGATATAAAAATAAACAGAGTTACTTTTTTTTTACTTGTCAATTTTCCCGTTCAAAGACTCCTTTCATTACAAACAGCTAACCTTTCTGGTTGCTTTTTTTTTTTTTTTTTTTTTTTCCTTCTTTTATTTACATCAAGTGCCAAACAGTGATAAAGAATGTTTCCGAGAAACTAAGAGCCATAACTTCCGTAGTTAAGGTACTAGGAGCGTCTATGTGATTTTCAATGTTAAACAATTTACATTGTAACCTCTGAGACTACGTCGCATGTAAGTAGCACTCAGTGGACATTAAATGAAGATAATAATGAAGTAAATAATGAACACTACATAAATTGTTTTTTATTTCGACTCATGTGCGAGTTTTGTACTTTGGTAAATTTTTCGACGAAAAAAAACTCTCAGCTTATATTCGGAAATATAAGGTATTTGGAATTACTAGTATTTACAATAATTTTGCTAGAATTCATTTGCTTAAGAAATTTATCAACTCAATTTCACTACAATTTTCAACGTTCGATTTATGTGAACTAGGATTTCTACCTTCACCACAATGAAAAGTAAAAATAGAAGTAATCTTCAATGTATGCACGAGGAAATGACAGTTTGCCTTTTAAATATATGTCAATCATTGGCGAAATCGCTAGGACATTTCAGTCTGGTGTTTCTCATAAACACTAAAATAAATAAACTTAAGGTGCTTTTCGTTTTATTTTTTATCGCATTATTTTTTTTACTGTAATATTTCTCAGAAATGTGTGTAGGGTGCGTTTACAATTATTTGTAGGATTTTAAGTGCACCTCGACAATGAAGAGTTTGAGGACCATTGATCTTTTTAGACACATTGTATGCTAGCATCAGACAGACGGCGACCATTTTCTTTTCATTCCTTAAAATCGATATTCCCTACAGACACTCGCCCCTATTTCGATTTATAAAAGTAAGTAAGAACAATTTCCAGTTAAATTTCCCGGGCTTCAAGAATTTCAATTTTTTTTTCTTTTCTAAATTGTTGGCCCTGTTCTTGATATTTGTGTAAAATTCGAAGTCAAAATATTCATTAGTGCTTCAGTTAAGTAGGTTTTGTGAGATGCTAAAACTGATTCCGGCGATTTTTGAAATGTCTCTTCAAATCTACCTCCGGTGTCCTTTTGAGTTTAGGGAATAGCCAGAAGTAGCACGATCCTAAATTAGGTGAATACGGTGGTTGTGGAACGATGTGGGTCTCATTTTTGTCGAAAAAGTCACGAAAAATCAATGCAGTGTGATCTGGCGCATTCCGTGTTTTCGGTACCAATCAAATTTTGACGCGCTTGAGGCCCAAAATATCTTTTAAAATGGAATTTTGAAATTCCAACATCATAAGCAAAGTCTCTAATTGTAAATCGATGGTTTGCAAGCACCCAATCTTTAATTTTTTGGACGTGAGCTTCGTTGGTTGGGGTTGGTGGTCGACCAGAGCGCTCTTCGTCTTCAACGCGTTGTCTGCCTTCTTTGAACAGTTTATACCACTTGCAAACATTTCTTTCCGATATAGGAATGCTCATCGAATGCCTTCTGCAACATTCTGTACGTTTCTGCAAACAAAATTGAATGCAAGTTCTTTGCTCAATTCATTCAGGCATTTCAAACATCGCCGGAATCAGTTTTAGCGTCTCACAAAGCCAAGCGTAACTCAAACACTCATGAATATTTTGACGTCCAATTTCACACAGATGTCAAAGACAGCAACCTAAAAAAGAGAAGAAAAAAAAATTTAAATACCATATTCCCGGGAAATTTCAATTGAAAACTGGTCTTACTTTTTGGACACAGTAATAATTAACGCACACACAGGACGAAAAAGTCCGAGATGTGTCGATTCGCGACTTCCGAAGGGATTGCAGCTCCTTCACCAACTCCAAACGACCTTGAAGGCGCTGTTGCATCATCCGCTCATAACTCATCCGTCTGAAGTTCCTGGAATCGGTACTTTCCCAACGATAAAATTAGTCGTTCCGAGACGCGCGCTCAAAATATCAATTGATCTGACGAAAAGTGATTAACTTTGCATAACACAATCTCTATTTATTGATCATTATAATTTTTTTTTTTTTTCGTTACCTCAATGACTCCACTGTACTTTGCATACTATTTTGGTTGTAAACATCGTATTTCCCCGTGCGTAAGGCGATCATTTTTAGTAGTTTTTTCTAAATGGATCTCTCAAATAGATCTCGTCTGGGGTATAGATGTACTTTGATTGTGATAGATGTACTTTGCCGGGCGCAAGCGATGGATTACCAAGTATCGCTAAATATAACACGTTTCTTTTTTCTTTAGCTTGGGTTTTGTAAGTTTATAAACAAAGATTGCTCATTTTATAAAAATGCATTGTTTTATTTTCGAAATTATTTACAGTGTAGGTTTGTTCCATCGTCGCTACAACAAAAGATTTGATGCCCGACTAACCGAAAAG
Organism: Caerostris darwini; assembly: GCA_021605075.1. Classification (NCBI taxonomy): domain Eukaryota; kingdom Metazoa; phylum Arthropoda; class Arachnida; order Araneae; family Araneidae; genus Caerostris; species Caerostris darwini. Next base: position 185,524 of record BPLQ01014434.1, on the reverse strand, counting down.
TATCAAAGCGTAAAAAGAAATTATCATGAAAGGGGGCAAATAGTGAATCCTACCTGAATTTTTTTTATTTCGACTTATGTACAGGTTTTGCACTTTGGTAAATTTTTTGAAGAAAAAATCCCCTCTCGGCTTATATTCGGAAATATAAGGCAATTGGAATTTCTAGCATTTTACAATAATTTTGCTAGAATTCATTTGCTTCCGAAATTTATCCACTCATAATCGTTCAATTGATTGTGGCATCTTATAAAATATTAATAATAGAAATTTAGAAATTTATTTTGTGAAAAACCCTTTTTTTAAACACATACAAAAAAAAATTATGTATAGCTTGAATCATAGATAAAAGTAGAGGACAGGAAAGTCTTAGTAAAAATGTGTAATAAATAGCCAACTCCAATCTTTATTTACCGTATATTTCCCAATATAGGCCGATCTCGAGAATATAAGCTGCGTTTCTTCTTCTAGAAAGTTACCAAATTTATCAAAACTCGTATATAAGCCGAAATGAAAAACTTTCCTGTTAGCCGGGCACACATTTTGCCGACATCAGACTTTTCACTTCGCCCACAATGCAACAAAAAAGCTATGTAAAAAAAAATCGAGTGTAAAGCAACTCATTTCCATAAAACGAGTAACACATTTGATTCAAAATTTTATTTCATTCATTATAAAAATATAAGCGTGCTTTACAGAGGATTTTTAACTGGTAATTGTCCCTAATTTACGTGTCGCATGGCAGAATATTTCTATCCTAGATATAGGCTATCACATCCATCGTCGTATTTTCTTTTCTAAAAGCAGTGACTGCAGAACAAGCCACCAATGGATTCGCATCTGTGTCTTCCAGGTACGTGCGCACGTAACTATTGAGATACTTTACCTCAAGCAAGCTTGGTTTTTACCAGTTTAGCATCAGGAGGGGCAGGTTCGAATCCGTTGGTGGCTTGCATTGCAGTCACTTGTTTTCAGAAAAGAAGATGTGACATTGGATGTAACAGCGTATATAAAGCGCCTAGTATCAGACTGCCTAGTGGGAATTTGTGGGTTTTCTCTCATTTATAAACGCAATGGAGAAACTGTTACCCCTAAAAGTCTTTCCGGCAAAGAATGCCCTTCTCTCAGGGCACATCGGTAAGCTATTCGTGGTAAACATAAGTGGACCACTGATGTAGAACAACAAAAGTATACAACACTATTAGCTTTTGTAGAAAGGTTAAATCATGATGTTATCACTTATGGTACATCACAATTTAATCCAATATGTATATATTTATTTTGTGAAGAATTTGTTTCACATAAAAGATAAAATGGATTGAACCCCTCCCCTCTTTTTTTATATCTTAACACTATATTTGTTAGAATATTGTGTCAGAATTTTTGATATCAATAAAATTGATCACCTATTTTCAGAATATTGTTAGAATTTTCATATCAATAAACCCCCAATAAAATTTTCTAGCAAAATATCATTTTTTTACCATTGGTGAATCTTGTATTTCACCTGCGTATTCCACAAAAAAAATCTGTTAACAGGTCATGAAGGGAGTGCATTACTTTCCCAAAAGACTCTTAAGAATAATTGCCTCTCATTTGCACGTCGTACGGAAGAAAACCCACCAGCAAGTTGTTATAATTCAAACAACTCAAACCAGCAAGTCAAACAAAAATTTAATGAATTTCATTTTGCCATCGAATCAGCCAAAATAAGTATTTTTAGTTATGTATTTAAAGAAAAATAAAAGTATTGTAAGTAAAAGATATTAATTTTATTGTTCAGTCAATAAAAGGACTCAAAGGAAACATGCGAAAAACAATGTTTCGTTTAAATAAATTTTTCCCTCCCAAATGAACAATGTTTGATCTGTTACAATAATTAGTGTTATCTCTTGCCTAGCATTTTGTAATAATCTTAATTTGATAAAATAGCCAAGCTTGCGAAAATGCTCAAAAAATGTACCCCAAATCATGTTTTAAAATTGCTGAAATACCTTTTGAACGAAATGTGATAACTTTTATTATTAGTAGTATTGCAATGTTTCTAAAATCATTTTGATTTTCCCCTTTTTTTTATCATTGTTACATCTATCCAAAAAAAAAAAAAAAAAAAAATCCGATTTCGATTTGTTTGAGTAACAAAACTAAATAAAAACGTTTGAATTCGCCATTATAAGTCGAATCATAGTGATTAGGGATACTTATCTTTAAAAAAAAAAAAATTATCACATACCTTTGCGATGTTTTTAAGGCATATCTTTAAACGTGTAGCAGTCACGATCTTTTACAAAGTTCGCACGTATAAAGAAAACTAAAGATATAAAAAAAATTTTGCTCGGGTTTTTTTTTATTTTATTATTATTATTATTATTATTGTCAATATTATTTTTTATATGTACAAGGAGTAAAAAAATCCCGGAACCTCTTGGTGTTAGCGCTTATATTTTGCGAATCACTCATGGTAATGAGTTTAAGACTTAAAAATGACGCCTGACCAGAGCCACCCTTAGACTCTACCTTTGAAGTCAGCATTGGGTCAAAATGGCGGGCTCATAGCGTGGATAAGTCCTCTCCTTGGTAAAGCTGACATTGCTAGATCTATGCCACTTCAACAACGAATGACTCAGATCAAAGTGCCAAGACTGGGTTTGGTTTGTCGCTCTACTGCCTTTTTGTGCACAACTTAGGCTAATTAGAGCCTTACCAAAAATTAACATGGATTTCAAATCACCAACAAACATCCATGCCACGGCCAGGATTTGAAGCCTGTGGTACCGAAGACCATAGCGCTAGCCAATTGGCCATTATGCCGTACCAAAGCTGGGAAAAAAACTATTAAAAAAGGGGAAATTTTTAATTACATGAACTGTTTTGTCATTCCTCATTTTACCAACCAGAACTTGAGCAAGCCCGATGTAAGCATTTTTTAATTACGAATTAAAAGATCTCAGTTCGAAACCAGTAGGCTAATCAAACAGAAAGTTCCTATTCTTATGCTGATATAAGAATGTTAAAACCAAAAAAGTGAATCGTTTGGATTTGAGGTAGTGGGTAAAGGGCAAGGTCGGATTTATATGAAAAGAGGCCCTAGGCTATTCCACTTATGAGGCCCTTTCAACTCCCATTTTTAAATTTGTAAATTGCATGAGAGATAATAAAATGCACGCCAATATACACGCCAAATACACGCCAAATACACGAGATAATAAAAAGGCACGTCAATATTTTCCATAGCAATCAGTGAACGTATGAACTCTACTTTGGTGCAATCTAGTCTATACGAACGAACAGACCCAATGAGCCGAACGCGTTGATCTTAACCAAAACATTTTTATGTTTCCTTATTAGTCGTATGTGTAGAATTTCTCCTTATTTTCGATTCAGTGTTTACTGTTTTTAGAATAATGCCATTCTAATTTTGCTAACAATTTGAATGTAGGCCCCTCTTCATCTTGAAACCCTAGGCTGAAGCCTAGTTAGCCTATAGGAAAATTCGGCCCTGGTAAAGGGGTTCATCCTCAAATACCATGTCTGGAGATTGAGTGTCCATGTTGACCCATCTATGCCGCCATTGTAAAGTGTTTGACAAAGTTTCCAGATTATGTATAAAACCCCCACTAGGACAAAGTAGGTCTCTTTTTAATAACAATCTCTTATAAGTGTGATTATGTATGATAATTCATGAATCCGATGTCATTACAGGTTCTCGGCTATCCGATACAATCCCGGATCCATGGTAATCTTATCCGGAGAAAGAAAAATAATAGGAATCGGAACGAAATGCGACAAATGAACACTTTTGGTCGAATCGAGTTTAATCTTATCTTGGGAGTCCGTGTCATTCAACGCGAAGGGCTGTTTTTGTTGATGCGCTCGAGTGTTTGAAAAGATAGCATTTCAAAAGAGGTGAATTATACACAAACTGCTTTGGGAAAAACCCACAACAATTTATTGCGGGCTTGATTACATCATTTGATAAACTTCTTTCTTTTTTTTAATATGTATCTTGTACTCATGTACATTTTATACCCGTACTCATGTGTGGTGCCAATAAAGTTCTTCATGTTTCTCAAATCCGTACTTCGTTTGAATTAAAGATTTATTATTAGAGAGTTTTTGCATAGCGTTCTTTTATCGTCCGATATTTTTCTTCCAAGCGCGCATGCTCATAGGAAACATTGTACCTATTGCGCATGCATATCTGTAATACTGCATTACTGAGCTATTAGAGAGTTTTTGCATACCGTATTTTTTTCTTCCTAGCGCGCATGCTCATAAGAAACATTGTACTTATTGCGCATGCATATCTGTAATACTGCACTACCGTATTTTTTCTTCCTAGCGCGCATGCTATTTGTACTTATTGCGCATGCATATCTTTACTGCACTACTGAGCTATTTTTATCGTCGTCCGAAATTTTTTTCTTCCTAGCGCGCATGCTCATATGAAATTGCGCATGCGTATCTGTAATAATGTTTCCTATGAGCATGCGTGCTAGGGAGAAAAAATATCGGACGATAAAAATACGGTATGCAAAAACTCTCTATTCCTATGAGCATGCGTGCTAGGGAGAAAAAAATATCGGACGATAAAAAAACGTTATGCAGAAACTCTCTATTATATCACTCGATAACGCTAACAACATTAGTGGGATAAATTTTAAAAATGCACAATACAGTTTTTTTTCTTGTCTATTTCAAAGAATTTATATTGAAGGTTGAGACTGACGGAAATAAATGAGATTTTTTTTAATTTAATAAATGGCATTTTTTTATCAAATTATTTCACGTATCAGCAGCAATTAAAAATGGTTCTTTTATACAAAACACCACATGCCCTCTGCTAAAATATCATTTTTTCATACCGTAGTATAAAAGCGATTTACTACGCGTTAATAAGGACTTTTGTGAAATGACTGTGTTGGTTGATAAAGTCACTAAAGATTTTGAAAAACAGCAGCGTGAACGATAATCGATGTTGCCATGTGAATAATCGTTAAATTAAATAAAACAAAAATATCCTATCTTATCTTGCAATATTTCCATCATGAATAAGCTTATTTATCTTAAAGATAAAATAGGTCATTTAATATCGAGATACACCTGTTTGATACATTTGATGAATAGATGCTATTTGACTAGCCGAAATGAGTGAGAAATGAAAAGGCCGATTTTTTCATGCGAATGGAATATTATTTTTTTAAATCCTTGCAATTATATATGAGATAATTCTCCACGTTTTCTATCAGATTCACCATTACCCAGATTACACCATGAAAGGTTTGATACATTATCCTACAACATTATCTGAGCATTATCAACATTATCCTTATACATTATCTGAGTGGTTTAAACAAAGTATTTTGGCTGCGGTTTGGTTTGGTTTGGTTTGGTTTGTCACTCTACGGTCATCTTGTGCACACGAGAGCTAAACAGACCGGGACCTGCAGTTTAACGTGAATTCCGAACCACTCACAAACATACATGCCACCACCAGGATTCCAACCTGAAGCATAGGGTACCAATGGCCAGAGCGCTAGCCACTTGGCCACCAGGCCGCTCACTTTGGCTGCGGGGCAGCCAGACACTTTTATCTTAATGTTGGAAAAATGTTGCTTTAGGTCAATGGCCATTGAAATTTTGTGCCACACATTTTATATCTAGAAATATATAATTAATAAAAGAGAAAGATAATAATACAAATTAAAAGAGAGAAACAAAATTTTTTTTTCTTAAAGAGTTTGAAAATAAAATGTATCAATGTGAAAAAAAAAAACTATAACATTAGGAGGAAGGAGGTGGGTCTTGCAGTAACGGCAATTCAGATGAAGGAATGAGGGGGAAAAACAACGGAATATATGTTAAGAACAGTGCGCGGTCTTTTTCTATTTTTAAACAAAGAAATATCACAACTAGGAAGAGAATTTATAATTGAATTGCCAGTGTGAGGAAGATTATTGTAGAAATTTCAAATATAAATTGGCGAATGTTTGGGAACTTAAGGTGATCTGAGTTGGTGATCATCCGAAGGATTTTGTTTTCAAGTTTTTGGGTGATTTCCAAGTTTCTTTTTGCCAAGTTTTTCTCCCCAAACTGGACTTGCATAAGTAATCATGGAACACATGTAATATATGTATATAAGCTTTTTGTTTTGTAGCGACAGGTTAATTTCTATCTAATATGATTCCTACTACTACACTGTACCCAGAGCTGAGTTGCCCCTATACGGTTTGGGAATGATGTGGGTGAGACGTCTGACTGGGCTCTACGATCATATTTGAAAGGAATTACGGTGTAAAGTAGATTCCGAACCACTACAAACGTCCATGGTACCACCGGGATTCGGGATTTGGTAGTTGGACTAGCCACTCGGCAATCATGCCCCTGTCTAATATGACTGCAGAGCGTTGGCCACAAGACTAACAATCCCACTCCGTAAAAAGAAAACGCATCTCATGTTTTGGAATTTTATTTATATTATCTATTATCTATTATTATTATTGACCTATTTAGTTTTATTCAGCTCAAATGCACGGAATTAAATAATTCATATTTATGTAAATTCTTAAGTAAAATAAAGTAGCCAACTATACTAAGTGGCAAAACGGGAAGAAACTAAATAGGTTCTTTCTTCACTTAACGGAAAAGCTTCAGACGAGAGATGAAGAAAATTATCAATTAGGGTTCAGCACTGATAAATATTAAAAAGATGATTCCAACCTTTGAGAGATATCTTTATTTGTATTCTTGTAAATCTTTTTGTTGCAATTGCGAAAGAAAAATCTTGCAATTGCGAAAAGTGTCTTATTTTTCGGTAGAGCGCGAAATGCATAAATAGTGATCCTATTTTTTTGTAAGAATTTAATGAACATTTCTTAAGGGATGTTACTTAACATGAAAAACCATTAGAACATAAGTATATTGTTGAATATAATAAATATTCAAGAAAATAATAAAATAAAATGAATTACATAATCATAAACAATATGAATCGTACTGTTTCTTTAATCGTATGAGCCTGGAATTCATTACCTTTACTTCGCAGGGCTTAAAATTAATTTCGTGATCAACTTGAAGTGCATGGCTAGAAATAAGACATTATAAGATGTTTAAAAAAAGTACAAGGAACTAGTCCAGAATAGTATAGGGAAAGCGATGTAAGTACATATTGGTAAATCCCCAATTGAAAGTATATAAAATTTAACACTTTGACTGCCTGTAACATCTTCATAATTATTGCCCTGCCGTTAAAGTGTTTTTTTTTTTTTTTTTTTTTTTTTTTTTTTACAGATGGCAATTTACATTTTAGAACGAATAGGATAGAAAAATAGAAATAAAACATGATTATACGTATAACATTGATGACTATGTAATATTTATTGAGGCTTTGTTCTTTCGACTACGCACTAGCGCGTGATAGTCAATAGAGGTAAATTACTTATTTCCTAAAAACCACGTGACGCTCTATCACGTTATGAGTAAAAATGAAGCAAAATAATGAGACTAAGTGACAAAAAAGCATTTTTTTGTTTTGTTTGATGCTTTATAGCAAATATTTAATATGAATTGATTATTATAAATTACTTAGAACGATAGTGTTACTGCTAACTTCGGGGTGAATTCTTCATTGCTGTCGTTCACTCATATCACACATCCGAAAGCTCAGCCAACACATTTGCAATTTCGCCCTCTCTTCGTCGTTAAGAAAATGATCTCTCTATATCTCGCAGTGGGGACCGAGTGGCTAGCGCTCTGGCGCTCGGTACCACAGGTTTCGAGTTCGAGTCCCGGCAGTGAAATGGATGTTTGTAGGGGTTCGGAATCTACTTTATACAGTATGTCGCGGTCTCTCATGACCGTAGAGCGTTGCGGGGGCATTGTTATATCTTCAAGTTATACGCGCCCCCTGGGTAACGAAAAGTAACATCGGTGCAGCGCTCGCCTTAAGGCATCCAAGACGTCCATGTCTAAGTGTTTGCCAGCTGCATTAGAACAGAAAAATTCCTCTGTGATAGGCTTTTTTAAGAGGGAGGGGGCTGAACCTTTGCAAAACTATCGTCTCTACAATTCATAGTACAAGATTATTTTAATAACTAATAACATAAATTCGAAACCACACTCCTTTACAAATAGCTTCTAACCTTTACTCCACGTCAATACCAGCGGATACACCTAACATAGAACGGAGAATAAATGTTGCGGCTCAACTCTTTCCGTGCTATTGAAACATTATTTACATCACGCACTGGAGCGTGATTGGCTATTGATTAACGCGCTAGAGCGTGATTCGCTATTCAAACATTAATGCTTTGGGTCACAATTGGCTGTTCAAAAATTAACGCACTAGAGGGTGATTGGCAATAGAAACAATAACGCGCTACGGCCTGATTGGCTATTGAAACATTTACGCGCTAGACTGTGATTGGCTACTGAAATATTTACAACACACGCTGGAGCGTGATTGGCTGCTAAAGTTTCAAAATAAGAAAATCAACTGAAATTAAAAAAATGAAAAAACATTAAATAAAAATAATTAAACCAAAAGGCGTGAAATAACAGCTTACAAGTAATAAAAAGAAATTTAAATCAGCCTATTTAATAAAAGAAGAAAGGTTTTTAGAATGAGCGGCAAGAGACTTTCAAGTTCAGAATTGCAAGATTATTAAAGAATTTGGCAGAAATTTTGCCAGTCTGACACTAAGGAGGGAAAAAGAAACAAAAATGTGGATTTCTGAGAAAGTATTATGTCTATAATTACTTTACGAAGTACTTCATTTTCCATAATTTGAATATTGTATTTCTGCACTCGAATCCACTATACAAAAGTCCACTATACAAAAATAGATCCTACTATAACAAAAGTACTGATAATGAATGTAATCTTTTGTCTGATTTTTTTAAATCAAAAAAGAGTTTTTCTTTTTTTTTTATCTTAACACATGCGTGTGGGTATCGTAAAATTGTTTGTTTTTTTACGTTTAAGACGGTTTTATAAATATTTTTAATCTATGAGTGAACCAATATTTAAAAAATATCCTACCAATATTTGAAAGTACTTTTCTCCCATTTTATCCAAAACTTTTTTATATTTTTCCAAATGTATTAGCGTTTTTCCCAAGATAACTTACGTAAAGCTCTCATTTTGGAACAGCTATGTAAAGAGTTGGATAACAGGTAGGTAAGGATGACGTGAGTATTTGCATTTTTCCGTGTAAGGATTTTCTGTTGTTCAGGAGATATCAATAAAGATGACCTTTTCGGCATACAAAATCGAATAAAATTCTACGCGTTAATAAATAATAGGAATTTTGGATGAGATTACAATTCGATAAATTCTGTTATAAATCTCTTTTAGTAAATACGAAATAGTAGACCCTACTCATGTAATCACCCGTCCTACTCAATAGTGGAGGATATAAAAGACGAATGGATGATTTAAACGTGATAAGAAATAGTTATAACTAAAAATACTTGAATTTTCGGCTAGTGGAAATAGTTCGACTTTTAGACTTTGCTGTAATACTTTAATGATTCACATATAACCAATTGCGGACTGATGGCCGAATGACTAGTACTCTGGTCTCGGTGCCACAGGTTTCGGGTTCGAGTCCCTGCGATGCCCTGGATGGTTGCAGTGGTTCGAAATCCACTTTAAATCATAGGTCCCGGTTAAATAGGACTGTAGAGGTTGGGTGTTTTACCCCGTAAAAATAAAACATTGCTGCCTCAAAATCTGCCAGAAGGCAGACGGCTTTGGTCCACCATGGGGCTGTTGCGCCACTGATGATGATGATGATGATGATGATGATGATGATGATATAAGCAATTATTTCGAAAAAAAAAGGAGGGAGGAGTAAAAATAGTCTTTTCTCTCTCTCTCTTTCGTATAAAAACTATTTTCAATAAACTCAACGACGATCTTCTTTTCAACAGTTGATAAGCTAATATATATTCGTTAACTAACAAAAATGCTTTATTGATTCACGCGTCATCATCCATTTCGGAACATTTTTTTTTTCTGTCTCTTTACTTTTCATGATTGTTTAGCATTAAAACCTTAATGGCATGGCTTTTCTTTCATTTTGAATAAAAAATATTTTTTAATAAATTCAATAACCGTCATCCACCTCCCAACCACACTAATGGTCGTCTCTGTGTCAGAACAGCAAAATTTTGTCATTACTTTTCAGCCTTTCCACAGCAGTCTGGAGCCATCTGCCAAATCTACAATCCTCAGAAAGTCTAGATTTTGTTTATATAAAAAAAGAACATGTGTCAGTGCTATTGACGACAACATTTTGATCCTAGCAGAGCCGGAGAGTGGCTCAAACCTGTGGATAACATAAGTCAAGAGAAAAGCTTTGTGAAAGAAGTAAGTGGAAAAAACTTTTAAATCCATATATTTAATATTTTGTGCAAACATGTTTAAAGGTGCCAAAAAAGAAGATTTGCGGATCATTGCCGCAGAAATAAATTTGATAGTATCTGAAAAATTAACAATTTCAGATTTATATGATGCAATTGAACAAAGTGATGTGTTTAAAAATAGACCAGACATGGTTAAAGACATTGCCAACACGATTATTGACAATCGTAAAAATGAGGAGCAACGGCAAATAGATCTGGAAAAAATAAAATTAGAACGAGTTAAAAATGAATTAGAACTCGCAAAAATTAAAAATTAAAGTAAATCAGAAGTGTGTGAAGGTGAAGCCAAACCAGATACTATTGATCAAGTAATAAAAAGTGTTCGAACTTTAACTGTCAGAATTCCCACTCGACCGGAAGGGTTGAGTTTTTTCTTTAATTCTTTAGAACGCGCATTTAGTATTAAAGATGTACCTGAGATATATAAAGCTGAGATCCTGTTAAATTTATTAGGAGAAAAAGCTTCTAATATAATAACTTATTTAAGTGGTGAAGATATAAAAAACTATGAGACAATTAAGTCAGTTGTGTTGCGAGAGTATGAGCCTTCACCACAAGCATGCTTAGAAAATTTTAGAAAAGCTGAGCGCTTAAATGAATCGTATGTGCAGTTTGCGTCGCGCTTAAGTACTAATTTTGAATACTATTTAAAATTAAGAAAAGTGTCGGATTATGAAACCTTAAAACAATTAATAGTTTCTGATAACTTATTTCAAACTTTGGATAGAGAAATCGCATCTCACACATAGGTATACGGCAAGCAGATAGTTGGTTCCCCCAGTAAAATTAGCTGAAGAGTGTGATATTTATGTTGCATCGCGTGGAAAGTCAATTTACGAAGGCATAAGTAACTTTCAAAAAAGTAAAACTAATTTTAGAAATTCTAAAATTGTGTCAAAAGTGTTTGTTTCGGGCTTAAAAGATTCAAATTGTATTTTATGTGCTAAAAATCACCATATTTCTAATTGTCCTAATTGTTTAAAAATGTCAGTGAATGAGAGAGTTGAACTTGTTGAACAAAACCATATGTGTTTTAATTGTTTACAGATTAATTGTTCAGTGTCTAAATGCAAAGCGAAAGTATCTTGTTTTTGTAAACGTAAACACCATAAAAGTTTACACTACCCTCGCAAAAGCGCAGAGAATCGCGATGAGTCATATCAGAAAGAACGTAATGAAATCGGTTCCAATACCCCGTTTCCCCCAGCTCAAGAGTTTTTACCAGCCGGTGAAAGCACTTCTCCAAATAGTAATAAATTATTTGCAGCTACGAGCTTTATACCAAGTGGATCCAAAACGGTTCTATTGAGCACAGCTAAATGTTATTTAGATAATAATTCAGGAAATTCATTAGAAGTAAGAGCGCTCTTAGATCAAGGTTCAATGGCCTGTTTTATAACTAGAGAATGTGCTGATCGACTTAATTTAAAGAAAGAAAAACTAATCTAGTAGTATCGGGATTAAATGACGCGTCTTTAAATATTAAAAATCAAGTTACTGCTAAATTAAAAATAATTCAAATAGCTACGAAAGAGAGTTGAAATTTTTAGTTGTTCCCCGAATTACTAATGTAACTCCTAGTAAATTTTTAAAAGTTAATATGTATGATTTAAGTAATATTGAGTTAGCGGATCCATAATTTAACATTCCAGGTAGAATTGATATTTTATTAGGCGCAGAGATTTTTTATAGCCTTTTGAGATCAGGACAAATATATCCCCCTGAATCTAACTTAGTTTTACAAAATTCGTGTTTCGGATATGTTGTTTTTGGGAGTGTTCCTTGTGATTTAAGTGAGAATATTCATTGTGGATTAATTAGAGATAATTATGAGCAGTTAGATAAAACTGTTAAATCTTTCTGGGAAATAGAAAACATAGAAATGGACATTCCTCCTAATAATGAAACTCGGATATGTGAAGAGCATTACAAAAATAATTTTTATAGAGATATAGAAGGGAAATATGTAGTTAAAATGCCCCTTAAAGAAGATCCTAAGTGTTTGGGAAAATCTAGAGATATTGCGCTAAAAAGGTTAGATTCCTTATGGAGGCGATTAGTGAAAGATCCTGACTATTTATTATTATATAAAGATTTTTTAAGTGAATATGAAGAAATGGGTCACATGAATCAAATTAAAGAAAGTGAAGAAACTGAGGGTACTTATTATATACCCCACTTAGGTGTATATCGTCCCGACAAATTAAAAACAAAACTTCGTGTCGTGTTTAACGCGTCTTCCCTTACAACAAAAGGAAATTCGCTTAATTCTTTACAATATAACGGAGGGGACAAGACGACCTTTTTTCAATTATGGTTAGATTTCGTAAGCACATTTATTCGTTTTCGGCCGATATTAAAAAAAATGTATAGAACCATAAACATTTGCCCTAGTCAAAGAAAATTGCAGCGTATTTTGTGGAAAGACGGAATTAATGAGCCAGTTAAAGAATACGAACTCGCAACTGTCACATACGGAACAGTTAGTGCTTCTTTTTTAGCTATGCGTACACTTAAGCAATTATCAATAGATGAGAAAGATAACTTTCCGATATCGGCACCTATATTGGCAGAGGACTTTTATATGGACGATGTCCTTTCCGGCGCAAATAATGTAACGGAAGCTCTCAGACTTACTAAAGAGTTAATAGAAATTCTGAACAGAAGTGGAATGCAGTTACATCAGTGGTGCAGCAGTGGAAATTTTCTGACGGAGAGTGACGAGGCTGATTACTCCTTTTCTCCAGAGGAAATAAAAACATTAGGAATAATATGGCAACCTAACAAAGATTGTTTTTCCTTCAAAGTGAAAGTAGACTGTGGTAATTCGTTTACAAAGCGTGCAGTGTTATCAACCGTAGCAAAGATATTTGATCCTTTGGGTTTACTTGGCCCAATTGTGACAAAGGCAAAAATTTTCTTGCAAAAACTATGGCTAATCAAACTGGACTGGAATGATAATTTGCCTAAAAAAGAACTTGAGGAATGGCAGGAATTTCTTATAGCTTTAACAACTATCAACAACATTAAAATTCCAAGATGCATATGTATCAGTGAACCGATATGCATCGAACTTCATGGCTTCTCAGATGCTAGTGAAGTTGCCTATGGAGCAGTGGTTTATTTAAAATCTTGCAGTGCTTCTGGGCAAGTGTTTGTGAAACTAAGTGTCAGCAAATCTCGAGTTGCCCCGATCAAAACTACTTCAATTCCACGATTGGAGCTCTGTGCTACCGTGCTGCTATCCAAATTAGTGCACAAAGTGAAATTATCTTTAAAAAGTGATGTGTCTCGAACTGTTTTGTGGACAGATTCGAAAATTATCCAGGCCTCGATAAAGAGAAATGAAATGATAATGAAAGAACCGTGTTACTTAAAAACATTTGTGTCTAATCGCGTATCAAAAATACAGCAATTTACAAATGTCAAAGACTGGAAGTTTGTGCCGTTTGAAATGAACAGTGCCGACATCATTTCCCGTGGTCTACATGCAGATAAACTCCAAGAGAATGAGTTATGGTGGAGTGGACCACCATTTTTAGTGAACAACGAGCATCCTGTAGGTCCGGTGCGGCTTGTGGATGGAGATCTTACATCAAAGGACGAGGATATGATTTCGAGTGAACTGAAGCTGTCAGCAGCAAATCAAGTGTGTCGTGACTCATATTGTGTAGGTGTGGACTTTTGTGGTCCATTTGAAATCAAAAATTTCACTGGACAAAGTAAACAGGTAAAAAAGATATTTGTGTGTATATATGTATGTTTCTCTACAAAATGCTTACATTTTGAAATTGTAAATGATTTAACTACTGCAGCATTTTTAGCAAGCTTTAAAAGATTTATAGCTAGAAGAGGTAAGCCTGCAGATGTGTATAGTGACAATGGCCGAAATTTTGTTGGTGCCAATAGAGAATTAAAAGTGTTTATCAAATCTTTATTTAAGTGTAAGAGTGCAGAAGAAATTGAGAATTATATGGCTAATGAAGGTATTAAGTGGTTCTTTAATCCCCCTGCTACTCCACACTTTGGAGGTCTATGGGAATCTAGTGTCAAATCTCTCAAATACCATTTGAAACGTATTGTAGGGAAAACAATTTTAAGCTATGAAGAGTTTTTAACTCTTATTGTTCAAATTGAGGCAGTTCTTAATTCTAGACCTCTTTGTCCACTTTCAAGTGATCCAAATGATGTGGAAGCATTAACTCCTGCAAATTTTTTAATTGGTTCATCTTTAGTTACATTGCCTGAACCTAATTTTAATGAAACTCCAATGAATCGATTGAGCCGTTGGCAATTGGTTCAAAAAATGACTCAACATCTTTGGAAAAAGTGGTCATCGGTGTATTTAAATAAGCTGTTAAATAGACCTAAATGGTCTAAGGGTAAAGCAGATATAAAAGAAGGTGATTTGGTGTTAATTAAAAATCCTGATAATTATTGTCCTTTAAAATGGAATTTGGCCAGAATTATCAAAATTCATCCAGGTGAAGATAAAGTAACAAGAGTGGTTACTTTAAAAGATAAAAATGGCACATATAAAAGGCCAGTAGTTAATATCGTACCTTTGCCTAGTGTTAATGAGGAAAATTAATTTTTATTGTGTATTTTGTTATCTGCTTATTGTGTGAATATTTTTAGGAAAATGTATTTTTTTTATTGTGTATTTTTTGTGTGATCAGTGTATAAGTGAATAATTTGAGAATTTTGTGAATATTTGAATTCTTAAAGAGTTGAATGTGAACATGTCAACGCCGGGCGGTATGTTCGCACCAACGCGCAAGTATACCCCTAGCGGCGAAAATAGAGTGTGTGTACGCATGCGCCTGCGAGCGCATAAGTGTGAGTCTTCAGTGTAATGCCAGAGAGGCAAGAGAATCATGAACATCACGGCTGCGAGTGGCTGTGACTGTCGTGTAAATAAAGTGTTGTTACGTTTTCATTGTGGATATTTATTGTGTGAGTGTGATACAGTCCGCTAAAAGAACATGTGTCAGTGCTATTGACGACAACATATCCCCATATTAGATTCAGACTCACTGTGGACATATTTTTGGAGTGAAAAATTGAAACATAATGAGTTATTATTATTGTGTTTACTAATATTCTTACACGCAAAAAAGGATAACATAACAATTATGATACTAAACGCACATTGTAAAGAAATATACAACACTAAAAAGGAAATATAAAAAATATATAAATATAAACGAAATCATTAAAAAATATTTATTTTACTAGTACGATATTTTTTTCTCCACTCTCTCACTTAGCTTTTGAAAATCGATCTCCATTTGGGTATTTGAACATTGTAATGTGTGTTGCAGGTTAGCGTCCATTATGTTTGAACGTGTTTTGTGTTGGGTCCATTTCATTTTAGAAAAAAAAAAACGATTCGCAGGTGTAAGTTGAACCAAAAGCGCTAAAAACTTCAACTAAGAGTCTAATTTGCTCTGCTATCAACAATCAACTATACCTATCTTGGGATGAATATTAGATATTCCAAGATGCGCGCGTATTATGAGTTCGCAGAATATCATCTAATTATTCTGCGAACTCATAACTGTAAACTCATCAATAAAACAGGAAATACCTATTATACATTCGCAAGAATATTATTTTAAAATCAAAGTTCATTTTTTCTCATAATCTTTGAATAGATGGATGTACACATAATGTATTTTTTTAATATTAGGTAGGGGAAAAAGAAATCCATTATTTTTTCGATAGATGGCTGTAGTGATCGATATCACGTAAAGTATCAATTAAACAATTTCAGATTTATGCTCGTTAGAAAGGTGGCACTTCGTACTAAAATAATTCTTTTACTGTTTTTTGTTTGGTCCATTCAGTTGGGAGTTATAGGGTGTTAAAAATGGAAGTGAACAAAGAGAAAATTCGGTACATTTTACAGTTTTTCTTTGACAAAGGCGAAAATGCAAGCCAGGCGGCTAAAATTGTGAATGGTGTTTATGGTTCCGATACTGTAACAGCCAATTATGTGCAATTTTGGTTTCGTAGATTCCGTTCAGGAATTTTTGATGTTAAAGATGCACCTCGCACAGGTAGGCCGGTCATCGAAAATGTCGATAAAATCGGAGAAATGATCGAAGTTGACCGGCATGTTAGCAGTCGTAACATCGCCCAGGAGCTAAAAATCGACCATAAAACAGTTTTAAACCATTTACACAAAGCTGGATTCAAAAAGAAGCTCGATGTTTGGGTGCCACACCAATAAACAGAAAAAAACATGATGGATCGAATTTCCATCTGCGAAGCCTTGGCCAAACGGAATGAGATAGACCCATTTCTTAAACGGATGGTGACTGGAGATGAAAAATGGATCACATACGATCTACCAGGACTAACGGCCAGGAAGGTTCTGTTATGCATTTGGTGGGACTGGAAGGGGATTATTTATTATGAGTTGCTTCCATATGGCAAAACGCTAAATTCTGATCTCTACTGTCAACAACTGGACCGTTTGAAGATAGCGATTGACCAGAAACGGCCAGAATTTGCCAACAGGAGAGGTGTCGTGTTCCACCAGGACAACGCTAGGCCACACACATCTACAGTGATTCGCCAGAAACTTCGGGAGCTTGGTTGGGAAGTTTTAATGCATCCGCCATACTGTCCGGACTTGGCACCAAGCGATTATCATCTTTTTTCTTGCATTGCAAAATTTCTTTAATGATAAAAAATTGGCATCTAGGGAGGATTGTGAAAATCGACTACTAGAGTTTTTGCAAATAGAGACCAGGACTTCTATGAGAGAGGCATTATGATGTTACCTTTAAAATGACAACAAATCATACAACAAAACGGTGCATATTTGACCCAAATCGGACAATCCGAAGCATGTTAAATAAAGTCCTGAAGTTCATATAAAAATAATGGATTTCTTTTTCCCCAACCTAATATATGGGTTTTCACTATTTTGGTCATTATGAGATAAATATATTTTGTATAAGTGTGATACATTTCACGGTTCGGAAAAATGTTCAAGGCTGGCCGCGGGTTGGCCACCCTGATTGGCCAAATCCATCGTATTGCATGCTGTTTTTATCTTAATGTTTGGTATGCAGCACTTATTTGTAGAGCAGCAGCAAACTTCGAAAGGAAGTCGAAGGCACACTTCCGAATTCGAATCTGTTCTCTTTCGTGATGACTCTGTTAAGTTCCGATTTCATTGAAGAAAAGGAAGCTTTGAAATCGAAGAGTATGGGCTTGGCTGAATCATCTGAGCCTCTAATGATGCCAGATTAATGATTGCAGACTGATTGATGATTACAGACTCTGCAGCCAAGCATTCTCTCCCTCTTCGCATCTGCAGGAAGGAAGCCGTAGTTCCTTCGTTTGTTTTTTTCCCAGTGAGTAAGTCGTCATTTTCATGATGACTTTCAATTGGCTTCCTGCATTCAGTAAGTTATGCGCGTGTAATGAACTTCGGTATTCCAAAAAACAAATACTACTGTGTCCAAAAAGTAAGACCAACAATTTTCTGAATTTAAAATTCCCCTTGACTTATGGAATTTCAATTTTTTAGGTTGCCGGCACTGTCCTTGACAATCTGCGTGAAATTTCACGTCAAAATATTCATTAGTGTTTGAGTTATACGCTTGGCTTTGGGAGACGCTAAAACTGATTCCGGCGATTTTTGAACTGTCTGAATTCATTGAGAAAAGAACCTGCATTCAATTTTGTTTGCGGAAACGTATAGAATGATGCAGAAGACATTCGGTGAGCATTCCTATATCGGAAAGGAATGTTTAGAAGAGGTATAAACATTTTCAAAGAAGGCAGAGAACGCTTCGAAGACGAAGAGCCCTCGGGTCGAACCACAACCTCAACCTCAACTGCTGAGTCCAAAAAATTAAAGATTGGGTGCTTGCAAACCGTCGATTTACAATTTGAGAACTTGGTGATGATGTTGGAATTTCAAAAGGATCTTTCAATTCCATTTTGGGCCTCAAACACTTCAAATCTCGATTGATACCAGAAACACTGAATGCGGCAGCTCACACTGCATTGATTCTTCGTCCCTTTTTCGCCAAAAAATGAAACCCATATCGCTCCACAACCACCGTATTCCCACCGTGTGACCTCTGGTTATTCCCTAAACTCTAAAGATCACTCCGGGGACACCGCGCGCTTTGAAGACCATCCCTGCCGATGGCTTTTTAGCACGCATCGAGGAATGGAAAAAAAGTTGGCTTAAGTGCATTGTGCCCGGAGGCGAAGAAATAAATTTGGAAGAATAAATAAAGAGCTTTTGAATAAAAATAATTGGTCTTACTTTTTGGGCACACTAGCATGACAATTTAATAGCAGGCGCAAGGCAGGATTTCGAAACATTGAGCATCCACTATAATTCGAACAAACCTGTTATCCTATTCAAAATATGTGTGATAAATTCAGAAAACAAACGAGATAAATCGGAGGGATAGGCAAATAAAGTTATGTTTAAAAATAGTTATCGCTAGAAAACATTTGAACGTTTGCACAAAATTAAAAATATTCAATTGCGTATCTTTTATTTTAAGGAAAGGAAATCAAGAGGTGGGTGAACTTTTACTGTTGTGGTTTAGCGGAAAGACGCACAGATACACGTAGACAGCATTTGATCATTATACCTAAGCCACAAACCACTCATATATATATATATATATATTAAGATAAGATTTTTATTTACATTAGAGAATATTCATTCGCTAATATAAATAAAAACCTATATAATCACAAAAAAAGATTATACATTTTAAATAAAAATATTATTTTTTCTTACTGGTACTTGTTTTTCTTTAAAAAAATTTTTTTTTTAATTTAAAATTAATTTTTTATCTCTTTTTTAATTGCACCTGGCAAGTTTCTTTGCGCTTATTCCTCAATGTTCCTTCCTCAGTAAAGCATTTTTATCTTCAGTGTTTCTTATATCGAGGCAGGTACGAACGGGTGTTTCGAACCCAAATGATGCGTTCAGAATCTAACAAAAAGGCAAATGAAGAAGAAAAGTGGAAAAAAAGATTTTATTTTCATAGTAAGAAAAAATTAAGGACAAAAAAAACCAAAAAAACAAAAAAAACAAAAAACGAAGAAACGAAAAATTTTTTTTTCTTGTGAAGGAAAAATAATGAAACGAAAAAAAAAACCAATTTATTTTTCATTGTAAGGAAGAAGAAAAAAGGATTAAAAAGAAACTTTTTTTTTTTCATTCCAAGGAAAAATGAAGGAAAAAAAAAATTTTTTTTTTTTTATTGTGTGTGTGTGCGTGTAAGAAAAAATAAAGAAAAAAGCGTAGAAACGGGGAAAAAAAAGATTTTATTTTCATAGTAAGAAAAAAATTAAGAACAAAAAAAAAACGAAATGAATTTTTTTTCTTGTCATTTTAATGAAAAATTAAGAAGAACAAAGACGAAGAAACGAAAAAAAAAATTATTTTTCATTGTAAGGAGAAATGAATTAAAAAAAAAAAAAAAACGAAAAGAAATTTTTTTCTGGACATTTTAATGAAAAATTGAGAACAAAAACGAAGAAACGATAAAAAAAATTTTTTTTTCATTCCAAGGAGAAATGAAAAAGAAAAAAAGCGAAAAAAGTGGAAAAAAAAATTTTGTGCTTGTGTAATGAAAAATGAAGATAAAAAAATGTAGTAACGAAAAAAAAAGAGATTTTATTTCCATAGTAAAGAAAATGTCAAGAAAAGAATAAAAAATTGAGAAACGAGAAAGAAACTTTTTTTTTTTGTCATTGTAAAGTACAGGAAAAAGAAACACAGAAATGAAGAAACGGAAAAAAAAAACTTTATTTATATTTCATCGTGAGGAGAAATGAAGAAGAAAAAAGCGTAGAAACGGGGAAAAAAAAAAAAAAAAAAAAAAAAAGATTTTATTTTCATAGGAAGGAAAAAATTAAGATTATTTAGAACGATTAAACGGAAAAGATTAAAAATTATTTAGAACGATTTATTTTTCATTTCAAGGCGAAAAGAAGAAGAACAAAGCGAAAAGAGGGAGGAAAAAAAAATTTTTTTTCTGTGTGTGTATAAGAAAAAAAGCGGAAATATATATATATATAATTTTTCATTGTAAGGGAAAATTAAGAAACAAAATCATAACAGTAATAATAATAATAATAAATACTGCTATCAATAGGGAAAGAAAATTAGAGGGTAAAGATTTTTTCCCTTCTGGAAATTGGAAGGGAAATAATTGTATGGGGCTACAAGCAGAGTTGTAAATGACAGAAAATGTAGTCGAGATGAAGATTTAAATTTTATAAAAAAAATAACAAACTTGAAAATTCTAGTAATAAATAACTCAAAGTATATGCAAATTTTTATTTCTAACGAGTGGATACAAATCTAATAACCTACAACAAAGCTACTTTATTATGGCTCATAACATAATATATACATATACACATTCATATACATACATATATGTATATACATATACATATATGTATATATATATATGTATATACATATATGTATATATATATATATGTATATACATATTTTGCGACACGTTTTACCTATAATAAATATATAAATACAGTTTGTTTACATTTTTTGTAAGTATAGAATCTGTTTAAAATGGAAAGAAAAATTGTGTTATTTTAATGAAATGATGGAAAGTGAATCCTATATTCACAGTAATATCAGTAAGGGAAAAAATGATATTCTGTTCTTAACAAAAAACAGATTTTGTTCTTTAAAAAAAACATGTTCGATTCTTTATAAAAAGTGCTAAACGTACATTCAAACAACAAAACAAACAGCGGCAACTGAACTTCGAACGGAATTGTTATCTGCCGAGCCTCCTTGTCCATCAAAAAAAGAAAAAAAATCGTTTGATAAGATAGTGTAAAAGCGGGCGCCGGTAGAAAGCCTTGCGTCATGAGCGTATAACAAGAACCTGTCTTCGAAAATCGAATCCATTGGCTGGCCTGTTTGCGTTTCCTGTTCTATTTCTCTGCGACATTTTTTTTTAAACCCTTTGTTTGCAGTTCAAAACCAATGAGAAGCATGTTTGTTGATTCGAGTCTGGGAAGCTCGTGTGTTGTAACAAGTGTGTACGAAATTGAAGGGCACCCATAAGGCCAGTCAAGGATGCGAGATTATTATTATTATCCCCAATATGATTTTACTTTTCTCTTAATTAATTAATTATAGGTTATAGGTTTCGTTTAGGTTATAGTTCGTTAACGGCTTATAACCGTTTAGGTTATAGGTTTCATATAGGGGCTGATGGGCGAGTGGCTAGCGCTCTGCCCTCGGTACCACAGCAAACATCCGGCGGTGCTATAGATGTTTGTAGTGGTTCGGAATCCACTTTAACCCGCAGGCCCCGCTCTCATAGGATCGTAGAGAGTTGTGGAAGTAATGTCCGTAGCATATCTTCAGGTTACACGTGCCCCCTGGGTAGTGCTCAATGAGTAACAGCGGTGCAGACTTTGTTTATGGCATAAAGATTAATTTTCTCTGTATTAGAACAACAGGTTTCATAACTGTTAAATATAATAATAATTCATTTATTATCTAATACAAATATACAAATAGTTATTATCCTACACTAATGTTAACTTAATATTCCATTCTGTGATACAACTTCAGTTATATAGGATGGTACAATCCGAATGAGTTTTGGTTCGAAACAAGCAAAACCGAATTGATTCCCGTGTCTTTGTCAGGGATGAGTTTAGGTTGGAAAGCGCTCTTTTTGTGTTCGGAAGACTGACATGCCACCGCTGTAAATGTACATTTTAAAATCAGGTGGCATAATTGGCCTTGTATTAAGGTCGGGCATACGCAAACTGCGGGTTGACACAGTGCGCCAGTTGATTGGAAATATGCTCGGCATTTTTTTTTTTAATTTTACTGAAAGTTTCAAGCATCCAGATTTAGTTTAACAAAAAAAGTAAACATTTAAATGTGAGAAAAAGTGTATTGATTGCTTTGTTTTATTGCAGTTTATAGATCTTTTTTCTTTTTTTTTTTTTTTTTTGTAGAAAATGGGCTGGCCTGGTGGCAGAATCTCATATTTCTACGATGTTTTTTTTTATTTCTAAGAATTTTATTGCCAAAACAAAGTAGATGCAAACAATACAAGACACAGTAGATGTGGTTGTTGCTAAATAACACAAGACAAAATAGATGTGTCGGTCACTAAACGATACAAACCAAAATCGATGTGGTGGTTACTAAATAATTCAAAACAGAGTAGAGGAGGTTGTTGATAAATAATACAAACCAAAATAGATGTGGTGGTTACTAAACAATTTAAAACAGAGTAGATGTGGTTGTCTATAAATAATACAAAACAAAATAGATGTGGTGGTTACTAAACAATTCAAAACAAAGTAGATGTGGTTGTGGATAAATAATACAAAACAAAGTATATGTGGTTGTTGATATACAAAACAAAGTACATGTTGTGGTTGCTGATATACAAAAAAGTACATATTGTGGTTGTTGATATACAAAACAAAGTACATGTTGTGGTCTCTCAATGCCATTAAAATGTGCAAGCCTGTTTGGATTAACATATATATGCAAACAAACTTTTTTTTTGCTAATCATTTTTGCGCTTGGTTACTTCACAAATCAAATCAAATACTTAAGCACTTATTTATCTAATGTAATATCACACATCACATTCTCCGTTTGCTTTTTTATTACATATTTTTTATGATACATAAAGAAAATATATGAATATCTATTTTAAAATCTATTTGTTTATCTTTTTTCACAGAAATTCATAGTTTTCAACCTGGATCATTCAAATTTTGACACCTACATGGGCTACGGCCGTAAGACGATAGGTTGTATAAAACCTTGCACAGAAACGCTACACAGAAATTCAATCCATGAATGAATCTACAAATTAAATGCGTAACAGATTGAGAAAAAGAAATTTTTTGTTGGTAATATTTTTAAAATGTTCTTAAAGTGTTTAATATGATTTTGTCCAATGGAATGAAGCCTTGTGTTTCGTAGAAGGAAATCTGAATTGATGAAAATCTTTATCTTTATTTAAAATTATTTAAAA
The DNA here is from genome assembly GCA_021605075.1 of Caerostris darwini. Lineage (NCBI taxonomy): Eukaryota > Metazoa > Arthropoda > Arachnida > Araneae > Araneidae > Caerostris > Caerostris darwini. Next base: position 162,050 of record BPLQ01014434.1, on the reverse strand, counting down.
GACTGTGAGATCACTGGAGCTTTATTTTATAAAATAAAATAAATAAACAGAAAACTCGTGTAACATGTAAGGTTGTTTAATAGATTTCCAGAGAAAAGTTTCCTTCCACCGGACATAATAGGGATGCATCGATGTGTAATGCTGGATGAACGGATTTCTGCCTCCGTGGATGCCGCCAAAACAACATGAGTAACAGTTTGGGAAATCACCTTCAACCCTAAAAGGGTTAGCAGGTGACGAATAGAGCAGAAGAAAAATTAACTTGACATACCGGTGAAAAAAATGTCAATGGTTGTTTGGAAAGAAAGAACACAATAAAAAGGGAATGTACCTTCACCACTGAAATTGAAAAGTTTTTATACGAGGGTCACTCTGAAATTTTTGAGATACTGCTAAATGGTATAAGTTTAACTAACCGAATTTTAAGAGTGTTCAAAGTAGAACATCAATGCACTTTTGCAGATGTTCCAAATGTTAAATGATAATACAATGTTCCAACATCAATGCACATTTGCAGGCGATTTTGCCAAAGATTAAATGCTTCACGCCATCCATTTTTTAGAATTGATGAAAAATATGCTTTTATAGCCTCATCAATCTCATCTTCGGAATGAAAACGGCGACCACGTAAATTTTTCTTGAGATTAAAAAAAAGCCAAAAGTCACACGTAGCAAGATTAGGGAAATAGGGGGCATGTTCTATCACTTTGATGTATTTTTGTTTAAGAAATTCGACTGTCGATCTTTCCATATGAGAAGATGCATTATCATGGTGAAGCATGAGTCCCCTTACATTCACTTCTTGAAGAATTTCTGGAAGACACTTAGTGGTGTACCAGTTAGCTGTGACTGTCTACTGTCTCTCCAGCTTGATGGCTTTGACCAGTCTCGTACTTCCAGACCAGTAAAACCAACTTTGACCAGTAAAACGGCATACATTACTTTTTTCATTGCTCGTTGTCTTTTCACCATTGTTGGTTTGGGGTCATCTTCAAAGACCCATACTTTACTTTCTTGTCGTGTTGGAACGTCAAAAAACGGTATGTAAGTTTCATCACCAGTTATGATTTTAGAAATTAGTCGGTGTCCACCATCGTTAAGTACTTTTATGGTTTCTTTGCAGATTTTGACACGGTCCGTTTTTTGGTGTTATGTCAAATTATGGAGGACCCAACGACAAACTAATACTTTCATATGCAGTTCTTCATGAATAATTCTATGAATAGCTGCGGATCCAATGTTAAGTTTCTTCTATATCATTTGGTAAGTGCAGCGATTATCATCGACTAACATTTTTCGTATGGCCGACACATTTTCTGAAACTACAGCTGATGAAGGTGTTCCTGTGTGTTCTTGATCCAGCAGAGAACTTCGACCTCTATGAAATTCTGTAAACCATCTAAATACAGTAGCACGCGATGGAGCTTCTTCTCCATATGCTAATTGTAATCGTTGAAGGCATTCTTCTTGACTTAACCTCACTTTAAAATCATAGCGCGATAATGCTCTCGCGTCAATTCCATTTTCCTTTCTTCCAAAAATGGTATTCTACGACAGCTAAATTGCAATTGTTGCCACAAATTATAGTCTGTGCCCATAAAAGAGTTCAAATTTGCAAATTTAACGAATATTTTTTTTCTTCCTGTATTTGTCGCCTGCCACTGTCACAAAAATTTCAGAGTTACGCTCGTATTTCCCAATATTCCCACCGCTGAAGTTGAACATAAGTGATTACGAAGATGAGAGATAGCAATTCACTCTTATCTCGTTCATTGTCATTTTGATATTTAAAATCTGATACTGCCTCCGCAAAATGGTGGCACTCAAGTGACCTACAACTGATTAATCCATTAATCACTTTGAAAAATCACGTTAGGTGGTCCTCCTTAACACGTGGTGAATCGGTGCCAAATCGAACCATAACAGTAGCCTTTTAATAAAAGTGTGCGTGTGTTCTCTGTATATCGGTGAGCTTCGTATTCCGCTTTTTTTATCCCAGTCCCAGAAAAAAAACTCACCGACGGTCGATGGGGCGAGGACATTGTCTTCTTGATGGACTTTTAGGGTAAAGCGCGCGCATTTGAGTGTCGTATAGGAGAAAACTTGTAAGAATATCACCAGAAAGTCTGCTAATCGAGGAGAGATGCTTTTTTGTAGTGGCTGAAAGCAGTGACTGCCACGGATGCCACTCATAGATTCTTTCAGTTTTTAGAATGAAAAAACTTTTATAATTAGCTACATAATTAAAAAGTCAATGGTAATAGCTAATGAGGACATACAATACGTATTTTGAATCGAAATGACAACGTATTTGGCATGAGCTGCACATTAAATGAACTGTAACCAACCAAACCAACATTAAACCAATGTGCACGATTGTTTCGGTTTTTTGACGGAAAAATGACTTCCAAGTCATTCGACAGTTGGGAAACTGTGGGTGGAAAGCCCATCCACCACAACAAGGTCATACCACATTGGATGGGAAAATTCGGTGGAACTCTTTTTTGACGCCATGCCGTTTCCCCTTTCTTCGGGTATCAAATTTGAACTCGTTGTGACCAGTGTTTCTTTTTTTTACAGCATTTTGAATATGGGTCTTTAATTATAATCACCCTGTATATTCATGAGTTTTAATATACATTGAATTGAAAAAAGTAAACAAGCTTCGAGCTGTGATCCATATCAAGGTTCGATGGATGAATCAATCGCAATATCAGGAACCGATGTTGGCATCCGATTTAGGAAATCCGCAGTTCTAAAGAACGGATCAGCAAGAGTCATCTATGGGGTTTTTTCCAAATATGTTTGTTTACATGTAAATGAAACACAATAAAAGAGATCTTACAACAAGGAGAATTTCATCATAAAAAAAAATCATGCACGATTTGTCAAGTTTGACTTGTGTCACTTGGGAAACACTTTCTTATTATTGTAAAACGTTGATTATTTTTTTGGTAGTTAGAGATAAAATAAATTTGGGTCAGAAAAGAAACAGAAACAAAAGCGTTAACTAAGGATAATTGTTATATTATTAAATAAGATTATTTAATAATATCAAAATGATCTATAGTGAATTATCTATTTTAATTATATCAAAATTATCTATGAATCTTTCATAATCCTTTTCAAATTTTTAATAAACGTTTCCATTTTGGTGAAGTCGGTTGGACATCCAAATTATTATTATTATGTTAGTAGTAGTAGTAGTAGTAGTAGTAGTAGTAGCAGTAATAGTAGTAGTAGTTATAGCAATAGTAGTAGTATTACTATTACTACTGCTGCTACTGCTACTTATTATTATTATTATTATTATTATTATTACTGTTACTATTATCACTACCACAATGATAACTACTATTACTACTATTGTTATACTTAATATTGCTTTTATTATTATTACTCTACTGCTACTACTACGAATATTACCCACTACGACACATGACAATGGGTAGAATTGTTATGTCCTTTCCTCTTTGTAAATGAAGTTGTATGACCGCAATTCTGACCATTCCCTTCAGGAGTAGCATTTGCGATGTTGACGCTCTATTCTTCGATCCCAATGGAAGGATATTCCTGCCTATAGGTTTATCATTCTCATCCCCAATATATGCAAGAAAGCTTTCGGTTCGGCAATTCTTATCGAGTTTTGAATCAAGCGATATCGAACCGAAAGCTTCTATGTCTATGTCAGGTATGGCAACGACAAAAAAAAATGGAACTTTGTTTTAGACCAGACAAGTGACATCAAATCGAGAGCGAGAGGGATGTGCATGATAAATCCGTAGGCCTTAAAGTCCCATCCCTTCGAGCTGGAGAAGGATAATGAGAACCCCAGTGTAGGTGTCCATTCCAAATCACGGTGTTAATATATTGGAGCAATGTGAGCCTCACTGAAATGTAACCTGGAGGATATTGAATCTGCTACATATCATCGTTCCGGTGGCAAATTCAGCAACAACTTTTAATTTAAGTTCAAACTAGGGTTGGGTTTCAGAAAAATCATTGTTAAAAAATCCGCTTTTCCCTTTTTCCACCATTTTTAAATTACATGAAAGACAAGTAATATAAAAAAAAATTTTAAGTCAGTTCTTACTTTTTTTTCACTAGATTGCAAAAAAGTCCTTTACAAATAATTTTCATTCATTTTTTTAAGTTAGAAAAAATTCTCTCTCTCTCTCTCTCTCACATACACACTTTCCATCTCTCTCACTCATTTATTCACATTTTCCATTTTGTTCCCTCCTTCACTCAGACTAGAACACAGAATGAAAAAAGAAAAAAATTTCCCAGCGATCTACACGCTTCGCCACTGACGGTATTGATTCCTAAATTTATATCTTGCTAGCTGTCTTATATAAGAGAAAATTTTTTCTCCCATATAAAACTAAAATGAATTAATTATTATTTGAGAAAACTGTATTCACATCCAGTGTCATCCACTACAAGTTTAAAAGAAAAATGCCTTTGAACTTGAGTGGATAAATAAAAAGTATATTATGAACCATTGAAAATTTGACCAAGATATAGATAGGGAGTGTGTGAGCTAATAGTAGGAATTGAAAAAAAAGGAAAGATTTTCATTTCAAGTTAAAATTTTCCTCTTACAACTATCGCCATCTATACGTAGATACATGCAACTTAAATCTAAAAAAAAATTAAAATCAATGAATTAAATTTAATGAATGAATTAATATTTTAAAAAAACTGTATTAACATCAAGTGTCCTCCACTACAAGTTCAAAAAAAATGTATTTGAACTTGAGTGTATGAATAGAATGTATTTTATTACGATTGAAAATTTGAACAAGATATATAAATATATATAGGGAGAGTGAATTTATAGTAGGAATTGAAAAAAAAGTTAAACCCAAACGTGTGTTTTTTAATCGCAAAAAATGTTTTTTTTTGTTCATTTTATTAATAGCAATTGTTTATTTTAAATCTCGAGTTGTCAGGTGTCGTCAGCGAACCTACCTTTTGATAAACCGACTTTCAGTATCTTTTACTGAATCCTTTCCAACATCAGCCTCAAATGTGTGTTAAACTACTCGAAAACAAACGCGTTATCACTGCGGGTGTCGAAATCAGAGACAAAGGCAGATTGTCACTGAAGAAATACTTTAGATAAACAAAACATTTTCATCTCAATATTATCGATCCGTTTTTCATCCCTGCTCTCCAAAATCGCTCTCATTGGTCGAAACTTTATCCACTTTTTCGGAGAAACTCATCTGTTTTTATCTATTGTGACGTCATCTCGACATCCCAACTGAGGCCTCATTGGACGCTCGAAATTTTTTATTTCTTTTTTAATCGAACTCTCTATCTCACCCTGAGAACAACTTCTGAGATTAAATGTATCTTTTATTTTATTTTCGGCTATGCGTCTGATAAAATTTATCGCACACAATTGAAATTTAAAAATAGGAAGTGTGTTAAACGTTAGATTACAAAAAGAAAAAAACGCAGAAAGAATTCAACAGATAATGCAATCAATATTTTTATAGAATTGTATCATGTATATGTTATCAGAAACTTGACCAAAAAATATTTAATTTTAATTATCCAGTTTAATTATCATCATCAGCATCATTGGCGCAACAGCTCCATGGTGGGCCGAGGCCATCTGCCTGGTGAACTGCTAAACAGCTGTTCGCCTGATTTCGAAACATGAGATGTCTTTTTTCTTCTTTTTACGAGGTAGGGTTGTCAGCCCTACGCCCAACGCTCTACAGTCATGTTAGACCGGGACCTACATTTTAAAGTGGATTTCGCACCACTACAAACATCCATGGTACCGCCGGGAACCCGAAACCTGTGATACCGAGCGACAGAGCCATTCAGGCCCCATCCAGTTTAATACCCCCCCAAAAAAAAAAAAAGAATTTAGCCTACTAATATTATTCGCACCAATTATTAATATAACAAATTTTCTCTTATCATTATAATTTTATAATTTTCCAATAAAAATCCAAGCTGTAGATGCATTGTATTCTGTATTGTATAGCGCGAAACTGACACGCCCATGAGTAATCTACTCATAGATGGAGGGAAAGGGACCAGCTTCTGTTGGGATGGAGCACAAGTCTGACTTGGTTCCAAGTCGCTGAAGAAGGAGGGCAGTGCCTTCCAGGTGGACTTCTAGGGGGGAAAGAACCTCGCATTTGTGTATCATATGAGAAAAAACACGAAAAACTTTCACCAGGTAGATGCTAAATATCCCAAACGCCCTCGATTCTCCTCGTTTGTTGACGAGTAACCTCAAATCAAAGTACAGGATACTAGGGTAATTTTGTAAGAATTTGATTTAAACGCTTCGTATTGATACGTTCATATGCATATAAAATACACTTGCACTTCCATATAATTTGTTTCTTATCCTAAGTGCTCTGCAGTGCGGGATGGACAACCCAAGAACAGTTTATTCGTGGATGGAGGGAAAGAGGGCAGCTTCTGTTGTGTTGGAGCAAGAAGTCTGGCTTGGCTCCAAGACGTTGGAGAAGTGGGAACTACCCAGTATTTAAATATCGTGTAAGAGAAAACTCGGAAAGCTCCCACCACGTAGTCCGACTCATGAGACACTATCCCACTTGAACATCACATCGAGTTTCCTCGTTTCTGAAACAGTGTCTGCAACAAAGTCGCCAGCGGAAGTTCAGCCCTCATGCTTACCATGGCAGCACGTTGCCGTGAGTAGGGCTTCGTGTTGTTTTAAAATACTCTAATAGTTTTAAAAGAACCGGAGTTACATTGCTTTGTATTTATTATCAGATAATAATAGAATAAATAAAAACATGTTTACTAAAATGTTTCATGCTAAGTTCAAATGTTGCATGCTTAAATCCGAAGGTAAATTAAAAAGAGTTGACTACAATTGTATTCAGAAAGAAAAGGTAATTTCGAAATAAAATCTTTAAAATCTAATATTCCGGATATGGAGCATTTAATTCGTGGGATGATGAGGGAAGAAGTTTTCATTTGCATGGGATGATTTGTAGTTTGTAAGAAAAGGAATTGCAAAATGTGTTGCGAGTTACTCGTTTCAAAATAAGATTCTTGAAAATGAGACAGATACTTGCAAAATTAAAGTATTATTAAAAGAAGGAATTTAAAATGGGCCTCACAATTTGTTTAGACATCATTGTTCAAATAGATTATTTTTGGAAATGAATAGCCATAAATATGAAAGTATATTTTTACAGAATATGAATAAAAAATCCTTATTAGAACAATCAGCTTTTGAAAAGTTGACTTTTATGTTTTTGTTTCCAGAAACTTTTTTCCTTCTAATGCAACTGGCAAACACTGAGACATTGACGTCTTGGATGCCTTAAGGTAAGCGCTGCTTAGACGTTACTCACTTTGCATTACCCAGGGGACGCGTGTAACAATGCCCCCGCAACGCTCTACGATCCTATTAGACCGGGACCTACGGTTTAAAGTGAATTCCGAACCACTACACACATCCATGGCACCGCCGGGCCTCGAACCCGAAACCTGTGGTACCGAGCGTCAGAGCGCTAGCCACTCGGCCATCTGATGCTACTGCCATCTGAAAATTTGCATATTGCTATCCCATGACTTTTGTCACTTCAGTGTATAGCGAATTTATGTAGGATGCAGCATTCGCTGATCTGGGCATCGCTGTTTTAAAACATCGCAGAAACAGTGAATTTACAAAGGTTTATATCTTCAGAAAGGTAAAGAAACTAATAACATTTTCACTGACTTTTGCCGAACCGTATGCCTGAAAGCAGAAATCATAAAGTTCTGTATATATCCTATTCAGAAGGATAACTTTGAATAATTAAGAATAATGGTTGGGAAATCATAACTGAAGCGGAAATTTGGCTAAATTGCATCCATTAAAAAAGGTATGTTTATTTAAAAGAATGAAGGGGGAAAGGTTCGATCCTTCAAAAAGGTTTCCTGATGCAATTACCACAGGTTTCTCCTGCAAAGGGGAAATTAAAAATAAGGAAAAAAAGGTTGGAAATCATCATATTGGCAGTAAAAAGTTTTTTATCTTACAGCATAAATTTCAGTTTCTTCATAGTTAAAACTTCAGAGGAGTGAAGCTGTATCAGGACAAAGCCATTCGTCACCGATTACTGTAGTAACGGAAAGCAGTTTTAGTGTAATAAACCGGAGTAAACATTTTACCCAAAACCCATCTGTCGAAAGCAAAAGGCTATGAGATAAATCATGTAAATAATAAGTTTTTACAATTTAAACTATCATTTTTAATCCGGATTCACACCAAGGTGTCAAATGGCGTCAAGTCATCACAAGTCTTAGCATACGTGAATACGTCTTTAAGATCCAAATTTGTTCTAGAAAATATGTTACACTCTTTATATATATTCAAACCTGTTTTTATTCGGCTGGACAGACAAAAAAAAACTTAAGTATGCAATTTTAATTTATCCCTTTTTATTCATATAATGTTATTAGATGAACAGTTATTTTCATATGCCGTATTAAAACTTTAAAAAAAAATAATAATAATTCCCAAGAAAAATAATCGTTAAAAAAAAAAGACAACATAAAAAAATCGTAACCCTACAAAAACGTTTTGTGTTAGTGCATGCATTTTCTTTTTCTTTATACACAGTAGATACTGAAAAAGCCCGACTCGTGGCAACGCGTGCCGCTGATGAGTATAAGGGCTGAGGTTACATCCGTTGGCATCTTGATTGTAAAAAAAGCAATTTTTAACAATCAAAAGCGAGGAGATTCGATGGCGTTTGTGATGTTCAGCATCTTACCTTGTGTGTGAGTCGGACTATCTGGTGGGGGTTTTCTCATTTAAGATAAGCATAGTTCCCCCTAAAAGTAATCTCCCCGGAATGCACTGCCCTCCTTCTTCAGCGTCAGACTACTACCTACGGGTGCACGATCACTGCAGAAGCTGCCCGCCCTTTCCCTCCTTCCATGAGAACACACGGGGACTTGGTGTCGATCCAGAATTGCTGGAATAAGAAACAACAACAGATGCTAAAAAAAAAAAAAAAAAAAAAACCAGTACGTATGTAATTTTTCGGTTAAATTGAATAAGATTCATTAGTCATACTGTAAGTGGTATCATCCACTTAAAAAATTCTATATGTATATATATATATATATAAATGCAATTGAAAATTAAAAATATCTCTTAATTCTTAACTCAGCGTTTAACTTGTTTTTACTCTTTAAATACTTCAATATAGATAGACTGCTCTTTTACATTGGATAAAAAGAAATTTCACAGAGGGGAATGGCAATGAATTCAATCATCCAGTTAGTCACTTTACTTATGAATATAAGCTATCTCTAAGTGTTTTTGGGAAATAAGCTCTCACTGTTCTCTTGGAGCTTTTTCGCAACAGATAATTAAAACACTTCATTCTTTTAATTTAAATGTGTAATCTGATATCTGCATCGTTTCACACTTGATCCCAATGCTGATAAATGCTCATTAAGTTTCCATTGGTCAGCTTCGTTGACGCATTTATTTTAGCATTTTCTTTCGATTATCACTTAGCAGAAAAGAAATCATAAAGTAACACAATAGAATCTCAATAAGTTTTCTGTAATATGTCTAGCTGAAAATCTTTTACTAATAAATAAATTATAGCTTAAAAAAAAAACAATACGTTATATAACGTTATAATTTTTCACTAGTTTCATTCCAAGTTAGTTTAAAAATGTCATATAAAGCATCCCACGCTTTCAGAACAGTGACATTCATTTTCTCGTCAGTCATTTTATTCTTATGTTAACAATTATTTTTTACCTCTTAGTTTGATTAACTCTAAAAGCGTGCTTTTTAGTTTTTTTTTAAACTATTAATGTATTTTTTACTTTTTAGCTTGATTAACTCTAAAAGCGTGTTTTTTAGTGTTTTTAAACTATAATATTTAAATGAGGTCCCGGTACGGAGGACTGGAACTATAGTTCTTACAATAATTTAATTGTGAGTAAAACAAAGGCTAAAGGCGAATATGTCGAACCTGCCAGGGAATCTCCTGATCCGTAGTCAGGCGCATTGTGCCACTGTCCCACGTAGGTTTGAATGTCTTAGGTACTTTCATTTTACATGGGTTAAATTGTTCTTGATAAGTTAAAATAAAATCACTCATCCTGGCGATCCTAATCATGATGAGACAATAAACGTATCAAAATATTTTAGTGTCGTCGGTCCTTAATAAGTCTACAACGTTTAAATTAAATCGGATCGCTTAAAGTCGGGCAAAATCGAGCCCAAAGAGTCAGTTACAAACAAACATACAGGTGAAACTAATAAAAGCATATTAAAAATAGTGTTAAAAGTCTAATAGTACTTTTAAATTGTGATTTACGAAATGTAGAGAAGTCAGAAATAAAGTTCTTTAGGACAGACTTTTTAGTAAAAGTCACATCTGCTGATCCTCAAAGAAGTTGGAAAAAAAGACAAAAAAAAAGTAGGGAAGACATACAGAAAAAACAATTGTGAATATTTATGTATGCCGTCATCTAATTTGTTTTATATTACAGTATATATTCGAATATAAGCGAATCTATGTATAAGTTGAGAGGGCTTTTTTTCTTCAACAAATTTACCAACAATTCAAACTCCCGTCTACAGGATTTATAACTGATTAAGATCAAACACCGAAGGGCCCTTGTACATTAAAAGTTAAAAGCAAACAGTTGAAAATAATTCTTTATGTAACCATTTAGGATACCTACAATGATTTTTGTAGGTAGCCTAAATGTTGGCAGTAGCCTTTTTAAGTAGCCTTAAGTTTTTTCATAAATCTATCACACGGAGATTGAAGTAAAGTAGATACAAATTTTTGTAATAATTTTATTGATTTAGTCCCAAATGAAACCCCTTTTAAGGCTCATGTTCAGGACTGAATAATGTTTACAAATTATATTTCATTGTGTTGCAATTTAAATTGTCTTAAAAAGTGAAAGATGTTGTCTCACTGATGAAGATTTTCCAAGGCTGGCTGCGTACCAATACAAAATGGCTAAATGGCAAAGTGGATACAGACATTCAAGTACAGAATGGCTAAATAGCAGAGGAGATGCAGACATTCAAGTACAGAATGGCTAAATGGCAAAGAAGATACAGACATTCAAGTACAGAATGGCAAAATGGCAAAGGGGATACAGACATTCAAGTGCAGAATGGCAAAGGAGATACAGACATTCTAGTGCAGAATGGCAAAGGACATACAGACATTCAAGTGCAGAATGGCAAAGGAGATACAGACATTCATGTATAGAATGGCAAAGGGGATACAGATTCTTATTCAAGCAATAATACAGCTACTATTCTGATTCAAGTACAGAATGGTAACTGCTGTTTATTTCCTGCTGAAAAATCTGGTGCAACAATCAAAATTATGGAAAAGAAACTATAGTGCTTCCTTTTGAGACATTTAATTAATATGCAAGTTGACAACTTTTGCAATAATTTTATCAAATAACGACGATCTCAGCAGAAGCGTGGGCGATGAGGATGTGAGTTAATTTCCTTCCTACTCTTATCTAAGATTGAACAGCAATTGTGAAAAAAACTCGTATAACTTAATCGCATTCAATATACTTTCTATATTATTTTCTTTTTAATTTCAAATTTTTTTGAAAAAAAAGTAAATTTACTTTAATTTTGTTATAATTGTCATCATTCGAGGGAGAGATGAAATTTTTTGCGATTTTGTAAAACAAAAAAATAAAAAAAATATCACTTTGTGAATTTTTTACGAGATATTCTTTACATGATGCCAGTAAGAATTTAGCCATGAATGGCTCTGAAAAAAATCAAGATTTGCTTAAAAGTTTTGAAGTCTAGATCAAGAAAAATCTAAATATTACATTGTTTATAATTTAATATGACATTTTTTTTTGAAAATTTGACAATAGGTAATGTTATATTAGAATATAATATAATGTATAACTATTCGGTTAGCAAAAAAGTACGTTCGGTTTTTACAATTCACTTAAATGATGAAAACAGAAATTACTTTCTTCCAATTCCCAATAAAATTTGATAAGACCATTCTTTCTGATGCCATTATTTTTTTATGTGGTGAGAAATAAGCACTGAATGTAGTTAGACAAGAGAAATCTAATTATGAAAAATCAACGATCATTGACATTTTTAATAGGAAGGATAATAATGGATCACTTTTAATAGGTATTAATAGGAAGGATAATAATAGAATACTTTTAATAGGCATTAATAGGAAGAAAGAAAACTTTAGAACAAAAAGGATGTTAGTTTTTATGAAATTTATTTCAAATATAAATGTTAGTTGAATAATATCTCTTTAAATGCAGATGTTAACATTCTTAATATTTTTTTTTATTAAAGATGTACTTTTTACAAAATTTCTTTAAAATATGTAGTATGCTAATTTTTACAACAGTGGTTTACATTTACAGGATTAGCTCTCAGTTTCTTTATATAAATACTAATGCGAGTATGACGGAAATGATGATGCAAGTAAGGACGCAATTTATAAAACACTCATTTTAATTTATGACATCATTAAATAATTAACATTAGAGAATAAATTATTTTTTCATCATCATTTGACTTATTTTATTTGATATTTAAATCCACCAATACATTAATGTATAGCAAGTATTTTATTCAAATTTCGAACTTGGCGAAATCTATACGATTGAAAAAAATTCCGAAATCTTGATCTATTACGTAAGAAATTCAATCACAATAGAAATTCTGATTTTCCTACATACTATACTGAATACTAAATATATACAAAATCACCTGTTTGATTGATTCTGTCTACGTATATCTAGGAAACACGCAAAGATTTTAGTCTTAATACAGATAATTTCAGAAAGACCCTTTCCAAGTTTGAAAAATTCAAAAAGTCTCATGTCTCGTATTGCTGGACCACCAATACCATACCTAGGATTCTCTTATATGCTGACTAGGCTTCAGCCTAGGCCGTTAAGATCAAGAGGGGCCTACATTCAAATTGGTACTACCAATTGGTTTAGTTTAAAACTTAAAATTCATACTTCTAAATAAAATTCATATACTAACTAAATGCGAATTATTATGAAATTAATTTATCTGAATTGAATTTGCTTTAATCTTCCATGTATTGAATATATTTCATTTAATTTGATAGAAAATAGGATAATTTTTATTGCATATTTTATTTTCGTAGTCAAAGATTTTTATTATTTGAATTTTGTTTCTTTGTAAGTGCTGTGTGTTATGTTTGATGAGTTATTGTTACAAGTACTCTATAAGGTGCTGAAAATAAATGTCCAAATAAGTGTTTATTTATTATCCGTGCCACATTTTTTATAAAGATCAGTACCCATCACAATATGTTTCATTTAACATATTGATATACATATCACAGTAATGATGTATTTTATTTTTATCTCTCATGTAATTTACAAACTTAAAAATGGGAGGTAAAAGGGCCTCATAAGTGGAATAGCCTAGGGCTTCTTTTCATCTAAATCCGGCCCTGTCTAATTTAAATGTCCTCTTGTCTATCAAAAAAGGATTATTTGTATAAAAATTAAACGATTTCTTGATTGCTGATTTTTAAACTATAAAAAGACATGGACATTCATTTCGATCCAGAAACAAAAAGATTGAAAAGCCTTATTTATAATGACTTTCACAAACGACGATATGCAGATTTGACGCAACGACAACGGATTTCCCACTCATTGACGGTTGAAATTGGAAGTAAAGACAACTATTTTCTTCAGTACTACTAAGAAGAGGTGGGTCTAATAGAGTTATTAATGTCGAATCTATGCTATGATCAAGTGACAAATCGAGGAGATGATATGTCAAGGATTTTCCCTCACAAAAATATCCTTTCTGCAACAAGTCTCTATGAAAAAAAATGCGTAACCTAATAAGAGAACCACTATGTTCGATTCTGTTAATGGGCATAATCCCCTAACCACAAAACTAGACATTAAGTACTCACATCATTAACCTAAATTAATTCCCAGTGACAAGTGAGTTTCGCTTTTAAGCAATTCCCCGTTGTCGGGGGAAATTCCGTTCGCAATGAACTCAATTGAGGAGCGTTGGCAAAGTTGAAACGATAATTGTTTTGATTGATCACAAACCTTCATTATTCCTGTAGATTCCAGCATTATTTCTAATAGAGGGAATGTAATGTTGTATACAACGAAAGAGAAATTTTGAGTGTGTGCTAGATTATATTGCTAAACTTAACTTTCATTAAGAAGAACTCAGATATTAACAATAAAATTGTACGTCATGTACCTATGATATACAATTTTATGTCATAGGTACATAATATAGATATGTCAATTGAATCTTACAAATCTAATCTCACTGCCAGTATAATTCGCTTAGTTAAAAACACATATGGGCAATGAAGAATGAAATTTAAAATGTATCTATGGCATCACTGAAACGATATAAAAAAATTTCTATATTAAATAAAATAAACTCGACCTGGACATATCAACAGTGTCAATGTGCGCAGTTAGCATACTGCATTCGACTCCATTGTTGGCGCCCGTTGCCCTTTTATAACAGAGAAGATTCAATGACGACTGTGGCAACATGTGAAAAAGCATCTCGCATTGGTAGTCAATCTGCTTGGGGGATTACCCTAGTAAATTAACCTCTCTATTCTATGTCAATAGGTGTGACCAAAATACTGTATACGGGAATATTCACTGCACAGTGGCTCCGTTGTTAATTGAATACTCGATCCTCACTTTCGTGGGTGTGTACACTAACATTGAAAACCCGTTCATTCGGGTGGGGCAATAGCACACCTGAGGTATTCAAGCTGCTTGGTGGGAGGGGCGAAGCCCAAAGCCCACCTTCTCGTGATGCTACCGTCGTTATGTTTGCTAATTGGCCCACACACCACCACTGTGAGAACTCAGTCTCAATACTGGCGTAGAAAGTGAACTACTAGATTGGATAGGAGAGTCGAGTACCTGTGCACATCTGCTCAGAATTCAAATATATAAAACAAAGTTTCACAGAATTAGCGGGAATTAAAAAATTTAAAGCAAACAATTAAAAAGAGGGAAAAAAGTTTTTTAAAAAAAGTTAAGAATAGGGGAACTAACTAGGAGGTGACAAATGTAAGAAACATAAAAATACATAAATGCACAATAGAATCATATAAATACGTAAATAAGTACGCAATGACCCAAGCTGTTTGGTGGAAGTGTTAAGGGTTTTTCTCCTATACAATACGCAAATTAGGGCCAATTACTATTAAAAAGAGGTAATGTCCTATTATCTCTTTTTCCTTCTAATTCCCATGTTGACGGTATACAGCAGCAAAACACGCGACTTACCAATGTTCACTAAAAAAAATGAATAAAATTAAAGTTAAGAAATAAAATCAACAAAATGGCTGAAATTTGAATTCGCCCTTAACAACTAGGAGACTTAATGTGAATTTAACAACTTGTTAATAATCATCGGCAACCACATTGGTGGTTGAAACTTTCCGGTTTTTCTCTCATATGATACGTAAAATATGTTAAATGTTCAGTTTACATCATTCGACGATTTCTTTTAACTCATTTTTTTTATTCATGTAATCCACAGGACATGAGATTTAGGCATGCGGACAGTTTTTTTAAAGACATCGAGATCTCTGATGCCTAGTTATATTATTACAAATTATATTTCTCTTTTTAAAATTTGTTTTTACATTAATCAGTAATCCATACATATAGACCACCTTCAAATCCTGTATTCATCTATAATGTAAGTTATCTCGGGATTCTATTAGGTTGGCAAGAAAATAATTTTGCTTTTTACCATTTAAATACATGGTAAAAACCGAAAGCACTTTCTGCCGAATTGATACATTATTGACATCAGAAAATGTGGTCGTATTTCAAAGCAGTTAAGAAAAAAAATTGCAACATAAAATGAAATATTTCGAACAAATTTCTATGCTAATCGAAAAAAAATTCCTTTTAATTAAATTCGTGAAGTATCCATTAAAGATTTGCAATTTAACAGATTAGGAATATGATTACTTTTATATAAAGTTATTCTGGAAAATAAACAGATCTACACTGATCTGCCATTGTGCCTGGAAAGTTTGAAAGATTTTCTCCTACACCACAAATGTAAGCCACATTCTCTTAAAAAATATTCTAAAATTTTTCCGCTCTTCGCATTAATCAATATTGCTGCACAAAATAGTATTCCCCGACTAATTTTATCAATCGTCATTTTATGTCTGATATTTGAAGGCCAAACTCACAATTTTGGAATATCTCCTCACCAACGGAAAGAAAAGCTAATTAATTCTTAGCATAATAGAAACAAAAAAAAAAGATTATAATTGTTTAATAACTGAAAAATAGAACTAATTTAAATATTTCATGCATTAAATGTTATTAAGCGTATAAAGTATTAATAATTATCAATACCTAAATATATCTGAGTTGTAAGTTTTTTTTTTTTTTTTTTTTTTATTTTTTTTATTTTTTATTTAGTTGTATTTCACCGGTATGGATGTAATATCGGAACTATGAGTAAAATGGATGTGACTTATTCATAATTTTCACGATGCAATCATTTTCATAATGTGTTTACTATTCACTTTAATGTGAGGCATCAATTATTTAAAGACATTTCATATTTAAACACTTTTTTAGAATACTTAAAAAGAAAGTCTTTTATTTTAATATTGTATCCTTAGCTATCTTTTTTTATGGTTTAGTCAATTTTTTTAGATGCTTTATTCAGAGTAGCTTTTTTTAAGACAGTTAAAAAAATAGATTTGCTCAGTGGATATTATAAATGTGCAAAGCATTTTATGAAATAATATGTTGATGAATATATTATATTTTAACTAACTGAACTTTTAAAAATTGATCAAATCTTAATAAGACTTAATCTTAATTAACTATTAGACTAACTATACTTTATGAATTTTTAAGAATTGATCAGATCTTAATTAGACTTAATCTTAATTAACAATTAGACTAACTATACTTTATGAAGTTTTAAGAATTGATCAGATATTAATTTCACGTCTATTTTCTTTTATCTGAAGTTTGGTCAAAAAGTGGTTCGTTTTTAAAATATCCACTAATTCAAAAGATTTGTATTCAATTAAACAAACTTCTCGTTTGCAAACAATTGGTTTTAGACCAACAATACATGCCATAAATAAGCTTAATTGTATCATTTGAATAAGAAAAGGAGTTTCAAAACTGCTTTAAAAAATGCCCTTCAATTGGACTTTATAATTATTTTTCTAATCAGAAGGATTGTTGTTGATTATAGAATAAACATTTTTATGGACAAGAATGTATTTCAAATCTTTTCCGATTCATATTCACAAAAAAAATTCTTACGCACAGGAAAACCACAGTGTTAAACACGTGTAAGAAAAGAATTGAGAATGTTATTCATCAAATTTCATAATTGAAAAAAAAAATTTTAATGATAAACAAACTTTTTTTAATTGTAAAGAAAAAATAAATAAATAATTCTTTCTGAAAAAGAGTTTTAATATGATTTAAAGGTCAATTAATAGATCCTTCAAAAACATACTTGAAAAAAATAATTATAAAATATTGATGACAATTTTGTCTTTTCAAACAAGACAAAATTGTCATATTGTCATTATTTTTTCTAATAATCTATGTTAATAGAAAGGACCTCTCAAAATAACTCTCTTAATAGATCAATTTTTACTGAAACTGAACAATGGAAAGAATTAAAGAAAAAAATTTTTCACGAACTTCAATTGATTAAGTTTATGTCATTTTTCTTTTTTCGCTATTTCAGTAAAATAAGCCTGAATTACACACTAGGAATTAACCTCGAGCCAGCTGACATGCAAAAGAGTTCAGGTTCGTATCCTTTGGCGACGCGCATTTTTGTATTGCATTCAGAAACAATCTATATGTGAGATTTCCCACAAGCTACGCAAAATCTCACATGGACAGTGAAACTGCTTGGTGAGCATTTTCCTTGCTTATCACGTTTGTTTAAAAAATATTTTGGTTAAAATCTAGAATCCTATACCCTTTGTGCTAAATACATCGCAAAGTGGCCAAGTCACTAAGTAAGCATTGAAATGAATGGGCCAAGTAGTTTGCGCGGTAAAATGATATTACACCAAATCGCCAAGTAAACAAACAAAATGGCTGCCAAAGTTCGGTGTCCTTGTAAAATGCTATTTCGCCAAAATTTATAGCCAAATAGTGCTATTACACAATATTAGTAGCCAAACAGCCATTACGTCAAAGTTTATTCCTGAAAAGGCTTTTAAGCCAAAGTTTATCACTTTAACGCCAAATATTACCACTATCCTGCCAAAATTTTAATCCTTGAAATGCTTTATCGTCAACATTTATCGCCAAACATTTTCACTAAGAAAATTTTGTTATTTGAAGTGCTTTTACGGCAAAAGTTAATGCTTTATGCCAACATTTATCTTTTTATCGCCAAACTTTTTCACTAAGCGAATTTTGTTTTTTGTTTTTGCACCAAAAGTTACTGCTCTATCGCCAAATTTTTATCACTACAAAATTTTATCTCTGGAATACTTTTGCGCCAAATGTTATTGCTTTTACGCCAAAATTTAGCATTATTATGACAAAAAAAATTATGTCTAAATTGCCTTTACGCCAATTTATATCAATTTAAAGCCAAACGTTTACCACTATTATGGCAAAATCTTAATGTTTTATTGCCGCTTTAACCCTTTGTAAGGCGATGGTAAATATATTATCACCACGCGATTTGATTCCCAGCACCAGGTGGTAAATTATTTATTATCGCCCCTTAGCAGAAACCGACCTTCGGAATCAGCGCTTCGTGTTTCAACCGGTAGATCGCAGTTGGGGGCCTCGTAAACTGCTAAATTTCCTCTTTTTGTCAGTTTTCGAGCAAAATGACGAAGATATGCAAGTGTTTTTTTCTCTCTCCCAGTATAATTATGAATAAAAATACGTTAGAAGTTATGTAATGGTATTTTGTGTATCTTGAAGATATAATAGCTAGATTTCATTATGTATTTTGAAAATTAATGCTAAATATTTTTATTTGTACGCATTTATAATTGGTGGTAACATATTTACCACTGCCTGCTTAGCGATTTTAGAGGTGGTAAATAATTTACCACCGCCTGGTTTGCAACTGATTTATTCGTTTTCTGGAATGCATTTCGCTTGGCTTAGTACTTGATTTATATTTTTATATTTATGTTTACATATATATATTACACCATTTATTTATAAAATTTATTATTACTAATATTATTGAGCATACTTTAGCGATTTTTTTTGGATTACATAAATATTTAGATATTTAGAACTAATAATTCGAAATGGAATGTAATAAAAGTAATATTTTTATAAGATTTTTCAAGTGATTTAAAAAAAAAGAAAGTAACTCAATGTATTGAATAATATTTTAGATAGAAGCCCCGAAAAAATAAGTCTAACCGCGGAATTAGCTGTCCACCATGAAACAAGATATGTTAGGAAAGCCTATAAAAAGAGGATATAAGATTTGGCTATAGTTTTGGGCTATAATGTTTTCACTTCAGTTCTATTGGTGGAAACACTGTTTTCCAAAAACATATACGCCATTGGTACCATCAGAACTGGTAAAAAAATTCATTCCTGAACACATGAGGAAAAAATTAAATTACCAAAAAATATGAATCGCTGATGTTGGCATGTAGAGATACTGTTGCAGTGCAATGGCTAAGGTTGTTATTCTTATTTCAACAGCCCATAATATTAGGTTGGGGAAAAAGAAATCCATTATTTTTATATGAACTTCAGGACTTTATTTAACATGCTTCGGATTGTCCGATTTGGGTCAAATATGCACCGTTTTGTTGTATGATTTGTTGCCATTTTAAAGGTAACTTCATAATGCCTCTCTCATAGAAGTCCTGGTCTCTATTTGCAAAAAACTCTAGTAGTCGATTTTCACAATCCTCCCTAGATGCCAATTTTTTATCATTAAAGAAATTTTGCAATGCAAGAAAAAGAGGATAATCGCTTGGTGCCAAGTCCGGACTGTATGGCGGATGCCTTAAAACTTCCCAACCAAGCTCCCGAAGTTTCTGGCGAGTCACTGTAGATGTGTGGGCCTAGCGTTGTCCTGGTGGAACACGACACCTCTCCTGTTGGCCAATTCTGGCCGTTTCTGGTCAATCGCTATCTTCAAACGGTCCAGTTGTTGACAGTAGAGATCAGAATTTAGCGTTTGGCCATATGGAAACAACTCATAATAAATAATCCCCTTCCAGTCCCACCAAATGCATAACAGAACCTTCCTGGCCGTTAGTCCTGGTTTGGCCACCGTTTGAGGTGCTTCACCGCTCTTTGACCACGATCGTTTTCGCACAGGGTTATCGTATGTGATCCATTTCTCATCTCCAGTCACCATCCGTTTAAGAAACGGGTCTATCTCATTCCGTTTGGCCAAGGCTTCGCAGATGGAAATTCGATCCATCATGTTTTTTTCTGTTAATTGGTGTGGCACCCAAACATCGAGCTTCTTTTTGAATCAGCTTTGTGTAAATGGTTTAAAACTGTTTTATGGTCGATTTTTAGCTCCTGGGCTATGTTACGACTGCTAACATGCCGGTCAACTTCGATCATTTCTCCGATTTTATAGACATTTTCGACGACCGGCCTACCTGTGCGAGGTGCATCTTTAACATCAAAAATTCCTGAATGGAATCTACGAAACCAAAATTGCACATAATTGGCTGTTACAGTATCGGAACCATAAACACCATTCACAATTTTAGCCGCCTGGCTTGCATTTTCGCCTTTGTCAAAGAAAAACTGTAAAATGTACCGAATTTTCTCTTTGTTCACTTCCATTTTTAACGCCCTGTAACTCCCAACTGAATGGACCAAACAAAAAACAGAAAAAGAATTATTTTAGTACGAAGTGCCACCTTTCTAACGAGAATAAATCTGAAATTGTTTAATTGATACTTTACGTGATATCGATCACTACAGCCATCTATCGAAAAAATAATGGATTTCTTTTTCCCCAACCTAATATGAATGAAATGACATAAGTAAGTGGAACCCAGAAATATGGCTCTAAAAAGAAAGTTGTTTGCCCAAAAGCAATTGAGATTATAAAGAACTATGGGGGGAGTGGATAAATTTAACCACTTGAAATCTTCGTATAGCTCAAGTAGAAAATCAAAGAAGTGGGGGCATAGGTTATTTTACTTTCTTTTATGTGCTAGTTTAGTAAATTCATATATCTTGTACGTGAATAATCATAACGTAGCTAAAAATTCGCATCTAGAAGTTAGGTTAAGAATAGCTCGTGGGGTAATAGGAAGATTTAGCAGTAAAAATCGAAAGTTGCAATCAAGTTGGGATGTAACGAAAAAAGAAATTGGCATTCCACAGGAAATCAGAACGACTAATGTTCAAATACACATGCCAGAAAAGGGACAAGCATACAAAAGGTGAAAACATTATAGCACCAAAACCAACCAAAAACGGACAAACATGTTATTTTCAACGTGTAATGTTCCATTGTGTGCAGTTCCTTGTTTTATGTTGTTTCACCAGAATAATTAAAAATAATACATTTAGTAATAATTCACATTGTATTTGGTTATTTCATGCGCAATTAATTATATTTTTAATTTTGAAGCAACTAATAATCAGTAGTTTTACAAAAATGTATATTTATTTGTATTTCATATTTTTTTCTATTGAATAAGTCAGTAAAATGTCATTGCTCGTATTGGGCGGTGGTAAATATGTTACCACCCCTGTTATAAACAATAGCCCCAACAACAAAATTAAAAAAATACTTTTTTTGGTCATAAATGAGCTTCTTTTCTCTAATTATAGAGTAAAATGTAAATTTTGAAAGAAAACGGCTTATGCCCGTTAAAGGGTTAACGTCAAAATATATCATTATTTTGCCAACATTTTATTCCTGAATTGCTTTTACACCAAATTAAATAGGTTTATCGCCAAACTATTATGTGGAATTTTATTTTGCTAAATCACAAAAATGCATCGTTTACAGACAAAGATAATAATCAACGTTAAAATAAAATTTCGCCAAAATTATTAGCTAATTCGCCAATTTTTTTTAAATGTCAAAAAATAAGTCATATTCTTTACAAAGCCGAATTCGAATGATAAATTAATATTAACAAAAGAGAAAAAAAAGAAGAAGAAACCAGAGAATAACTTACCTTTTATTGTGGTATGTCCTTCGTCTTCGGTGAAAAAGGAACGTTTTATTCCATCGGTGAAATCATAAAAATTTTGCTGATGTCAAATTTGTGCTGTCGCTGATACATGTACTCTGCCAGATAATTATCAAATGTTCTGGACACATTGCGGGTGCCATGAAGTGAAGTTTCACAGCATTCCATATTTAACCAACTGCACAAATCCTGAGAAAAATTTAAGTTATAACGCCGTTTTTATTACTTTAACTAAGGTTCTAAAAAGCTAAAGCTTCAAATATTCCATGCGAATTCTAATTACGGTTGCCACAAAATTCTAACTAAGCGAACATCTTTAAAAAGGAACTCAATTATTTAAGAATAAAATATAAGTTATTAATAAATTTAAAAATCGTTTTTCTTCTTTGTTTCTTATTTTCATGAGTGGCAACATCCTAAAAATTATTTATATTCTGTATCAGCGACCGACTTACGTAATAAGAATGAGCTCGGAATAATCAATAATTTATCGGAATACTTATTTAAAAGAATGTATATTTCTGTTTTTATTTACTGTAAATAATCATGAAAATATCAAAAAATGGCCATTATATTGTTCGGAAAATGAAGCTACGAATTCCTCTAACTACAGTATTGCAACCCTTATGAAATTGCCAAATATTCAGTGTTGCAAGATTGGCGACTTCCTCAAGGGTACAGTATTCTAGATTTTAACCAACATCTTTTTCGGGCTTATTCCCACGATTCTCAGATGTGGAGTGTTTGTACTTAAAATTATTCCAGAAGGCAATAAGCACCTCAATTTCTTACTTAGCGGAACACGAGATTCTGATGTTTAAAAAAAAAGTGAGCTGAACAGTTTCAAGCTGATAACATTCTATTGATTATTTGTGGTAATAACAAAAAATTTTATAAAGAAAAGTCAATCTAATAGTAATTTGTAAAAAAAAATATTGTTAAATTTTATTAAATTGTAAAGGCATGAATAATTGTTTAATTTTTGCTAATTTATATATTTATAATTATTCTTAATTAAAACATTTATTGAATTTAATTCTTAGGTAAAATGGCAGAATAAGATCTGTTTAGATTTGGCGTCAAAAAATCTTGTCGCCAAAGTGCCCAAGTAACGGATTGCCATTGTAAGTGAAATGAAATGCAAATAGTACAAGAAACTAGGACTGCCAGATTTGGCGAATTATCATCCAATTGGCGCCACAAAAAATAACACCACAAATCCCAATGCCCCCCCCATCCACAATGGCCTATCTCCCTACGGCCAAATCTTAATTTTATATACAGCATCGCAGCATTTAAAGATTGTCAGGTTTTCGATCCAGTTGCGAAAGACTGTTGATTTTAATGTCTTGTAGATTACGAATTTTATGTACATTTCTTTTCAAAAAATAAAATAAAATTTAATTTAATTTAATTTTACAACATTTTAATGCTTAAAAAGTTAAATTATAGAAAAATTAAATAAGAATTTTATGAATAGATAATAACCATCTACTAAACCATATAAACCATATATATAATATATATATATATATATAACCTATCCATACAAAGTTTAAAATTAAAAAAATCCACTCATTCGAATATGTATTTCTATAATAAATAAATTAAAATAAAAAAACAATTTTAAACCAAAATAAATGTGATCAATCCAATTTGGTAATCTTTTGATGCTACGTTGAGTTTAAGTCTCCAAATAAAATGGCGACCGTGTCAACAAATCAAAAGATGTTGCCCTACTTAAGTTTAGAAAAGTAGTAAATAAAAAACTGCCGCCAAGCCAAAAAATTTCCTTAGGGGATACTGTATACATCCCCTGTTTCCGAAATTACATTTTAAAAACAATAAAATTTATACAATAAATAAATTCAAAAGTAATAAGAAATGAATGATAACTTACCCAACAAAAAAAATTGCTATTTTCTTCAATTTAAGATATCTGTTCGTATGTACCATTTGGTGTTGTGGGGACAACCGATCTAACTTTAAAATTGAAACCCTTATCATGTATAGTACAAAGTGAAAGGGCAAAAAAAAAGAAGGTATTAGATAAATAAATGTTTATACAGCTGGAGTACTTTCATTTTAAAGGTACAAGGTTTCTTATCACTACTAACTTTTCAGAAAAATGCAATATATTAATATAATAAACATAAAATAAATATTAGAATAAATAGAAAATAAAAATAAAACAAATTTATAACTGTTCGAAAAAAATTTACATTACATTAAAATATGCATTGGATACATAAAACAAAAAAAAAGTATCAAATATGTTATCTATTTTTCAAAAAAATGAACTGATGCAACAAAAACAGTTAATCGTTATTCACTGAAATTTATACTCAATATTAAATTGTTGCAACAAAAATTTATTGTATAATTTTTATAATATTTTTATAACTTTATATTATTATATATGCTATAACTTTAAAGTATAAATTTATAACCATGCTTCCTCCTACGCATTCGCAAGAGCGCCCCCTGTGACGTTCAAGAAAAATGGTCAGCTGGCTCACAAATTCTCACCTGGAGCGGAAGCATATTTCGTGCATCCTGCGTGTATCTGAGTATCGGAGTTTCGACTTAGAAGTGGAATCCTTTCCGAACTTTGTAATTATATGTCTTTAAATGGGTTAAATTTTATATGCCTAATTGTATGTGTGAGGTGTTTGTGCTTGTGTAAATAAAACTGTGAGTTCTCCAACTTATGCCTTTAGTATCTCAACCCGTATCAACCACACCTAGTTGCAATATGGTTGCCCAACCTGCACACTACAATTTAATAATTTTATATCATAATTAACTTTATTTTTTAACTTCTTCAAAACTTATATACAAACATCAATGCAGGAATTTCTTTAAAGTGCACCTACAATTTAATCAGATTTAATATTTAGGGCATATATCTTTTTTATGAATTCTACATTAAAATCACAAAAATCATAATAAATATTTCAAAATATATAGGAGAAATATCATAAAAATTATTTCGCAAGGGACACAAACAGCCAACAAAAGTCGCAATTAATGTTCTTTATTAATCTACTTTCCTCAATCTAATTTATAACTGATTTAATTTTTACGTAATAATAGCTATTCAATTTCAAAATTTTTAACATTTTGATCGTCGTTACTGTTTTTTGGAACAGAATTTTTTTTTAAAGAATTAGTTATTTATTTTTGTGCACAACAAACACTTTTGACATCGCCACTACCCTCCCAATATTAAAATTTATAATAATTATATCACCTGGTCTAAAGAAACTAAGTACTTAGGAATTATTCTTGATAGTAAACTTAACACAGATCGCATATCTACAACCTTAGAAATAAATTCAGTACTCAATTTAGAATTCTCTATCCTTTAATCAATAGAAATTCAGCTTTACCTCTTAATCTCAAAATTCTAATATATCTCTCTTATCTTCGTCCAGTATTAGCTTATGCAAGCCCAGTTTGGAGTTCTGTTGCTCGTGCAAATTTTGAAATTATTCAAAGGCTTGAGAACAAAACTCTCAGTATGTTAACGAATTCACCCTGGTACTTTCGTAATGACGATATTAGACGTGCTCTCTCGATTCCAAGTTTAAGACAATTTATTCACAAAATTTCTACTAAATTCTATAATGATATGCGAAACATCAATAACCCCGTTTTAAATATCCTACAAAATTACGATTATGATATTTCTTCCCGCAAACATAGCAAAAGACCTCGCACTGTTCTAAATATTTTAAATTAATTCTTTATAACTGCCTGGATAAAAAAAAAGTTCGCTTCTTATTTTTTTTTTTTTTTTTTTACATGCAACTGATTTCATCAACATCTACACTTTTGAAATTTTTGGTATTTTTCATTTTTTAAATCTTTTTTTTTAAAAAAAGGGCATTAAATTATCTATTTTTCTTATTAACTCAAAGGGCATGAGACCACCACTATGTTTCAACATTTTACAGTGAAGGAGCTAGTGGCCGCTACGCGGCCAAGGATCTCCGTGTTAATCCACAATAAGTCCTATATGTGTCGACTGCATTAAAAAAGGAAGCCGTACAAGTAGTCATCTTAGCTGCGATTTACTCTTATATGCTCTACGATCTTTACTGGAATTTTTTGCACTATGATCTAATTTATCCATTCCATAACACGCAGTTCCTCGCCAATCTGAAGGACATGGGCCATATATCTGTAAAACAGCATGAAATCGTGATAGAAGTACTGTTGTCAGACACTTTGTGCTGACAACAGTCCTGGTGATATCGTTGACTGAAGTCTACGATATCACCAGGGAACTCAAGTTTGGCTTAGATTAATATACAAGATAGCCTATAAGGCTTGTTTGGGCCTGGAAGGAAAAATTGATTTTCACACGAGTTGACTCAAGATATTTCGAAAATAATACAAATATTAGATATAGTGATATCAACCATCGATTATATAGAAAATTGGCAAACTGACCAAATTCAAACAGAACGGCATTAAAGGGAAGAAAGGTATAGAGAGAGGGACTTAATTAGAAAAAAATGCATTTAATTTTCAATTATATAGCATCAAACAGAAGCAATAGATAAAAAATTACTGAGCGTTATTTTCCTTTCAAGATTGCTTAGGATAGCCTATATCTGAAGTAATCTGCATATAAATGTTTACCCTTAACAAGTAATAGATTTGTATGTTTCCGCCTTTAAATCGGATGTTTAGCTTTCCACATAATTGATGATCACACTAAACATATATATTCGGGATTATCCGTTAAGTAATTAAATCCATTTGCATAGAATTTCAGGTAGAAACTATAATCCTTGCTTTAGATCGGTTAGAATAAACAGCAGCGATTTTTTAAAAAAAACCTATTTGAGAAAACCGCCGTTAAATTGCTACTAAAATAATTGAACTCGCCTATACATTCTGGCTGTTTCCATTTTACTAGCATAAGTTTTAATTTCTTTCCTTTTTTTCAGGTTCTTCCTTAAATAAATTTATGTACTTTCTTTCAATAGAAATTATTCATAGGGTAACAAACATTTGGTTTTTTAACATTTATGTTATTGAAATTTGAAAGAAAACAATATCTACTAAATAGTGAACAAAAATCGAGATGAAATTTTTATTTCCTTAAATCAGCGTGTTTTCTTCAAAATCTATGGCTTCAAATATCCCAATGCTTTTGTTCTTGATGGGCTTATTGTGTAGTTTACTAACATCTTCTACAATAATAGGTATGAAACTTTTATACGTACAGTAGGTAGTAAAATTACATAAATGGCATCCAGCTGATCTAGCTGCGCAGCATTTACTTTATATCCTTAAGAATTAGAGTAGCTCCTACCCTAGAGAATATGCCAAAGATCAGTGGCTTAAATATGTCATACCGTGGTAAATTTTTAAAAGGGGGCATTTTTAAAAGGGGCATTTCTATGCAGAATATCATCATAGTATTTTCTTTTTAATAAAATAAGACCTAAAAAACATATTATTTTTGGTGGATACTAAGAACTTTTAATTTAAAGGAGGTATTGAATTAAAATTACCGTATTTTTTAATAAAAATTTTATTTATTAAAATTTCTTTTTTCGGGATTTCTGATCATCAAAAATGTCAATGGCAGCATCAAAGTTCAAGTTTCGGGCCATGGAATGTTCTATGGATAGAATACCCAAATTACGTAATCTGTCTTGTCCAATAGAATTTCTTAAAAGGTTTTATCAATTTTAATCCATAGTCACAGGAATTGTTACAAATAACATAAATGTAGTGCATACTTCAGGAAAGCTTAACGACACAAAATGGTTCCTCATGATTTATAAATCAGCTAGTTCTCTTATGGAAGAAGACTTTTTTATTTCATGTATAAAAGTGGAACGAAAACTTAGAATTTCTTTGGTAAACGAGACAGATATATCCTTTCTCTATACATCAAATTCTTCATTTTTTTCAATAATTTGGAGTCATGTAATTTTGCAAAGCGGCGGGTTTCAAGACATTGAAATTGGAAACAATTTCATTCATTCTATCGAATCATTATCTTGGTTAATAAATGATGCTGTCCAATACACGATTAAATACGTTCACTTTAAACCAGCTTTCGAGATCTGGGAAACGTTCATCTTCACAAATTACATGAAAATGACGTTTCAACTTCCTCTCATGAATTCTAGGAAATTCGGGATTATTAGATAATTTTCTTGCTATCATTGCTTGCGTTTTTAATTGCTTGCGTTGTCTCTAAATTGATTATCTAAAAATATTTTTTAATCTGCAAATCGATGATTTTCAAGTTCTTCCTGACAGACTTGAAAGGCTTTGAGGCAATTGAAAGATTGGTAGTTTTAGATTAAAGTGCTTTAGAGGCCGCGTAGATTATCTGTAAAATTTTGCAATAAAAAACCAGCTACATAATATACTTGTAATTTTCGATCTTCTTCTTTAGTGAAATTGCTTCATTTCTGTCATCTGCTTTGGAGTTTAATAGAATAGTTTTTGTTAACGATTTTGAACTTCTACAAACCAAACTTTTAAAGCAAAAATGGCATCAAAACGTCCTGTCTGTTTTGTTGGATTTAATATTTTCAATGTTAATGTTTTCAATTTAATGTCCCCCCCTTCTTTATCAGAAATAAAATTTGATAAAATATTCCACCCTTTGATGCTATGTTCAAAAGAATTATAAATCTGTTGCATGGTTTCAAAAAATTTTTGGTATAAACAGTGCAATGGATATACAACTGAATTTGTTTCAATATCTTTCATAAGTTTCTGAACTCCACCATAAGTACCTTTCATATTATTAGCTCCATCATATTCTTGTCCACGGCACTTATTCAGAGAGATATTTCTGTCAGTTATGGATTTTATAATCTGTAAGCAATACCTAGTTTGATCTCC
Organism: Caerostris darwini; assembly: GCA_021605075.1. Classification (NCBI taxonomy): domain Eukaryota; kingdom Metazoa; phylum Arthropoda; class Arachnida; order Araneae; family Araneidae; genus Caerostris; species Caerostris darwini. The sequence continues at coordinate 132,936 of BPLQ01014434.1, read as the reverse complement.
AACTTCATAAAATCCTAAAAATAACTCTTTATTCACAAGTGCCTTATGAGTTCCATTTTCATCTTTCTTTTCTAGCACAGTAATATTTGGTCTGTTTTTGATTAATTTTGATTTATTGAGTCGTATCAAATATAATGGAATAAAATGGAGAGGTTGTTATTTCTTTTACCAGCTCTTTTGCCACTTTTTTTAACCAGGACGGCGATAAGCTCGTTTTGTGTTATTGTGCTTAAGTATTTTGTCTGGTCTGATTTACTTAACAATTCTAGTAAAATAGGATCGTATTTCGCTAATAACTCAACAACATTAAAAAAATTACTGCTTGAACTTGAATCATTGCTGTATGCATATTCTGCAAACCTTTTTACGAAAAGCTAAATTACAGATTTAAAGAATCAGAGTAACATCAAGGAGTCTTGTGAGTACTTGGAGCTAAAAATATTTTTTTTTTCTGATTTGTGCTTCATCAAGGATTCCATGCAACCGCCACTGTTCATAAACAGGACATGAATCTAAGTGATTTTTCGATGTGCCTTTCTATGGCTTCTACAATATGATTCCAATCATCATAGTCTTCTATCCAAATAGTCTACATTTTTTAGTTGTTCTATTTGCGAATAACTAACATAGTTCACAATAAACTTTCTGAAACAGTAGAGAATAGCAAAGCCACGTATGTTCTAGTTTTACACCAGATTTAGAAACATTATAATAATATTTTTCCAAGAAGTATCTTTTGAAAAAAAGGTTTCCCGCATTCATTTTCGATCACAAACCTTTTCACTTGAACATTTAGTACTTTAAAATGGCCTTTATCAGTAATGTATGAAGAAGATGTAATTTTTCCAAGTTAATTTTAGTCATTTCACTTTGGTTTTTTTTTATTATGTGTATCGATGGTACAGGGCTATGTTGGCTATGGTTCAGTTTTGTCGCGGATTGCCATATTTTCACTTTCGGTTCGGTTAATTTCTTCATTTCCGCAGCAATGTTTGTTTGTTTCTTTCTCTCTCTTAAAATATTAAATTTATTTTACGTAACTTCCTATTTTTTTCAAATTCCATCTTTCTTTTTCGTTTTTCACTCCCATTAAGATACTTTCTACTACTAGATTTGCTATTATCTAATTTCCACAATCAACTAATTAATTTTATGACTGATCATGGATCCAATGAAGCAAAAAGTAAAATAATAATGACGCATGCAGAATCTGCGAAACAAGTGGCTTTCCAGATTTCTGGACTCTGACTTGCCAGCGGACAAGTGGTTCATTTAAAAATGGAACTCTCTCTGACTTGCCAGCGGAGATCCCCTTTTTAAATTTGTAAGTACCTATTCAAAGATCATGGCAATTCCCTAACAAGTGAATTTAAAAATTCCCCAATAGCACATAGGTGGCAGCGGGCTTTCCCCTTTTTATTTTGTAAATACCTATTCACGAACCAAAAATCGGGGAACTCCCCAGCATCGGGATTACTCGTGCGTAACTATTTCTATTACTATTACTACCAGATGCAATACATTTTTCATATAAATGAATACTTTCAAAATCTTGATACCCCCTTTTTTTTTAATTTTCACTTTAGTAACTTAAATTTATTAAATGCAGAATTAATAAATTTTACTTTATTTTGTAATAATAAATGCCAGACCTTTCCTATACTCATAGCCTCTCTGCTTGGTCATTTGCTCGTGGCAATTTGACCATCTTCCTACCATATTGTTACGCCACTGCCAAGGACAGTATTTGAGAAGCTCCGACACCATCAAATATCCCAAAGACAGTATTTCAGAAACACCCGCACAGCGAACATCCCAAAGTTAGTATTTATAGAGTTCATACCCCAGAGAACATCCCAAGGATAGCATTTGGGAAGCTCTTACCCTAGAGAACATTCCAAAGATAGTATTTGAGAAGTTCATAGACTAGAGAATATCCCAAGAGTAGTATTTGAGAAGTTCATAGCCTAGAGAACATCCCAAGAATAGTATTTGAGAAGTTCATATCCCAGCGAACATCCCAAAGCTAGTATTCGGGAAGCTTTTATTCTGGAGAGCATCCCAAGGATAATATTTGAGAAGTTCCTGCCCTAGCGATCCTCTCAAGGATAAAATTGGGAAGGTTCTACATTACTCCTCGAGATCAAAGGAAGAACATTTATTCTACCCATTCCCAACATAGACATCAATCAAGCATCTTTTTCCGAGTCTCGAACTTAACACCTTTAATTCAGAAAGCCGACATATTAATCGTCAAATTACCACAGTTCTTCATTTTTCCGTAAAAAGCGAATTTCTTATTTTATCCCCATTTTTTTTTATTTTTTTTTATTTAAAAGTAACATTTTGAAATATTGTGACTCTGATGCATTTACAGATATTCAGTAATTGATTCTTTTCAAGAATTCGAAACAATAAACACCAATTTTTAAAATATACAGGTGTATTAGACAAATCATTTAGACTCACCTTGTAATGACGCGTTCATAGGTCTCCTGCGATTCCTTTCATTTTTAATTTTGTAGATCAAAGTAACAATTAAGTTTCCGCAGGAATCCAAACAGGATGGAACGAACGTTACCATCATTACCAAGAGAACTGATCCCTGCCTAGTATCCTTGCTCATCGGAGATTTCAAGAAAAGAGAATCTCATGCTATTTTTTTTTTCAATTCCTTCTATTAGCTCACACTCTCCCTATATATATCTTGTTCAAATCTTCAATCGTTCATAAAATACTTTTTATTCATCCACTCAAGTTCAAATATATATATATATATATATATATATATTTTTTTGAACTTGCAGTGGATGACACTGGATGATGATACAGTTTTTTTTCAAATATTCATTCAGCAATTAAATTTAGTCGATTAGTTTTAGTTTTTTTTTAGATTTAAGTTGCATGTATCTACCAATATATTGCGCCAGATAAACTTAAAAGAAATGAATGAAAACTATTTATAAAGGACTTTCTGCAATAGAGTGAAAAAAAAAAAGTAGGAATTGACTTTAAATTTTTTTTATACATTATTTGTTTTCTAGTAGCCAATATTTAATACAACTGATTTGAACATCGTAGCACAATAACAAATTAATACAATTAAATCAGCTCAGATTTACATAAGTTTCAGCTCAGATTTGCATACGGCTGATCCCAACTTCCTCTACGAGAGGGAGAAAGTCTTTTAAACCGAGGACCACCGAACGGCCAACGGCTTGCGTCTGAGTAGTTTCAGTTTTTCAGTCACGGCTGTCAGTTCAGGAAAAACCTCGTTTTATGTATTACATATTGTGTGTATTGTATTATAGAAAATTCAGAAACTCAAAAAAAAAAAAACTAAGACAACCCACTCCATTTACAGGCAAATTTTTAAAATTAAATTTAACAGAAATTTTATTGTTTAACAGAATGTTATTGCTAAATTAGGCTATTAAACATTGGCAAACTTGAAAAATGAAATATATATATGAATATTTCTTGCTAAAATATGACAAAAAAACGACAAAAAATAGTGTAGTGTTTAATAATAAATGTAAAATAGTGTAAAATAAAAAATGTATTTTTTTATTTTACACTCATGCATTTTTTATTAACACTTTTAATTAAACGAATATGTAAAGTACATCACATTTATTTCCATTAATATGGACGTATATCATTTATGTATGCGTTGGACTGAAAGATTGATACTGTTATAAAGTGTAGCTCAGTTGTAGACAATCGTGTTATTTTGAGCAAAGAAAGCGAGGGAAAAAAATTGAAAATATTTGCAATAAAAATGTCAACAACTCATCTCTAAATAATGCATACTCAATATCATTAAAAACAAATTGTTAAATTTTCATTTAATTCTATTGTGACTCATCCTCAGTGTCCTGCAGTGTGGGACGGGCATCCCGTGGGTCGTCTGTTCATGGCCGGAAGGAAAGAAGACATCTTCTGTTGTGATGCGTAGGTAGAAGTGTCTCACTTGCCTTCGCGTCGTTGAAGGAAGAAGGCAGTGCCTTCCGTTAGGATTTTTAGGATGCCGCATATGCGTTTCGTATGGGAGAAAAACCCGGAAAACTCCTCCCAGGTAGTCTGACTCGCGAGTCAAGATACTTACTTAACATCACAAACACCATCGAGTCTCCTCGTCTTTTGAAACAGTACCTACAACAGAGTCGCCAGCGTATGGAACCTCAGCCCTAATGCTCACCAGCCGTAAACGTTGCCATTGAACCACGAGTCGGGCTCATTAGATTATAAAAATTATAAAAACAGTTAGGACTGTTGCCGTATGGCGGTGTGTCAAAAATTACAGGTTTTCAAAAATTCAGTTGAATGTTTCGAATCCCTGAATTCAGTATATGTGAGTTCTTGAAGGCGTAATTCAGTATCTTTGAATTCTTGAATGCATGAATTCAGTATGATTAAACAGCTGTATCTCGACTTCCAATGACTTTACTAGAAACAAACTCAAAACTGTTTTAGAAAGCTAAAGTATATGATATTTAAAATACAATAATAAAAAAAATTGAATTTTTTTTCTGACGAAAATGGTAACTTAAAGGTGATCGGTAACCTTAAAGAAAGAATGTGCGAGAAACTTTTCAGAAATACATTCAGTTTGTTTCATTATACCTCGAATTTTAATTTTAGTTCTCATTCAAAATTGGATTCAATTGTAAAAATACAAATGACTCATTAAAAATCATGGAAATTCATATAAGATGGCTAAGTTGGTTTTTTTTTTAAATTTAATCTAGCTTTGTGTAATAGTATAATCATATTTAATATTGAATAGAAATATGTTCAGCATGTATTTAATTTCATGTTATTTATTAATTGAATTAATTTGAATATTTAATTTAATTCCTTTTTTTGTGCGTGATTTCTTCATTTAAAAACTTTTGTTTTGATCATTCGAAAAGTGATTTTCTGATTTTGCTCGCGAAAAGCAGCAATTGGAAGTAATTCATCAATTATATAAAACAAATAAAAAGAAATTCTTTCTAATCATACAAGTTAGAAAAAAAATTTAATATTAAATTGCTAAACATAGTTTTTGATGTTTTACAGCAATATTAAAAATAAAAGAATCATAAATATACATACGAAAAAACACAATACACAAAAATATATTGAAACTGATATTAACAAAAATCTATAATGAAAAAAGGATGCATAGTAAGATTGATCAATGTATACTAAAAGCAATATTTTCAAAATTTTTTTAACTAATATAGTTATGTATCACTATGTATCAAGTATTCCTACAGCTGAAACAGATATAGTGATATGTGTTAATCATTATTCGATATAGTGATATGCTCGAACATATAATATTTGCATATGTATTATGTATCATTATTACTTCAATTATTCCTACAAAAGGTTTGATAAAAAAAATAACTTGAATTAATTGATGTTATAAAGTGTGCGACTTAGAATATTAAATCATGTACAAAACAAATTTTTATCTTGAACATATGTTCAATATTGGTAAAAAATGCATAAAAATCAAGAACTAAACACGTCAACACTAAAAGTTAAAAACAGATTCAAAACTTTAAAAATACATTATTATCATTAAAAAAATACTTAAAATTTAACTACAGAGCAATTTAAATAAAAGCTGATGATTTTTTTTATTTACTTTCTATTTCAATGTAGAAATAACAAAACCGGAAAAAATACTTCAAATACATGTAATAGTATTTTTTGTATATACACATATATTATTGCATAAATTAAATAGACAAATTTATTTATTTCATTTATCAATTTAATTATTCATTAATTTATTGCAATATTATATATTAAAAATTTTATATCATAAATATTGCAAAAAAAATTAATGAATATATATTAAAAAATATATATTACATTATTTTTTTATATTATGAAAAAATTTATTATATTAATAACTATTTAATTTTAATTAATTTATTAATTTAATTCAATGCACACTTCAGTAGCAAAGCACAACAAAAAGTTTTTGATCATTCCCTAAATAATGTATAATTAATTAATAATAATAAATTTGGTGATATCTTAAGTCATTTATAATTAAAATAAGAAACCATGAAATTAAAAATAACTTCCTAAACACCCCTTTGGATTAGTTTTCTACGAGCAACACACTGAGAAATGTGAAAAAAAGACTACAATATATATTAAAAACTTAATATTTACAATTCTGAAAAACAATAACAAATATCTTCATAATATAAAATATTCATCATTTCATCATATATATATATATATATATATATTTATATATATATTTATATATATATGATGTATATATCCAATTTTAACCATTTCATTCAAAAAAAATATCTGTATAAAAAAAAGTCTAAAAGTCAAGTTTCAAATTTTTAGCAATGTAAACATACAAAAAAATTTTATTAAACACGAAATATATATACATAATTTATCATTCTGTTAATTTTATTATATTTTGTGAAATAAAACTATTTAAGAATGAAAGTTACAGAAATATAGGTAAGTACTAAAGTACATTCAATTGTGTATTAAATAATTTTACTGATGTCAACTCATGTACAAATTTATACATATGTACTATATTATTATTATGTACAATATTATTTATGTACAAAATAATTATTATTTACTTTTTTATAACTTGTATAAGTGTGCCAATTTTCATAAAGAAAATATTTTGAAGAAGCCATTCCACTTATCACCCAAATTTTAAAATGGTACTTTTTAAAAAATAAGTTCATTCTTGTATGAATTAAAATCATATTTTATAGATTTTTGTGAAAGATAGTGCAAGAATTTAATTTCTATTATCATTGATGTTTTTAGCAAACATAATATAATTAATTGCAAGGGCATAAAAATGCGAATTTTATGTTTGTAAGTAAAACAAATGTATCTTTTTATTATTTTTCACTGAGCCATATTTATTTGGCAATCATAAAATTCATTCATTTTTTTCAAGTTAAAAATAATTAAAACTAACAAAATCACATAATTATTCAGAAATAGCTGTAAAATAAAGCAGATTTTCTTTACCCTATAAAATTTTATATTTTCTTAATTATTTATTATTTCATAAGAAAAAATTGGACAGAATGTCATCTAATATTTAATTTTGAAAAATCTCAACATTAAAAATTATTCTAAACCTATAAAACAAATTTGATTCTATAATTCATAAATAAACTGTATAAATTCTTCGTGAAGATTTTAGAAAAGAATTCAGTATAATGATGTAAGTATTCATTCGTAAAATTATTAATTATTCATTAAAATTTATAAAATATTTTATTAAGTATTCATTATTCATCCTCATTACATTATCATTCATTATTCATTATTCATTAAAATTATTCATTTATAATATAAGTATTCATTCAATAAAATGGTATAAGAACACATACAATGGTATAATAAGAATAAGAATTTTTTTTTAAAGATTATTTACAAATTTTAGAAGAAATGTGCAAGAGCAACTTAAATTTCTAAAAAATGAGAATAAAATTCTTTAGCATGAAATGAGATCAATAACTAAGCATTGATTGATTGATGCAATTCCCAAAATAAGTAAGCAAGCCTACCTGATTTCAGTTCTTGGTAAATTGCCGGGATTTTTTTTCCCCTTGCCTATTTCTTGTAGACCATTGGTATTTGATGAGAACTCAATGTTGAAATTCTTATCACTAAAATATCATGTTGGTTTTTCCACACCCGAAAGTGAAACTTTCAAAATAGGCTTATTTTGCAAAATGCTTTCGCAATATATTTTTTTTACGTGTCTGTACAGATACTGCTCGCTCCCATAAATCTTATATGCGATGCATTCATTCCAAAAAAGATTCGAAATTACGCGTTAACCGCAATTAACTAGGATGCATTCATTTGAAAGAAATTGTGACGGAGAAATAAATGCTAATTTGTAATTTTAGAAAAATTAACTGTAATATTTTTCACTAAGTACTAAAATATTTTATGATTATTTTGAATATTTTTTAAAAATGGTTTTATTCTACGATTTAACAATAAGAACGTTATATTCCATAAATTACTCATTACCTATAAAATATATGGATATTGTTTTGGGAAGAGTGGATCAACGAAGTCCTGGACCTTTTTCAATGTTTCTTATTGGTTTCTTTTTTTACAAAAAAAATTTCTGTCCAAAGCTATTCTTATTGGTTTATTTAAATTACTGTATCTTATTATTTTTATGGGTATATTTATTAAATTTCTTTCGCTTGGTTTTTTTTATAAAATCTTTGAGAATTCTATAGTTTGTTATTTTTTTAAAAAACATTTGTAGGCTTTTTTTATAATGATGTTTCGAATTCTATGGCTTTTTATTTTTTATTTTTGTTATTATTTTTATTTCAAGTGATTTTATAAAAACATTTGGAATTCTACAGTTTTTTTATATTTTAATTTCTTTCATGGAATTTTATAAAATATTTTGGAATTCTACAGTTTTTTTATATTTTAATTTCTTTCACGGAATTTTATAAACTTATTGGAAACTTTATAGTTTCTAATTATTTTTTTAAATATTCATGTGCTTTTTTTAATAAAGTTGTTTGGAATTCTACGACTTTTTATTTATTCTATTAATTTCTTTCACGTAATTTTATAAAATCATTGAAAATTTTATAATTTAAAAAAAAAAAATTTTTAATGTTTTTTTATAATGTTGTTTGGAATTCTATGGCTTTATTTATTTATTTTTATTTTTTATTTAATGTTTTCTTTTTCAGCATTGAACGATAACTGATGAAAATAATTTATTGCCTGAATATGATTTATTGATGCTTTTTCTGTTGGAAATTCCTGTTATGCGTTTTGATCTTACATTAATTCCTAAATTTTATAGGTAGCCTGTACAACGGTCCAGCAGATTATATTTATTTTAATTTTAATTTTTAAAGATTACGAATGTTCTATGGAAATTTTGCTATCATCTAAGAAAGGATATTTCTTTTTGCAAACTAAGTTCCTTTTAAGTAAGTTAAAAGTTTAAATTAAATGACAAAAAAAATTTTCTAAAATAGTTTTCAATGCCTCAGTTTGATGTTGGTATATTTCTTGCACAACTCATGATATATTTTTTTTATGAAATTCTATCCTAGAAATAGAAAATTGTATTTATTCCTAAAAAAATTTATCATAATATTTTTTTTTAAAAAACTGTACTTCTACGGCATATTTTATCAGTATTTTTAGCTAATACGTAATTTTTCGGCAATGTACATAAAGCTTTATTAAAAAAAAATACGTCTCATGGTGGTGTGAAATTATTCTTAAGAAAAATAGTCGACATTTCAATCAATACAATTTTTAACTTAATTTCGTGTTTCTGATTCCCGTAACGAAAGATAGAAAGGCGCGTTTCATTTGAAGTAGCTCAGAAACCGTCTGAATTTTTTTTAGTGACATTTGCTTTTCCTTTATGGTACGTGATCCGATAAGATAAGCTTTTTTCTGCAAATCATCATCAGATTGGTCAGATTCAAATTGACCAAAGTTCACTAGAGGCAATGTGGTAACTGAAAAAAAGAATCTTGATTCCCTTTTAGATATACTAAATATCTCTTTCTCCGTTAGCTCATTCAAATTATAGAAAAGATTATTTGTCCAGTTACCAGGAGAGTCCATCCAATTAATTATACGTTACAGATATACTTCTTCTTCTCCTTCATTGGCTCAACAGCCCCATGGTGGCCCAAGGCCGTCACCTTACTGGCAGAATTCCAGACATGAGATGTTTTCTTTTCCAATTCCTTCTATTAGTTCCCACTCTCCCTATATATATCTTGTTCAAATTTTCAATCGTTCATGAAATACTTTTTTTCTCATCCACTCAAGTTCAAATACATTTTTTTTTTTTGAACTTGTAGTGGATGACACTGGATGTTGATACAGTCTTTTCAAATATTAATTCATTAATTATATTTAAATAATTAATTTTAGTTCTTTTTTTGAATTAAAGTTGCATGTATCTACCAATAGATGGCGCCAGATAAACTTAAAAAAATGAATGAAAATTATTTATAAAGGACTTCTTGCAATAGAGTGAGAAAAAAAAGAAGGAATTGACTTTAATTTTTTTTTTATATATATATACATTACTTGCTGTGGGGTAAGGTTGTCAGCCCATGTCCCAGTTATAAGTTCATCAAAATTATCTACAAGTAAATTTGTCTCCAATTTAGTTTGATAACTTGAGATACTATACGTAGAGTCAATAATTCTGCCTTTCCAAAATTCCTTAAATTTAATATTTATCATTATAACTCTAATGAAATCTTTGATATTGGTGATAGGATATTCCACGTGTTGCTTTTTGTAGAAAAGAATCGGGGTAAAATCTTCAGTTTGTTTATTATTTCAACAAAAATATCAGCTTCATCATGTACAATAGCAGTTTCTTTATTTTGAAAATCGTTTTTGTGTTATTAAGTGGTGTTTATTCAAATGAGGTGCCTAATGCGAAACGGGAGATCTTGCAAAATAGTTTTCTCTCTTATATCTTGCAGAAGCTTATCTGAAATTTAAGTTATTAACTTATTATTGAAATTAAGTTTTTCTCTGTGTTATGGAAGCAAATTATGGCATGAGCTTATATTCGCCTTGTATTTCACTGCTACAGCTCAGGTGCAGTGAAACCCTAATGAGTCGGTTTTCCTAAGCTAGTTGGACCTCACTTTTTCCTGTACGTCTGTATTTACAGATTGTAAAGAAATAAAGAGCAACATGTGATTCTGCATTTTAACAGCTGTTTTTATTGCAGTAAATTTTGCGTTTGTTTTTTATTCATAGTCTCAATGTTCCTTGAAAACACGTCATTGTCATATGAAATGGAAAGCTATTGCACCTTAAGTGCAGGGAAAGCCTACTTTGCTGGTTTTCTGAACTGTTTCACCTCAATTTTTCGTGCAATAAATTTTGTGATTATTATTATTATTATTATTATTATTCGGCTAAACCATCAAAGAAATCTAAAAAGTAAATATCAGTGTAAAGAATAATTCGTAATAAAACTGATTATGTAAAATGTATAAAAAAAATACACAAATATATGTTATTAAATTATTATTTTAAGCCTTAAATACGAACAACACTTTGAAGTGTCCCAATTTTGTCCAATCAGATAATTATAATCAACTAAAAATAGCACTAAGAGCAAATTAATTGCCGTATAAGCATATAAAACAATCAAGCGAAACGAATATTTCATCACACCTAAAAGTAAAACGGAAACCACAAAATAGAATTAAACCATTGAGCAGAATATTAATTCCTCATTAAAAATAAATATTAAAGAAGGGAATTATAATTATTTTTTATTCTAAAATTCTAATAACAAATAGAACTAGATTTATTATATTTATTTATTTATTAATTAAAATGGAATAATGCATGCGTGTACTCTCATTAAAAATGTAAATTTCAAAAAATTAAATGCCATAATTAAAGAAACTTTTATTAGATCAATATAGAGGGAATGTTTCGACTAGACATTTTTTTTCGGAAATTCAGTATGCTGCATTCTCTGATATTTCTTAATTGATAAACATCTTCAAAGGGTATCCGCATATTTTATATTGCTCTAATTTCTCCACCCCGTTCCCCTTCTTGATATCGTATAGAAATTCAACCTCCTTAACTCAATGGATTCAACTTCTAAAAACTCTTCTTTCGAGTCGCAGGTCCCGAAGTGACAGTCAGGGATTTATTGAAAATGTATACACTACATGACTAGGATATAAATGGCCAAAGAAGTGAGAAATTCTCACTTCAGAATCATAATAATTTTAAGAAAAATCGAGTTAAAATTTTAAACACACACAAATCTTATGTTAAAAATCTCCTCCTTTGGGCCTGATGGCCGAGTCATTAGAGCTCTGGAGCTGGGTACCAAAGGGTTCAAATTCCGGCAGTCCATGGATGCTTGTAGTGGTTCGGAATCCACTTCAAGCAGTAGGTCCCGGTCTCATAGGACAGTAGAGCGTCACAGAGCCCAATCACACTTCTTCTCACCCACATCATTTCCAAACTGTAAAAGGGCAACTCAGCTCTAGTCACAGTGATGTGATGTGGTGTAGTAGTAGTATACTAGATCTCCTCGTCGACATGCGATCGCACAAGTTCCAACCAGCCCGTCTTCATCGTCTTTTTTTTTTTAATTATTAGTTGTTTTATTTTTTATGGTGTTATAAACACAAGGAAATATGTACATTTATATGTATTTATATACACAATCCAATCACATTAATGTGACCCCCTGTCAAAAGCCAGAATATACATTCTTGTATATTCTGTCTTTAAGTGGAGTGTGGTATTAAGTGGAATTCTTTATAGACACTCCACTGCAATATGCTGCCACCTGCCTTTTGTGATGGGTTAGTTCACGTTGGCATCGAAAGTAGGTGGTGGTCACATTAATGGGACTGGACTGTGTATATATATATATAAATCTCTATATACATATATTGATTTATTGTAATGAAAAAACATTAAATTATTAATTAATTAAAATATTGAATGTCATTGTCATTGTTTGTTGGGAGCAGAAAATGGATATGAGAAATACGGAAATTAAAATTACTTTTGAGATTGTAAGAAAAGGAAATAAGTTATATTCAGCACATAAGTTATGCAATTTATAATCCATATCAGTATACAGAGTTGTATTCATTTATCTGATTATTAAGTATTATAAGCAGAAGAGGAATTTATATTCATTATAAAAACAGTAGAATCAGTATGTTCCGCCGCATTTAGAACACTTTATGAATACTGAGGTTTTGCATTGAATAGAGACGTAAAAATTCGGTACATCGACTGTGAAATAGACTGTTCATATTTATGAAAGTTGTTCCTATTTTTTATATATATGTTTCTGAAGATATACACAACTCACTTGTAACTTTTGTCTCTCAATTCTGCGATTCTTTTCAAGTAAATTATTCCACTGAAAATTCTAGTTGAGTTTTCTGTTCAGATAGTCAAACTGAAACTCGTTCAAATAATTTCAATCTAATCTTTCAAATAGTTTTTTCTCTTCTTTCAAATGTGATTGTTTATTCCGACTACTAGAAATGCCAAAAAAGGTAGTCTATTTTTCAAAGTCCCTGAGGAATAGGATCGTCGTACATCCTGTTACTTAATTGATTTATTTATATTTAAATTTATTCCAAAAGAATTCAGCATTATAGAGAGACGTGAAATAATCAAAAAATGAGCTCAGTGTTCAGGAAATTTATTACCTTCGACTGCTGCATTTATGAATAACACTTTTGAACACACCAGAAACACTTTTAAATGAAAAACAGAATTAAGCAACACTAAAAAGTCAATAAGACTACTGTTAAATAATGCTTTTCATAAGTTAAAATTTTTTAAATGTAGAAATGAAAATAGAAACTATATAAAAGTACGTTTTTAGTAGAAAATTCATACAAATTTACGTAACATTGCCGCATAATTTATAGTGTAATGCAAGAAGTTTAAAATGGAAGGGGAAAAACCCTAGAAGGTACAATGGGCACCCTTAGAATTGCTATGTGTATAAATGTATCTATCAATAAATATATATCTATAATCGCCTTTAATCTTCTTTGTCTCGTCTACTTTAATTGACTCTATTTCTAATTGAAAAGAATTTAAACATCTATTATTAAACATTATAAGCAGGTAAAGTATTGCAAGAGCTGGGTTGATATTAATATTGCAAATAATAATTGTGTTTTAATTATTTTGCACTCATTCAGAATAAAGCTTCGGGCTCTGAAAGTATATTCTGTACCTGATTAATTATACTATAATCAAATTTTTTTAATAAGATAAAATTTTCTATTTTACATGAATGTTTTGTTCTGATTGTAGGCGTATTCTAGGATCATCCTGGAATATATACGGAATATTCCAGGATCGTGAATTATTCTCCAGGAACACATACATATGAAAAGAAAGGAACAAAAAAAATTTCTTCCAAGAATAAAAAGTTATCAATTAAAAATGGCAGGGTTTTTTTTTTTTTTCCTTTTTTTCAAGAAAATATGATATAAATGGATCCTAGGCCGAGTGGCTAGCACCGTGGCGCTCAGTGTTGCAGGTTTCAGTTCTAGTCCCGACAATATCATGGACGTTTGTAGTGGTTCGAATCCATCTTAAACCATAGGTTCCTGTCTAATAAGACTGTAGAACATTGGGTTCAGGGCCGACAACCCAACCCCATAAAAAAGAGAACATTTGTCTCGAAATATGACAGTAGACAGATGGCATGGCACACCATGGGCTTAGCTGTTGTGCCAATGAAGAAGACATACATAAATATCTGAAAAATATATAAAACTGCATCCGTAGTACTTATTAATTTTTGTATTTCTACTATAATATTTGCGTAGGTGTAAAGTAAGAAATCAAAAAAGTTATGTATATATATATATATATATATATATATATTACTTGATCGTGCTTTCTAACCACTACGCCAATCTTCTCGTATGTGAAAGTCCATAACAACACAAGAATATTTTTAAACTCGATTTTTTTCGATCATTTTTGAGATGTTAGGTTATTTTGGTCACTTAACATTCCAGCCATCCTCCTGGTAGGATAAATTTCAATTCAATCTCTTCTTTCCCTCTCTTCTTGGTGCAGAACATTTTTTTCACACTGAATGCAATAAATTTTTGGAGGCATGCATTCGAATTTCATGACCTAGGCTTTTTTAAAATTCCTATTCTACTTGAATTCCATTTTTTTCAATTCCTACTATTAGTTCACACTCTCCCTATATATATGTTGTTCAAATTTTCAATCGTTAATAAAATACTTTCTATTCATCCACTCAACCTCAAATGCATTTTTTGAAACTTGTAGTGGATGACACTGGATGTTAATGCAGTTTTTTTCAAATATTAATTAATTCATTAAATTTAATTAATTAATTGAAGAACTGGACTGCTCGAAACTCTCTGGAAAGGTTCCTTGTAATAATGAAGCATCACAAAAGATGGATAGAATGAGAAATTATAGACCACCATCAGCTTCATAAATTAGAAACGAAAATAAATAGAAAGCGAATAAATAATAACACACAAAAATAATAGTCCAACACCATATATAGAAAGGAAAATGGAAAGTTGCAAGGAAATTTGCTTTCTATTTTGCCACTTAATAGTGTGATTCTCTCATATGTATACATATATTTTTATTAATTGTAATTATTTAATAGAAAGTAACTAAAATAAAAATTTTCTTTGTTGACCTAAGTAGGAATTTACATTTAAAAAAAAATTATATTACTTGTTCTAATACGAGTACAATTTAAAAAAAAAACTGTAATCAAAGATTAAATAAAGACATTAGTAGAAAGAGAACAACTGGTTCACAAAGTTAGCTGTAGAATCACGTGATCTCACTATCCAATGAAATTGAAATCATGTAAACGTATATATCGTAGTCAGGTGCCTTTTTTTTTTTATCAAACACGAGGTTTTCAAACATGGAATGTGCATTTATTGAACGCTTCGACATAAATGATCACATGAGTCCAAACTTTTGACTTCCTTCCTTCCTTCCTTCCTTCCTCGCGGAGTTATCGCGCAAAAAAAAAGGGTGTTCGATAATCGGTGATAAATAAATTCCTTCAGGTCGCGGACATGGGGTCACGTAGGCCGATGCATCACTTCGTTTGAATTCCGTGGAATTTTTATAAATCAGAATCGTTTTCGTAGGCTTATGTTATATAACAATTTCTGTGACGATTTTATTATTTTATTAATGAATGCTATTGATTATTATAATGATCAACATACCACTGTGCCCAAAAAGTTACCAATTATTCTTTTTTTTTAAAAACAATTTATTCTTCCAAATTTTTTTCATCACCTTCAAAGTAATCCTACCTCCGTTCGCGTTCGCCAATTCACGTTGAATCTCTTCAATCGACTCAAAACGGTGTCCCCGGAGGGGTCTTTTGAATTTAGGTAATAGCCAGAAGTCGCACGTTGTGAATATGGTGGTTGTGAAACAATATGGGCTTCATTTTCGGCGAAACAGTCACGAAGAATCAATGCAGTGTGAGTTGGCGCATTCAGTGTTTTCGGTACCAATCCCGATTTGTCGCGTTTGAGGCCCAAAACATCTTTTAAAATGGAATTTTGAAATTCCAACATCATCAGCAAGGTCTGTAATTGTAAATCGACGATTTGCAAGCACGAAATTTACGCGTTGTCTGCCTTCTTATACTACTTGTGTTTATACCCCTCGTAAACATTTTTTTCCGATAAAGGAATGCTCACCGAATGCCTTCTGCAACATTCTATACGTTTCCGCAAGCAAAATTGAATGCAAATTCTTTGCTCAACGAATTCAGACATTTCAAAAATCGCCGGAATCAGTTTTAGCGTCTCACAAAGCCAAGCGTAACTCAAACACTAATGAATATTTTGACATAATATTTCCCACAGATGTCAAGGACAGTGCCAGCGATCTAAAAAAGAAACAAAAATTGAAATTTCATAAGCCCCAGGAATTTTAAATTGAAAATGGGTCTTACATTTTGGACACAGTACTACTTTGCTTTTACTTTTTACACTTTGCTTTTACTTTTTTTATCATTATAATTTACACTTTGCACTATATTATATTGGGTAAAGTGTAACTCAAGTTATTTCGTATAAAGAATATTGCTAAAATAACAACGCAGTACAAGAAACATACTCTTCTACAGTATTGTCACCATCTGAAAAGTCAATGAAAGTGAAAATATGATTGGTTAATATTTTTTTTTAAAACCTGTCGCGAAATTAATGTGTTTTCTGTTATGCAATTCCGAAGCTATAATTCGTAAATCACTGATGACATCTTAATAGAATTAATAGAATTGAATAAACGAAAAAAAATACCAAAATAGTATCACTCCAAAAAAAAGTAATAATAATAATATTATCTATTATCTAAAATACCATCTCATGATGTAAAACAAGTGCAAATGCAAACTTTTTGGCCATTGAAGTTTGTGAGACCCATCACTTCGTATGAGCCAAAAATATTTTAGCACAATAACCATTTTTTTTAACCATTCATCAGGCCAAGAATATTTATTCCCAGAAATAAAAAAAAAATTTAAGTACATGAAAATAAGAAATGTTGATAGGTAGTTAAATAAAATAAAAACTTAATTAACATCATTATTGTTTAGTAATTTTGTTCAAAAATTAAAAAAGAAATGTTTTTTATGACTCTAATAATGCTTTCAATAAGCTAACCTATCTGTATCAGGTTCTATCGAAGTAATTGTTATTCTCAAAAAGTTCTCTTCTGATGTTGGGATTTTAATTCTCTTTTACATGAATTTCATTCTTGGAATTACTTGGACTTCCAGGAAAAGATGTCATGGATAATACAAAAAACAAACTTTCTGTCAAATGAGAAATATTTTTGTGAAATTCCTGTTAGAAGTCGTTATTAATGATGTTGTATCCATCTGAGTGAGAAAGCTTCTATGAGTAAAGGCCTCTATGGTAAGTTGGACTTTTTGGTGGTCCCTAATTGTGAGAACGTATATTACCATATCAACAACGTATATCAACAATAATGCTGCCTCGTAAAAATTTTCCAGACTTTGTTCCAAAGCAAAAGTGGGCCGGTTACTCCTAAAAGTCCTTAAGAAAGGCTCCTTACACATTAAAGTCGTTGGCCAGTTCATGACATGCATGTCATGTCTACTGATGCACATAAAAAAAAACCAATGCGAAGCTTTTACAACAACATGAAAGTGAATACCTAAAATTCTCCACGTTTTTAAGAAGTTTAGGATTTCATATTGGAGCTCGTCCATGAATCTGCTAGGTCGCGGGTTAGATATGCTTTAGCTGGAAAGTAACTTTACTTCTTGCAATATGTCTCATCTGGCTATTGGCTATTGATTACATTTTTCGTGGGAATGAATTCGTAAATTGCCTCTAAATAATTTTGAAAATAATAATAGAACATACAACAGTTACAGTTAGAGAATATAAAATGTGGCTTGTGTGTGACTTTAAATTTGCACAGATCAATATTGCTTAGCAAACGAAACAAAAACAAAAATTTGAGCTAAAATATATATGCCATCTCATTATTTAGATATATACATTTATCCATTCTATCCCAAGCTAGTTCTATCTAAAATGAAATCATACTGATTTTAAGCTGCTGTTTAATGCTCGGTATCCCCCTCCCCCATCCCAAGTTAATCTAATTTAGCACTCTTCAAGTTTTGTCATTTCACAGGAAGTTTAGGAATATTAAATTATTTAAAGCAGTATACTCTAATAAAAAAAACTTCAATATTCAATATCAAACCAAGCAGATGCAAAAAAAATTATAATCATTTAATTTTTTTTTTTAATTGAGAAACCCAACAATAATATAAACAACAATTAATGGGAAAATAATGTGGAGTTTTAACCGGAGCACATTTTAAATGACGCTGATCTAAGCTATTAAATAGTTTGTGATATAAGCAAGCTCCTTGTGTTATCTCAAACGAATCCTTTAGGACAACCGTACTTGACCCATCAAGGCGTGCCTAACAAAAGAATACTTTTAGTAAAAAACGATTCAGTTATACTAGTACGATTTTCAGACCCCAAAGACATCTGAGACTCTCTAAGAAGTTTGGGGTTAGATTCTTACTGGGCGGTTCGGTATCAGGGATCGATATAAAAATGTAAAATATATACAACTGTGTACTACTGTGCCCAAAAACTAAGAGCAATTTTTTTTTTCAAAAACTCTTTATTTATTCTTCCAAATGTATTTCATCGCCTTCAAAGTAATCCACTCAGGACACAATGCACTTATGCCAACTTTTTTTCCAATCCTCGATGCATGCTAGAAAGTCATCGGCAGGGATGACCTTCAAAGCGCGCGCCGATTCACGTTGAATCTCTTCAATCGATTCAAAACGAGTGGTCTTTTGAATTTCAGGGCATAGCCAGAAGTCACACTGTGTGAATACGGTGGTTGTGGAACGATATCGGTTTCATTATTGGCGAAAACGTCTCGAAGAATCAATGCAGTGTGAGCTGGCGCATTCAGTGTTTTCAGTACCTATCAAGATTTGACACGTTTGAGGGCCAAAACATCTTTTAAAAAGGAATTTTGAAATTCCAACATCATCAGCAAGGTAATTGTAAATCGACGGTTTGCAAGCACCAAATCTTTAATTTTTTGGACGTCAGCTTCGTCGGTGGAGGTTGATGGTCGACCAGAAGGCTCTTTGTCTTCAACGCGTTCTCTGCCTTCTTTGAGCCGTTTATACCACTTCTAAACCTTTCTTTCCGATATAGGAATGCTCACCAAATGCCTTCTGCAACAGTCTATACGTTTCCGCAAACAAAATTGAACGCAAGTTCTTTGCTCAATTCATTCAGATATTTCAAAAATCGCCGGATTAGTTTTAGCGACTCACAAAGCCAAGCGTAACTCAAACACTAACGAATATTTTGACGTCAAATGTCACACAGATATCACGGACAGTGCCAGCAACCTAAAAAAGAAAAAGAAAATTGAAATTCCATGAGCCCCGGGAATTTTAAATTGAAAATGGGTCTTACTTTTTGGACACAGTAATATGTTGAAACAATGAACCTTTTAAAAAATTCTATGGCCATTCGAATCCTCCAAACTAACACTTACTTTCAATATTCTGCCGCGATGCTTTTAACACCTCGTGCTAATTTCTTTCTTCCTGTTAGTTTCATTTCCGCTGCAATTCCTATTCAAAGGGAGCCTCGCTGTCTGGACCGGAACTATTTGATTAATCCCGTTTTTCGCCAATTAATTATGGATTTACCAATGACTTCGAAAACACTTCAATATTAAGACAGAGATTGGAATGGGTGGAAATGACTCATCACAGAGTACCTCAGTACCGCAGTTTCGTTGAAAATCTCAGTTAACTTCGGAAAGAGACGAGTATTCTAATGTGACCCAAAAGTAAGACCCATTTTCGATTTAAAATTCCCGGGGCTTATGGAATTTCAATTTTATTATTATTATTTTTTTTTTAATTTTTTGGGTTGCTGGCACTGTTTTTGATATCTGTGTGAAATGTGACATCACAATAATATTCATTAGTGTTGGAGTTACACTTTGCTTTGTGAGACGCTAAAAGTGATTCCGGCGATTTTTGAAATGTCTGAATTTATTGAGCAAAGAACTTTCATTCAATTTTGTTTGCGAAAACGTATAGAATGTTGCAGAAGCCATTCTGTGAGCATTCTTATATCGGAAAGAAATGTTTAGAAGTGGTATAAAAAGTTCAAAGAAGGCAGAAACGAAAAGCCCTCTGATCGACCACCAACCTCTACCGACGTAGCTCACATCCAAAAAAATTAAAGATTTGATGCTTGAAAACCGTAGATTTACAATTAGAGACCTTGCTAATGATGTTGGAATTTCAAAAGGATTCCATTTTCAATTCTATTTTGAGCCTCAAACGTGTCTAATCTCGATGGGTACCGAAAGCACTATAGGCGCCAACTCACACTGAATTGATTCTTGGTGATTTTTTCGCCAAAAATGAAACTCATATCATTCCACAACCACAGTATTCAAAACGTGCGTCTTCTGGCTATTCCCTAAACTCAAAAGACCGCTCCGGGGACACCGTTTTGAGTCGATGGAAGAGATTCAACGTGAATCGGAACGCGCTTTGAAGGCCATCCCTGCCGATGACTTTTCAGCATGCATTGAGGATTGGAAACAAAGTTGGCAAAAGTGCATTGTGTCCGGAGGGGATTACTTTGAGCGCGATGAAATAAATTTGGAAGAATAAATAAAGAGTTTTTGAAGAAAAAAAAAATTGGTCTTACTTGGGCGCAGTTTTAAAAAAGAAAATAAAAGTGAATTTCTACAAATAAAATAAACTGTTTGCTTTTGCGTGTGTTAAGCTCTGCACATTTTTTTTTTCCAACTCAAGAAGGAATGCAATAATTCATCTATTTCAATAAAATAAATATTTTTTCGGCAAAACTTAAATGGTAGGACATCCCTTGTACAAAGAAAAGACATTTTAAATCAAATTTGCCTAGATAAAAATAAATTTGTCTAATCTCCCAAAGAGCCTTCATTTCAAATTTGAGTTAAAATAAAATATAATATAGCGTGTATTGTAATTGCATATGATTTTAGAAAGGGAAATACTAAAGCGTTTAATTAGAAGAAACAATTATTTTAATCAAAAAAAGTTAATTTAAAATAAAATGTAGGGCAAATTCGTATCACAAAGTAAACACACGCAAAAGGACTCTGGTTCCCGTCCGCTGGAGAGTGTGTTTTGCAGTCACTACCTTCAGGAAGACTATAGCGATAATGTGCGTAAATTTCTGTATCGGTTGTCAGCTTATCTGGTAGAATCCTCCTAAGATTTCTTCCAAACGGCACTAAATACAGGAAAGGTAAAATGACCTAAAGACCCCTAAACGTCCTCCCGGAAGGTAATGTCGTGCATTGGTGGGTTGATGGCGGCACACATAAACGGAAAGCCTGGCTCATTGAAGCTAAAAAAATTAAATAATAATACAAAAAGATAAGAATGAAAATAAGGATAAATTCAAAACTAATCTTCCAATTTCAAACAGTCATATTTTTTAAAAATTTATATTATAGAAGTTTATAACAAAAAATAAATTTATTTCAAGGTTTTCGTTCATGAATAATGGTTTACGTTAGTGTACCGTTTATCTTAGAAAATGAGTACAATTTTTTTTTTAAGTCAGCAAAAAGATTTTGTTCAAAAATCTTGTTTGTTTTGTTTTGTTTGTTTGTCAGCAAAAAGTTTGTTTTAACCCAGGGAGGTTCAAAACTATCCCCTCCGCACATTAGGTCCCAGGTATCCACTACACGATGCATAAAAGAAAAAATGAAAATAGGATTAAAAATAAAAAATGAGAAAAAGATGTTGGTCTTGTGTTTCAGCAAATAAAAGTTATTCGTTTCTGTTCCACTTGGTCTCCCCCTTCCAATACTACATTTACTACTACTACTACTACTACTGTTTCTCATACAAGTCTCTTATTATAGTATTCTCTTTATCTTTATTGAATGCAAGAACAGACTGTGTAAACTGTGCACTGTTCATGTGATGAATGAATCCCTTTTTCATGTAGGAAATCGTACTTGAACTGACATCGCGATCGAAGCGTTGATACTTTGATAATTTTCGAGACACTCTTCCGCTACACTCTTCTGCAATCCTTTGTGACACACGAGGGGAAAGAGGATGACTTCGAGATGCTTTCCTTCTTCGACTGTGAAGTCACTTCCCATCTTGGCTTCCTCCGACCCGACTTTCATTTCACGGATGTTTTCCATTCATGAGTTAGAACGCGAAATTTTGAAGGACTCAGTTGCCTTTCATTATTTATTCGTATGCGAGAAATTAATTAGAATACGCTTTTCTTTATTGGACCTATTTAATTAGACATTTGATTTCTAAATAGCACGCTTAAGAAGTTTTATATTCAAAGAAAATAAAAAATATATTCAAACAAAATTAAATGCAACTTGTTTGCTCAATTAATGCAGACATTTCAAAAATCTAACTATAAAATATCTACATTATATCTGATCTATTTATAAAATATCTCGATTAATTATAACATCTAATTATAAAATATCTCAATTATATCTGACATCTCAAAAATCTAATTATAATCAAAATATGAAATATATCCAATGAATGCGAGTTCTTTGCTCAATGAATTCAGACATTTCAAAAATCGCCAGAATCAGTTTTAGCGTTCTCACAAAGCCAAGCGTAGCTCAAACACTCATGAATATTTTGACGTCCAATTTCCCACAGATGTCAAGGACAGTGCCCAGCAGCCTAAAAAAGAAAAAAAAAATTGAAATTCCATAATAGCCCCGGAAATTTTAAATTGAAAATGGGTCTTACTTTTTTAGACACAGTAGTAAGCGGAACAATATAAACAAGATAAAACAATCAATAATACTGTTGTTAATAATCGATAATTACTAATCGACTGTTGTTTCCAAGCGCAGGAATCTTTGATCACGTCAATAGCCAATATAACAGCAGAGATGTAGCAAATCCAACGTTATCCAGATAAATCCCGGGGAAAGTCTGCTACACTGCAAAAAAATTTTTGCGTGCCAAGACAGTTTTGAAAGAAATCTTCAAAGGAGACATCTGGTGGATTCTCACTTTCCTCCTTTTGTTCAATGGAAGGGTATTTTAGCCTACAGAATTGCCGTGCCCACATCTACCACTTCCGCTTTTGGGTTAGGTATCTCTTTTCGAGTTTCGCTAAGTTCATTTGCACGCATTTCCACGTGTAAATTTTTTTTTTTTTTTTTTTTTTTTTTCCTACTTTAATATTACAATTTAGTAAAAAAAAAAAAAAATAATTGAAGGCCATTTCTTTCTAAACAGGGTTGCCATAAAATACCTTATCCTGTTTGGATGCGTCTGCAGCTAAAGGTAATGAATGGATCGAAAGCAAATTTCTTATATATACTACTGTGTCCAAAAAGTAAGACCAGTTTTCAATTTAAATTTCCCGGGCATATGGAATTTCAATTTTTTTTTTTTTTTTTTTTTTTTTTTTTTTTTTAGGTTGCTTGGCACTTTCCTTGCCATCTGTGTGAAATTTGACGTCGAAATATTCATTAGTGTTTTGAGTTACGCTCGGCTTTGTGAAACGCTAAAACTGACTCCGGCGATTTTTGAAATGTCTGAATGAATACAACAAAGAACTTTCGTTCAATTTTGTTTGCGGAAACGTACAGAATGTTGCAGAAGGCATTCGTGAGCATTCCTATATTGGAAAGAAATGTTTAGAAATGGTAATAACAGTTCGAAGTAGGCAGACAATGCGTTGAAGACGAAGAGCCCTCTGGTCAACCTCAACCGACGAAGCTCACGTCCTAGATTTGGTGCTTGCAAACCGTCGATTTACAATTATAGACTTTGCTAATGATGTTGGAATTTCAAATAAAAAAAAGATGTTTTAAAATATGTTTTGGGCCTCGTCAAATCTTGATTGGTACCTAAAACACAGATTGCTCCAGCTCATACTGCATTGATTCTTCGTAATTTTTTCGCCAAAAATTAAACCCATATCGTTCCACAACCCCCATATTCACTTGATTTAGCATCGTGCTACTTCTAGCTATTCCCTAAACTCAAAAGACCACTCTGGGGACATCATTTTGAGTCGATTGAAGAGACATTTAAAAAATCGCCGGAATCAGTTTTAGCATCTCACAAAACCAAGCATAACTCAAGCACTAATGAATATTTTGATGTCAAATTTCACACAGATGTCAAGGACAATGCCAACAACCTAAAAAGGAAACAACATTTGAAATACCATATAGCAGGGAAATTTAAATTGAAAACTGGTCTTACTTTTTGGACGCAGTAGTATATCTATCTACTATTTTCTTTGGGTTGGCCTTTATTGTGTACAAGATATTACGTCCGGTGTATAGCGTTTTCTACCGCTGTGCGTAAGCTATCGCTTCGGATCTTTGTAACAGTCCATCGTATGTTCTCTTTCAAATGACAATCTGTACCGCCACCAATAAGTGCAACGCATTTAAGGGTAGCCAAAAGTCACATGGGGTGATGGCGATGAGAAATCTATTTAGATGTGCAAAATTCCTAAGCAGCACCAAAATATCTTCTATCAGCGAATTTCGGTACTTCCCCCTACTTTTCCAAATTCATTTCTCCCATGTCTTTCACAGACTGTAAATAACCCAATGAATGAAATATTTTTTTAGATTAAAACATTCAAATTCATGTTATGCGTGTATGTCAAATTAAATTTTAAGTTGTAGAATTTAACAGTAAATAAGGAAAAAAAAAAGAAAAACTTTTATAAAAATAAATAAATAAAACCGTGTTTTGAGAATAACCGGTGTAAAAATTTGGCATGCATTTCATGGGAAAAATATACATCATTTTACCAGTCGATTGACTTATGTTACATACCATTGGAAAGATGAAATCCTGCACTGCTCTATTTAAAAATAAAATAAAAAAATTTTGTTCAATTCCAACTTCCCTTTTTAGGATCCTTAATTATTTTTTTTCGTTGAACTATTTACAAGCCTTCGATGTACTAATAATACCAAAAAAAATATGAAATATTATTAAAAATAGTGGCAATTTATTGTGTATTTAGAAATCGTGCATCTAGCAAATTTAAACTAACACGATCATATTATGAACTTAACTGCATTTTCTAATGAATTCATCCTAAATTATATTTGTTATCAGAATAAATGAATTTATTAAAGTCTCAGTTATAATCTCGATCTTATTTCCATATATATATATATATTTTTTTTTTTACAGTTCCTAAATTATTAAGATTTCTCAGTTTAGATTAATACCGATGAGGATGTTGAAAAATCAAGATTGTGGCGATGTAAAAAAACCGATGACTTGCAGACGTCAAACCAGTCGATTAAGGGTTACGCATAAGATACGAATGACACTATTTATACAGAAAAAAGTTCTGGCGACCTATCATTCCAAGAAACATTTTATCGATTTTATATTTAAATCGGCTTCCACACAGACTCATCTCTAACATTTAAAAGTGATTTCGAATAGATCACGTAAAAAGTATGAAAGAAATCACTAAAGGTTTTACTTCGTATAATTCTACAGATATCATACTACCTTAAAATGTATAAATTAAAAATGATGTGTGATTCAATGACATCACAACACAATTGATGGCATAATTTTAACCCGACTCGTAAACCAACCCGACTCGTGCTCAGAGGCAATGTGCGCCGCTGGTGAACATTAGAGCAGAGGTTCCATCCGCTGGCGGCTTTGTGGTAGACACTGTTTCAGAAAACGAGAAGACTCGATGACGTTTGTGGTGTTCATCATCTTGCCTCGTGAGCCAGGCTATCTTATGGGAGTTTTTCGGCTTTTTTTTCCATATGATATACAAATACGGGATAGTTCCCCAAAAAAGTCCTCCCTAATGATGACATTCGTCACAGCTTATCCCTCCCTGCTACTCAAAATTTTATGCTTAAACTTGCGACTAATTTTTACGCAAATCTTGATTTTATTCCCAATGATGAAATTCGCAATCTTCCTAGATACGATTTCACATTGCCGGAAAACGCTAAACGCCCTCGGGCGACACTGCACAATTTGCAATTGACCTAGACGAACTGGCTCAGTGCTCAGGGTAGAGTCCTCGTTGCCGAAAGGCAGCGGGTTCGAACCTGACCTGTCCCCTTAGTCATCATTTCTAGCAGCAATTACTCTACTCCGTAGTATACTCCTATTTGTATTTTTGTATATTTTTTCAGTAACTGGTTTTTTATCTTTTTTCTTTTTCTTTTTATATTTTCATCAGTCTTTTAAATTTTAACTTGTAATTTTTTCATTATTGGGCAATACCTTGATCATTTATTACTGTTTATAATCATGTTTTATACCTTTCACCAATGAACTCTAAAATACCATCCTGGAGTAATAGGTCATTATAGACCAAGGAACTCCGTGAACTCAAGGACGACGACGAAAAGTCCTCCCGGATGGCACTATCCTCCTTCTTCAGAAACGGGGAGGCAAGTCAGACTTCTATCTACGAGTGTTCATGTTCATCCAGCATTGCCACCGCCAGGATTCAAACCAGAGCGCTAGCCAGTTGCCCATTAGGCCGCTATACGCCTGTCAAGTTACTTATTAGAATAACATGTTATAATATGTACTACTGTGCCCAAAATGTAAAACCAATTTTTGGGGGGGAAAACGTCGCTTTGAAGTGTGTGAAACAATGCTTTCTGACTATCAGGACAAGTTAAAATGCATCATAAATGAAGCATCATCCACCATCCAAGGCAACATCTGCCTTCACAACCAACAAATATGTCTCTTTCATTAATATAACTGGGATAATAACCTGTTTCTGACCCTTGTCAGACCAACAATCTTCTTGAGACACATTGCAAACCAGCTTAACAGTAAAGAGCACAGACATCCACTAACTTGCATTCCAATTAGCATGAGTGCATATTTAATCAAATCTTGAATTTCGGTGGCGTGGTATGGGAGGGCCGGATGCTGAATGTCTCGCATACAATAATCCGTGAAGCCTTCTGCGCACTGTTGATCTGGATACCAGTCTCTCAGAAGCTCCTGCAAGAGAAGATCTGAAATAAGTTGGTGTGGCAATTTTGCCACCATGCAATGTTCTAAGTCTTCCTCGAATGTACGCTCTGGAAGCCAATTCTGTTCTTAGAAATCCGTTCCAAAGTCTATTAATTATAGAAAATCTATTCAAGAAAATCTAGAAAATCTATTTACATTCAAATATCTTGCCACTCTGGTTATCTTCCATTCGTCCAATAGCGCGCCATCGTAGTTCGTCAGATAAACATTCATATTTAAATCATGATAATCCCGAAATTTCACTAAGCAAATTTTACTTGTAGACGCTTTTAAATCCTGTTGTCGGCCACATATCCAATGATTTTAATTGGCGGGAAATCCACTGATTTGCATGTAATATTCTTATGAAACATTACTTTTTACATATACTACAAAATATTAAAATTTATTTATTTCACGCCATTTCACCACTTTTTTTTTTCCATTAATGTTTGGAAAGCATTGTATGTAACTTCGTATAACATAATTCAGCAGGCAACAAATCTTCGTTAAAAGTTATTTGATGTAAATAATTTGTTTCCCCTCTAACTATAAAAAAAAGGTATTTTGTAGAAGAGTTTTTTTTTTTTTTTTTTTCCCTACCTTCAATCTCGCTCTCTCTCTGATTATTACTGCAAACACTATCCGAAAGGTGGAATTAATAAAATCCTTCTAGTGTTAAGAAAAATGGTCAGATAATTCCATAAAATTTTTTTAAAAAATTCAATTTATACAAAATTTTAATATCTGAAGTATTCTAATTGCATCACTCAAAAAATAACCACATAGATAAAAAAAAAAAATCTGGTAGAATGAATATCTTGTTGTCATTCATATAAACTCATTCACATTAGACTATTTTTCTGGATTATTAAAACGAAATAAAGGAAATATCTCATTTTTGGAGCAAAAATGCGAAATTTGTCGTTTTCGTAGTAAGGCATGAATTTTGAAACAGCTTGGCGCAGATTTTCCACCCCTCAATTAATCATCCTAAACTAATTTTTCAGGCAAATATATCATTAAAACATTATACCAAATTACAACAATTTTTTTAATTAATCACAATTTTTAAATATGCATTTACACTTTAATTTGAAATTTTAACTTCAGTGCTAATAATATTGAAATGCATCAATAGATGGCTGCACTAGTTGGTTATCCACATTCTGATACAAGTAACATAGAACTACGAAGTCTTGATTATTTATTTGGCCAATATATTGAACAATTGCAATTGTAAGCAAAATGAATAAAGAATATATGAAATATAAATTTCTGGAGATATTCCAATTTATATATATATATATATATATATATTTTAAATATAGAACTTCACTGATGCATTGAGTGTGATATTTATTTAAAAATTAAGTTGCCTTTATTTTTTCATACAAACAAGTGTTACTTAACTGAAAATTTTCTTTAGAATTATAAAAAGTCACTTTAAAAAGGTTTCAAATTCTTAATATCATTCAATACAAAGAAAACAGCAGCCGTAATTTTTGAAACCTGAACAATACATTTTTTACACAATATGCCATCTGTAAAATATCATAAATCTTCGATTTGAAAATACACTCATATCCATAAATTAAGGATAATGAAGTTCAGGCAAAGAAAGAGACAGAAGCAAAACAAATTTGACTTATTTGTAAAGTCTATTTATTAAACAAAAGGTAAAGAGCAAAAAAAATGCTATATGTTTGACATAATTAATAAAAATTGCGATTTTTACTCCCTGGAGCAAATTTCAAAAAAGTACCTATTTACAAAAAACAGTATAAAATGGTTAGTATGATGGTTAATGTGGCGTATGTCTCCCGGACGATGCAATACAGGCCTTACAACGCCTAGGCATGCAGAGTATCGAATTACCAATCTGATCTTGGGGAATATTACACCACTCATCAAGCAATGCCCTCCGAAGTTCCGGTTGACAGGTGGGAGGGGGTTGACGGGCTGCAATTCGTCTGCCAAGCATATCCCGCACATGCTCTATTGGATTCAAGTCCGGTAAGTATGCTGGCCAATCCATACGGGTGATATCCTCCAATTGAAGGCATTCGTCTACAATGTTTGCACGGTGAGGACGGGCGTTGTCATCCATAAACAGAAATTCAGCACCCATGGCGCCCCGAAACAAACGTACATGTTGTTCCAGAATGGCATCCCGATAGATGTGACCTGTCATCGTTTCACTCTGAACATGCAGGTCAGTTCTGGAACCAAGAATTATTCCTCCCCAAACGAGCCATCCTGAACACCGCAACGGATACCTGGCGCTCTCCACATGAAGGTCCGGCGAGAATCAGACTGCAAACTAAACCTGGACTCGTCGGAAAACATCACACAAGACCACTGTTGCGGTGTCCACAATGCATGCTCTCTACTCCAGGTTAATCGCAGGCGACAGTGAGTTGCGGTAAGTGGAAAACATCTGACAGGCCTACGAGCATATAGACCAATGTGCCCTAAGCGTCTGTACACAGTCTGCCTTGAAACTGTCGTACCGGTAGCTGAAGAGAGCTGACGGGACAGGTCTGATGCTGTGCTCCGTCTGTTTCTTTTGGCAGGAACTGCTAAATACCGGTCCTCAATCGGCGTTGTAACTCGGGGGCGACCTGTGCTGTAACATCTACTCACATTACCATCATCTTGGAATCGTTGCCGAAGCCCGGAGATGACACTCTGGGCGATTCCAAGTTCCTCGGATACTTCCAGCTGGGTACGTCCACATTCCAGTCGTCCGATAATTCTACCACTTAAAAAATCATCCAAATGCTTCCTTTGTGCCATAACTACGCGGTTATTGCACTGAAAGGCTTTTAAAGCGCTTGTGAACAATTTTACTTCTTTGCCACCATTCCTTATATACCCCTCTCTTACACTCTCGTCATTGTGACGTACTATCCGCGCCATCTGGTGGTTTCCTGTAATTTGCATATTCTTCTTCAAGATGTGTGTGATAATTCTACAGGTGAAATTTTTATTTTAGAGTTCAATTTCTGTGTGATTCTGAATTATCCTTAATTTATGGACATGAGTGTAATTTTGCCTAGTTCCCTTTTCAAAATTAAATATATTTTATAATTATTGAATTTCTAACATCACTTATGGCTACAGAATCATTATATTTTAGCCATACTGTCCAATACCATCGTACTCATTTTAAAAGAGGAACTCGTTTGGGGATAGATCTGAAAGGCAAACTCTCATTTCCTCGTCAATACATTGAAGATTTCGTCTCTTTTTACACTTCATTGTGGTGAGAGTAGAAAATTTTAATTCACATAAATATGAGGTTAAAAATTGTAGTCAAATTTCCAAAGCTTTTATACATATTGGCACGGTTTTTTCTTTTATAGAAATTTTAAAGGTTTCAAGAAACAATTCCTTATGTTCAATCATTTAATGGGTATGACTACTTGTTCAGTTAATGGTGAAGTCTCAATAGAAAAAAATTTTTAAGATTAAAAATTGCATAGACACTAACACTTTTAGTAGTCAACTATTATAAGTGACCATTCCTTGTTTCTAAGAAAACATTGGAGCATTATTGCCGTTTGGCACTTTTTATGTGGATAAAAGAAAAAACATTATCAGAAAAATTAATTTATGAAAGCTGTCTTTGAATGTTAAAACTTAAAAAGAGTAATTTCTACATTTATTCAATTCCTACTATTAGTTCATACTCTCCCTATATATATTTATATATATTGTTCAAATTTTCAATCGTATTAAAATACATTCTATTCATCCACTCAAGTTTAAATACATTTTTTTAAGCTTGTAGTGCATGACACTGGGTGTTAATACAGTTTTTTCAAATATTAAGTAAATTTAATTAATTAATTTTAGTTGTTTTTTAGATTTAAGTTGCATGTATCTACCAATAGATGGCGCCAGATGTAAGAGGAAATCTTCGACTTAAAAAGTAGGAATTGGACTTTAAATTTTTTTTTTTATATTACTTGCTTTTATAAATAGATACATATATCTCTGGAATACCACAGGGCGAATATGGTAATCTTCTAGCCAGTACGCTTTGAAAACCACTGCTCTAGTGCAAAGATTAATTTTTAATTCATATTTTACAACCCAATTTGTTACTTAAGAATAATCTTCTCAGACCGAAAATATTACAGATTGCATTTTGAATTCTTTACAACAAATATATTTTTAATTTTATTTCTTGTAATCCTTGGAAATACTTTCAATCTTGTCATTGAATGTAGCATTTTATATTTCTCATCGGATTTTTTATTCATTATATGAAATTCAACTATTAATAAACATTTAAACAAATTTACCCAACATATTCTATTAAAGCATTTTGTCTGCAAAATAAATAATTTCACTAAAATATCATTTGCATTCAATGAAAACTTATTTTTTAATTAAAAAATATTTTTAACTTATATTTAACTAATCTCATTAATAATTATTTAATGAAAATATAAATTTTTAATGATATATTAATGAAATTGAGCCCTTCTAAATTGCAAAATACATTTAGGCCAACAAAATCAATCTACAGCACTTTACCATTTCAATTACTAATCTGCAGTATAATTGAATGTTTAATGTCAGCATATATCATATCCTAATTTAAAGTATTGTATGATACACTTATTTATATGGAAAAACAACTTGATTGTGGATACCAGTTTTTGAACATGTCAAATTTCCCAAAACTGCATAAAACAAATTAAGACCTCTCTCCCGTCCTTCCTGAACTCTTGCAGCAAAATTGCAAATAAAATATAAAAGAAAACCCTTCACGGTCAGCTTAATGTTGCATTTTATTACTGTCTATAAAATATTTCATGCTATAAATATATTTTTGAAATGTATAACAAATTCACGGTAGATGTAATTTTTAAACCTAAAACATAATTGCATCTAACACAGCAATCAATATCATGTAATAGAAAAATCTTTTAGGTTTAAACAATTTTTTTTAAACACGAGTAAAAATTTTGATTTGCTTTCCATCCTTCCTCTTGTATTCCACATTTATTTCTAAGTAAAAGACATTTCCACATGTTGAACCTTGTTTTCATTTCACATTTATTCAAATGTAAACATAAGAAAGCGAATTTTTTTTTTTTGCAATTATAATTGTGTATTTTTCTCTACTTTGACACAATCTACTTTTTAAAAAAAATGTATTAAGTTTCAAATATCTTTCAGAATATTATGTCTACTTATTGAAAGGATAATTAAAAAAACCAGTTATATTATGCAATTTTTCCAACAGGAATTTTTAAATGTACAAATAAAATATTACATTAGTTGATTTGAAAATACAATGTTTTGCAAGTTATACACCTGTATTGAGTATCCCATCCTTATTGATTATAACCTTTTATCAATTTAAGATTTTGCTATTTAAAGTTGCATTGATAGCCAGCTTCTAACTTTAAAAAACTTTTTTTTTTTTTTTACTAAGAATTTATTTTAAATAAAACTAAGGAATTAATGCCCTTCAAACCAAGAGCAACATTTAAACTTGAAACAGAAGCAACTTAGAAAAACATACCTTAGCTTTGTATCTCAACATAATTCAATCTGTAAAACAACGCTTTTTACAAAAAGAACTTGTTTGTTAGTTTGACATTCCAAAATTTTTTAAAATGTACTTTTTTTTATCCTTGGGAATAAATTGCAATATCTCAATTATTATAATTCAGATGTGTGATAACATGTCTAAATTTATAGTTAATTGCTTTCAAAAATGAGTATACTTGTTCACAATTTAGATGAGCATTTAATATCAATGATTTATCTATTGATAATTATGTAGTATCTGGCAGCAGAAAATTTACCCTAAAAGTCCTCAAAGAAAGTCAATGCTCATCATATGTTATATATATTAGATGAAAAATACAGGACCAACAGATGTACAACAAAAATATTTATGCAAGAAATTGCTTTTTAGTATGTTTCAGTTCGTTCCATCAACTGAAGTTAGATTATATAATTATTTCCCTTTTTAGTATTTAACTAAGCATATTAAAAAGGGATAGAAATCAAATTTAAGATGGTACAAAACAAAGTGCAATGAATATAAGCATGTGAATTCTAAAGAAATGTGTCTATGTATCAAATATTTGCAAGTATATATGTGCATAACATAGCAACAATAAAATATCCTCTACTGAAAAAATAATTATACTTACTTGAACTCTTTTCCCCTTAAAAAGTTAGATAGCATAATTGTCACCATAAAAAAAATTGCCTTCTTTTATTTTTAATGGATGGCAGCCATTTCAGAGAAGCATTACATATATGGATACCATTCCTTTAACCTAACCAAAGGAATTGAAACTAATCCAAGTCTTTTCATAGAATGCATTTAGTAAAGTTATACAATAATTGGCAGAACTCTCAATAAACAGTAGAAAAAAATGACTTTGAGCAAATATGAATTTCTTATTGAAATCTTGCTTTATGAAATCCATACAATATTCCTCATTGAAACACGACTGAATTCATCACAGAAGATATTGTTAGTGAATTATGAGACCTAGGAAGAACATTAAGTAAAATAATCATAGAAGGCATGTCAATTTTTATCTTGCAAAAGATTTACTGAACAAGAAACTTTGCAATTCATTAAAAAAAATTTAGCAAAATAATAAGAGCAGTCATTACTGAATTCGCATCCAACTTGTCCAGGTACAACAAAACCTTTGATTCGCTATTTTTTAGCTAACAGAAAAAAAAGTAACATTTTAACACAAATCAAAGAACTATTGTACAAAAATATAAATGTACATGAATCAAAACTCCTTGATGACAATGTAAATTAAACATACAATGCTGGAAAATATATCAATTGATTCGTTTTCTGCCAATAAATGCTAATCAAAACAGAAATATTTATTCCAGTAGACAATTTTCACAACGACTTAGCTGCCATGGCCAAAAAGATGTTCCAAAAAAATTTGACCATTATTTCTGTAGCAAATTACGAAAACAAAGAATTGAATCGTAACATTCCTTCCTAAAATTATAAGTAATCCAAGTAATATATTTACATATATATTAATTTTAAATAAGTGAAGCCAAATTATTCTTTATCAAACAATCCACAATACTAATGATTTCTGTTAATATTTGGAGCCATATTGTTAGAAGGTAAAACACTTTTAGTAAAATTTTAATTTTTTGAAATATTTTATTTACTTATAAGGTTAATAAATATTTGATGAATATATTTTCGTTTTTCTTTGTCTATAATATATTTTTTTTTCAATATAAAATAAATTTACTTATTTTTTTTCTTGCATAGAAAGACAATTCTATTCAAACTAAATTATCCATTACATACAGCACTTTTTTTTCCCTCCATATAAATTTATCCATTTCAACAAACACACAATAGAAATTATGCATATTTCAACATTCCTTGTTTAGATATTGGGTTATTTTTTGGCTAACGGATATCTTAAACCAAATTGCAATGTACTTTAATTGAAATGAAGGGGAATTTTACCCTTACAAAGTTTTCATTTTCATTCAGTAAGAATAAATTTACTAAAACTAACCATTAAATGTATTTCAAAATATTTGAATAACATCTATAAAATTTTATGTATTATTAAGAATTAGTTAAACAGAATTTAATTGTATTTTTATATCTTACTATTTTTTATGAATGTCAATAGCTTATATAGTTAAAAATAATCACAATCATTAAGTTTTTTCATTTTTTATTACAATATATTCATATTGGTAAATTTGCATTTTAAAATAGTTATAGATGTCAAATCAAACCAGATACTACAAAAAAAAATATTTGAATTTCCTTGCCAATTTCAAGCCCACTAATTAAATTTAAAGCATTTAGCCCTGAATTAGCTTAAAGTACTTTATCCTTTACATCTTTTACACTTATTGCATACAAAGAAAATTGGTTTTAGATATTCTCATAACAATAAAATACAGGACAAATACGTTTGTTGAGTGAATTATTTAATTCATAACAATTACACCTACAAAACTTGGATGGCAAAAATCAAACATCGATGATTTAAGATTTGGCCTTTAAAGCAATTAAAATCGAAAATTTGATTATGTTACCTAACCCAAGAAAACTAAAAACCCTATTTTCAGCAATAAGTATAAATAGATTACTTAATGATATGTGAAGATATTAACAAATGGAGCTGAAAGGAGATTAAAAAAAAAACATCTATATTTGTTCTGAAAATGCATCACTTGTGTGTGTGCGACTACTGACAAGAATTCCTTTTTATTTGGAATGTGCCTTGACACAGACAAAAAATGTTTTTACAACACTGGACCAAGCATGGACATGCTACTTGAAAAAAAAAAAAAAAAAAAAAAAAAAAGTTCTGCACGAATTATAAGCATAAGAGATGAAGTGGATAAAACACACACAGGCTATGTACACTTTCCGAAAAGGTTGGATCGTGGGACATGAAACTGCAAGACGGCTTGCTTTAAAATTATCAGTATGGCTGGTAACCTTGTCCAGTGGTGGTACCACGCCTTGCCTTTCCTGGGGCAGGAGGCTGCTGGGCACCTGCGATTAAATAAAAAGTTAGTTTAATGAAAGGTAGTGAAAACATGCAAAAAGTTAAAGAGAAAAGAAATTTAACTATTGCAGAAAACTGCAAAAAAGAATTCACAGTAAATATGTTGCTCATTAGATGTGCATATCTTTTATGAAAAGTGTTAGTTTTTCACATTTTTATTTAGTTGGTTACCTCATTCATGTTTAATGCATTAATGCATGTTTTGCATTAATGTAATGTTTATGAAAATTGCAAACCGCCCACAACCAGTCCCAATAAATAAAAAGGAAATAATGAATACAGTGTGTAATAAAAACTCAAAATTACTACTGTGCAAAAAATAAAAAACTAAGACAAATATGATGAAAAATAGGCTTTTTATTCAACGAAAAAACAATTCATGAAATTTGTTTCAATGTGGCTTTTCAACAAAATCTCAAAAGTCTTTTCATAAAAGTCCTGAGTTGAGTATAATTTAACACACAAGGACATAAAAAATATGTACAATGGCGTTTAGCATCTCTATGGTGCTTTACTCACCATATCCGCCAGAGTAGCCATTTTGTCCATAACCACCCCAGCCATTATAATTGTAGCCCCCATAACCAGGGCCACTGTAACCAGAGCCATAACCTCCGTAGCCACCATAGTCTCCATAGCCACTGTAGCCGCCATAGCCACCTTGACCTCCATAGCCGCCGTAGCCAGGCATGCCGTAATCCTGGCCCCAACCTCCAGCTGGGCCACCTGTAAGAATTAATAAACATTATATACGTGTGAACTAATAAATTATACCAAAACTTGACATTCAAAAATTAATGAAGTTAATACTAAAAATTTTAACATTTTATGCCAAGTAAGATTGAAATATTATGCAGAGAAAAACAAATAGATCGCCTGGAATGGTAAATATCCAGTTTAATGCTGGAAACTGACGAATTACTTGTTGATCATTATAATCAGGCGAATGCAGTATAATTTTGAAAGAAAAAATTTACAGTTAACACAGAATCATTAAATATTTTATGCTGTTATAGGTATAAAACTATTATTTCATTTTGGCTGCTTAAATCAAAATATAACTTAACGAATACAAAAATACGAATAAATAAAACTAACGAATACAAATAATCCATCTATTTTTAATTTTTTATTTAAAACACCTCAGTCACTAGCAACCAATTAAAATAAGGTTTATAAAAAAAACTTGGATGAGAAGTTGACTGTAATTTTATAGGAACAACTTTTGACATATTTAAGTAGTGACAAAAATTTAAGAAAATCACATAATTACATGATCAAAAGCAGATTCTTTTTCAATTTATTTTTAAGATTTTTTTTATCCATGAAGATAATGGAAAATTCTTACTTTTAATATTTATTTCTGCAGGTTTTTAGTAGGTTCCCATTATAATACTTTTAATAATTTTATGTTTCTAAGGAAACACTCATGTTTTAGCTGAATTTATAACACTGTTTTTAAGTCTTAAGGCATTTTTATTTACTATTCAATTATCAATTGTTAAATAAGTTAATAATAATTATCAATTAATGTATTGCATTCTTGCATTGGAGGCATACACAAATATTTCAAGATTTGAAGCTGAAAAGACTAGTATTTTACCTCTTCCTCTGCCTCTCCCAGCCATGCCACCACCACGGGTCAGCCTGGGGTCAGGTTTTGTGGTCGCTTTCTTAACATCACATTCCTTATTTCCTATTTTTTGCTTTGGCTGTTTACAAACTTGATCAACTGTCATCTCATCTTCAAAAGTAACAAAGCAAAATTGTCTTCTTTGATTCTTAACCTTGTCAAATGGAAGCTCGACAGTCTCTACCTGATAAACAATAATTTCATAAAATGTTATATAGGAATAAATATATAGATTAAATAACATAAATAAGCAATAGTTTTATATTATTTTGTTAAACAGTTAAGATAAATAAATTATGAATAATTTACATTTGCTAAGTTAACTAAATTATCAGGTAGAACAAGGACAGTAAAATGAAACTAAATAACTAACAACTACAATAAAAACATTACTTACATGCAAATATTTATATTTTATAACATGAAACATTTGAATATATAAATTTATTAAACTAATTATTTTCTATGCTTCTCGTATTTATTATTACATTCAAAAAAAAATTCTTAAACGTTTATAAATTTTTTTAAAGTTAACTTAAATATTTATTTAAATTATGATTCTTTAATAGTTTTATTTCCTCATTCTTAATTTGATTGAAAAATAAAATCAATTGTGTTTTAAATAATTCTTACTTTTCCAAAATGTTCAAAATAATTACGAATGTCAGCTTCAGTCATGTCTGACTCAATGCCTCCAACAAATATTTTTTTAATACCAGGACGAACTTTTGCACGCTTGGCTTCAATTTGTTTGCCTTTAATAGTATGAGGTCCATTGTGCAGAACCTTAGTAAAAAAAAAAAAAAAAAAAAAAAAAGAAATTACTAAAAAAAGAAAAATAAAATTTTTTCGGTAAATTTAATCCAAATTTAAAAGTTACTCACTGAGTCAACAGAATCCCGACTAGCAAATGCAACAAATGCAAAACCACGAGATCGACCGCTTGTAGGATCTGTTTTAATGTTTACTTCTGTGACTTCTCCGAATTTGGAGAAATATTCCTTTAAATCTTCTGCAAAAATTAAAATCATTCAGTTTTAATGTTTTAAGTGAAAATTTAACACAGAAACAATGCACAAATTACTAACAAAAAATTTTAATTCAATTACTACAAATGAAAGAACTTTGTAAAAATGTAAATTTTAATAAAATTTTGATTACTTACTTTGATTAGTATCTCTACTAATTCCACCAATAAAAAGTTTTCTGAAATAAATAATTTTCAATTATTAAAAACTCAAAATTCATTATTTTACTTCCTAAATAAATTACTACATCAAAAAAGGAATATTAAATTGAATACTTTTTTTAATTTACTATGAAACAACACATGAAAACATCAAGAACAAACTATCGCATCTCAATCATTCATCAATAAAATCTTATAAACATTGTTCAAGTACTGAATTTTTATCTTGCTTTTAATCCTGTAATCCTTTATGCCAATGAACTCACAATAATATCATTAAAATAGGGTTCTATTAACCCCCTCACTGTATTTTTAAGAGTTTAACAACAAGTTTTTTAATATTTTTTTTAACTTAGTTTTAATTGTTTTAGTTTTTTTTAACGAAAAGACAAACTTTTTAAATATTAAATTCAACTTATTAAGTTTAATTATTCTTTTGACAGTAAATAAATTCAAGTTCTTAATTTAATAAAATTAAAAACTTATAAGCAAAGAAATTGGAAAAGTTTGAACTTTTGTTTTTTGTTCATATATATATCAAACCCAATTCGACCCCAGTCACTCCCTTACGCATGTTAATCACAGTCCTCCGATGAAAAACTAATTTCAAAATTAAAACTAATAAGAGAAATGGATTTTGATCTGAATCATGCTTTATTGCACATCAGCTAACAAAACTGCCATAGAATTCTGAAGTCTCTTCAATTGATCTGTAATCAATTACTGGTGTAAAAATAAGCTTAAATTTGCTAAATATATCAAACAGTTTCAAATCACATAATGCAACTGATCAAAAGTGTGAGGATAATATTTAATTAGCACTGAAAATAATTCACCTTAAAATTAAAAATCTCATATCTTGAAAAATTGTGGTTATATATAAACACAATGTAATTTTATGAACACAATTCAAGACTCATATTTCATTAGAATTTAGTTTATAATATTTAACATGCATCTTACAAAATTTTTTATATTATTCTGAATGATTTTTATTTCTTTGTTTTCTATTTATTTTTATACCAATGCTATTAGGGTTAGGATTACCACCTACATGTTAATTGACTGACTGAACTTCAGTTTCTTACATAAATATTTAGTCACATATCTTATATAAATTAACTCTTAATTTGCTAATTATGTAGTAATGAAATACTGGCAAAATAGTTCATTAAAACAAAATGACCATTTGCAATTAAAAACTTGTACATTATTTAAAGTGAGCTAATTGACTAACTGTCAAGTATTTCCATAACTGTTACCACTAGATAACTTCACACAAAATTAGCTGAATTGAATAAAAGGTTAATAGATATGTTAACCATACAATTAAAACAGCATATATTTTTAAAAGATAGAAATTTTTAACTCCTATAAAAGATATGTAAACAATTCAAAGTAAACAAAAGATATGCAAGCTGAAATTAAATGCTTTGAAACTACAATTTATCAGTATTTCGTTGTACTTTTACTTGAACAAACCTCGTATTGTTGTCTTGACCAAAAAAACAATTCTCACATAAAAAAAATAGTTATCACAGAAAATAAAATCACATTTTTAAGATAACGTTCAATTATTAATAGCAATAATATTATTTAAATAAACCATATCATAATTAAAATTTAAAAATTTTTAAGTTAATAACATTTTACAAAAGGAAGTTGTATACATAATGTGTCAAAAATGGCCAACTTCAATAGACGAAATATAAGAAAATATTTTCATAATATAGTATAAGCATTAGATAGAAATTTAAACATAATATATTTTCCCACAATATTTACTACAAATCAATAAAATATAAACACAGTAAGACTTCATCAATTTTCGGATTAATATGGATATAAAATGCCGCTCGCTGATAGTATTTAACACGCCGCCATTTGCCGCGCTGAGTAGGGGCCGGCCGACGCCACTAACGAATGTTGAACACTTTCTTAATTTAAGATATTACAAATAACATTTTTGTATTTTTATTATATTTTAAATAAAAGCAATGCTTTTTATTTATGAAGGGTCTGAATATATTGTTAACTTACTTATCTTCTTCGGAAGAGGATTTATTGGATGAGCCTGTATCACCAGTACCATTCCCTTGATCTTCCACGTCTCCGTTAGCCTGTCCTTGCTGCTGGCCCTCGTTAAAATCAGTATATTCTCCATAATTTTGATCTTCGGACGTAAAATTGTCCTCGTATTGCTGTTGATCCTCCATGACTTATACAAATAAGACAGTTCTTTGTTACTAGTAAAGTTAGATACAGGGTTTCACAAAAAAAAATGTCCAGTGCTGAAGTTCAGTATGTTGCCATTTTCATGCCAGCAATTTTGAATGCGGGGAAATTTCAAATTTGTGCTATGTGTCACGCCTTTAGACCCAAAGAGAAAATCATAAATTGAAAAGCATATTATGTTATGGATTTTAAATTAGTTTTTTATTGAAGATGTAACTTTTTTAATTATATTGTCATTATTTTTTTTTCTCGTCGTTAGTGTTACTGAAATTTGACTTCATCATCAACAACAACAAAAAAATTCAATAAGTTCTCTTTATAAAACTTTCGTGTTTAGCAAGCATACTAATCAATCCGCTTGACTGTCGATATTTTCCTTTCAATATAACTTTCAAAAAATAAGAAAGCACCTGGCTATTAAGACAAAATGTTTCACATCGATTTTATATATATATATATTCAAATCGGAAACATTTTTCCGTTTGGAAATTCTATCTATGATCTGTATGCAAATATTTTTAAAAAACTCTAGTGCATCATTAATAATACATCTTTAAGAATCAGTTACTGTTTCGAATGTGAAAATCATTTTGTATATTCACAAGCACCCTGTTGTTTTAATAAAGTAGTAAATTCCGC
The DNA here is from genome assembly GCA_021605075.1 of Caerostris darwini. Lineage (NCBI taxonomy): Eukaryota > Metazoa > Arthropoda > Arachnida > Araneae > Araneidae > Caerostris > Caerostris darwini. The sequence continues at coordinate 91,471 of BPLQ01014434.1, read as the reverse complement.
CTCATTTTTATTACAAACAACAAAATTAATATTTATATATTATAAACTATTACTAATAAAAACATGAAGTTATGCCAATTTTATAGATATTAAGTTATTCTTTCAACCATTAATGAATAATGTATGTGCATAATATTTTCCTTATTTTAGTTAAATGATAAATTAACGCAATCTTTAATTCCACAATGTTTTAAACTATAAGAACATTGCATAATTCCTCGCTTTTTTCCATAATATGACTTTTTTTTTTCAACTACTGCTTCAATCCGTAACAAATATTTAACGTCAGATTTGGTGATAACTGCAATATTTATGAATATCATTTGAATAACAACCTATTACTACGGTAGGAAAAGAAGTTACATGAAGAATCTCATTTTCTCTCCGAGTGGCTAATTATTAAAGTTCCCAATGATTATATATTCACAAACAAGGCCATTTGAAAATATTTTAACTATAATATTATAACGTATTTACTATAAATTAAAAAGTATTAGATATTTTTTCCGTGACTGGAACAGCCTTTAAAATAGAGTATTGAATATCCAAGTTGAAAATGTTCGATAAATCAAACTGAGAAAAAGTCGAACCTTAAGTTTACGAGTCTATTACTGGGATGAAAGTGATAAAACTATAGGTTGGAAAGCATTTCAATTAGACTCGGGGACGGTGCGAAACCTATGGCAGCGTTTCATTCTAAATTAGGATATCACATTGAGGATGTAGAATAGTATGATGTTAAATCTGAGTTGGATCCTGGGTAATGCTGAAATTGATGTATATCTACCACAAAATGACCGTAGAGCAACAAACCAAAGTTCCAAAAGCTCCCGGTCATACATTAATCAATCAATCATAAACTTCATCCATTCAATAAAAGTTAAAATTTCACTCGTCTATTACTTGGTCATTTTAAAATGAGAATAATTCTTAAAAAGTTTTGAAAAAAAGAACTTGTACTCTCCAATTAAGTTCTTCTAGCAAATAATATATAAATAGTGTAGTACTTGTAAGCATTTTTTTAAATTTTATAATTAATACACTGTTAGTTTATCACAGACGAATTAAACTACCTTAAGAAAGGTAAACTATTTCAAGTGTATTTCCCTATAACATTTGACAACATATCGTCCGTTCGAATTGCTCCAACTGTGTATTAAATAGCGAAGGTTGCTTTAGAAGAAAAGAACATTCATCTATATCTCATGAAAAAAATCCCTCTTACTAAAAATTAAAAATTTTAATCAATAAAAAAAATTTCATTTTTTCTGATAATCAATTCCTTAAAATGAATAATGCAATACACGTAAGCAGTGTCCTTTGATGGAATGGCAGGTTGATAGCTATCATATTTTTATTTACTTGTTTTATCTTTTTTTTTTTCTAATATATTTTTGACTGTTTATTTATTTTACGTTTCGTTGTTCCATATGATATTTATCTTGTATATTTTAATCGTTTTTTCATGTGTATTCTTTAGATGGATATTCGATTGAATCTTTTGTTGAGTAATTTCTGCGATGATTGTGTTGTGCATTTTTCCTCGGGATTTTAATTTTGCAGTTTATATTGAAATTTTTTTTTTTTCAAATCTGCTGAAATAAAATTGCTGTGTTATTTACTGAGGATGAACAACGCTAGGTTATATCTGTCAGTTTGTAAAAAAGGACAAAATATTGAAGAAAATATTCGAGTACTTGCAGGGCCGGATTTAGATGAAAAGAGGCCCTAGCTATACCACTTATGAGGGAGGCCCTTTCACTTCCCATTTTTAAGCTTGTAAATTGCATGAGAGATAATGAAATACATCATTACTGTGATATGTATATGAATATGTTAAATGAACACATGTTGTGATGGGTACTCGTCTTTATAAAAAATGGGGCACGGATAATAAATAAACACTTATTTGGGACATTTATTCTCAGCACCCTATAGAGTACTTGTAACAATAACTCATCAAACATAACACACAACATTTACAAAGAAACGAAATTCAAATAATAAAAATCTTTGAACACAAAATAAAATATGCAATAAAAATTATCATATTTTCTATCAAATTAAATTAAATATATTCAATACATTGAAGATTAATTATTATTATTTCATAATAATATGCATTTAAAGTTTAAGTATGAATTATTATGAATTTTAATTTTTAAACTAAATCAAAAATGGAACTTTATTCAAACAAAATCCAGATCACAAAAAAGAAAATATCAAATTGTATGTCATATTAAATTTTATGTTAATAGTTATTTTATTTAAGATCTGATTCAATCCAAGTATACATTTAAAACGAAATAGTAGATTAGAAGAATTTCTTTCTAAACTTTTTCACACATAATTCTTTTATAAGTTCATCAAAATCTATTTTTCTGAAGGTTTCATTTTTGATGCACAAAATACTTAATGAAGACAAGCTTGTGCTTTTGGGTCATTGTGCTTCTTAATTGATTTTTGATATTGATATCTTGAAAATTACCTGTCCCCAGTACAATTAGTGACTATTAAACTGAGAAACACCCGTAAGATTGATTCCACATTGGGGAAGGCAACTTGAATATTTTTTTGAATATTATTTGATACTGTTTTTAGAATAGTGCAATTCTAATTTTGCTAACAATTTGAATGAAAGCCCCTCTTGATCTTGAAGCCCTGGGCTCAGTTCAAGTCTAGTTAGCCTATAGGAAAATCCGGCCGTGAGTACTTACCTTTTCTAATTATATTAAGGATTGGAAAATGGTTCGTCGTCCTCTTTTATTGAAACTTGAAGTTTTTTTTAAAATTATTTTTCTCATTCACTTAGGAATACTCATTAATTAATGCATGTTAATGAGTATTAATTATCAGATATCTGTATCGGATCAGTAATACTAATGAGCAGGAATGAACAGTTCACTTACGACATTTCGTTATCTTTCATAATTTGATTCTATTTGAAAGGTCTTAAGACGTGTTAAAGCCACAGGGTCTTAAAACCCTGTGGCGTTAACGGAAATTGTCAGTTGGACTTCAGATTCTCACCCGAGAGAAAATACATAGCAATAATGCGATACTGTTGAGAAAAGTTTAGTTTGCAGACTCTCACCCCAAGAGAAAATGTATTTAGCACAACCCTGCGCTTAACCGAGTTTCGGGTTTTCGACTTAGAAGTGGAATCCTTCCTTTCATGAATCTATAATTATATGCCTTTAAATGTGCTAAATATTGTATGAGTGTGGTGTTTGTGCATGTGTAAATAAAGTGAATTCTCCAAACTGTGCGTTAAGTATCTCCATGACTGCTACCCCCAACCACACCCACTTACCATATGGTTGCCCAACCTGCATACTATAGGTATAAGAGGAAAATATTAATCTGGCAAATAGTCCGTTTTGCACGATGCCATAAAATAAACTATATATAAGAACAAATTAAGATGGATTCCCATTCGAGACAAAAAAAAATTAGAAGTTCTAGACAGCCTGTTTGTCTTTTTTTTCCCCCTATCAAATTGATATTATTTAAAAAAAATGGAATACGGGCATTTACTATATCGACTTGACTTGAATTTAATTAAGTTAAAATCCCATACATCTAAGCCAATATCTGATTTCTTTCACAGTTTTCTTAAACGCTGCATATTTAACAGGAAGGATAAATAATATATTCATCATCATCATCAACTTTGGCGCAACAGCCCAGTGAGGACTAAGGCTTATGTATCATTACCAAGAACAAAGGAATATCTTACTAATTATCAATCTTCGAATATCTTACTAACTAACTCCTTGGCACTATAGCCCAAGGTGGGGGCCAAGGCCGTCAGCCTACTGGCAGAGTTCGGGATATGAGATGTTTTTCTTTTTACAGGGTAAGGTTGTCAACCCTACGTCCTACGCTCAACAGTCATATGAAACCGGGACCTACGGCTCAAAGTGGATTCCGAACTACTACAAACATCCATGGCAGCGCCGGGACTAACTTAATAGATGTTCTTGTATTCTAAATATATTTTTAATACACTAATAAATGAACAGGTAGCAAATTATTATAGAATAACTGAAGACAAGTAAAAGAAAGCTGCATATTTTAATCACGAAGACGCAATGTTAGTTCTTAAAAATAAATAGGTGTTGTCATTTGAAATTTTTAAATCGTTTCATCACTGTAATCGTAACTGTTAGAGTTCAGCAGCTTTTTCATATATATCTTGAGCATCTGCCTCAAAATACCTTAAATCAAAATTTCATTCGGTTTCTGTGAATAGCATGATAGCTAGCGGCTCATATATGAATCTATAGCTATTAATAATATATACACTATCTGGAAGAAAGTGACGGGACACCCTTCGAAAAGTAGAAAAGTCGACAATACAGCTGACACATGCGCAATAATAGGTATCACATGTCAGCCATACCCTATAAATACTCTGTGGAGTCGACTAGAGTTGTTTTTTGTCAAAATGCCGCCACGGGAAGAGTTGTCTGAGTTCGAGAAAGATGTGTTGGTTGGATTGCATCTTGCCAAGGTGTCAATTAGGGAGATCTCCCGTCTCCGTAACTGCTCAAAACCAACTGTAGCACTTGTTGTGTGTCGCTACAAGACTGAGGGACACTGTCAGAACAAACCCCGAAGTGGACGACCTACAGTTCTCACCAGCAGGGACCGGCGGGTGCTCGGCAGGGAGATTCGAAGTAACCGTCAAACATCCATGGATAACATCGCTAATGAGGTGAGACAAGCCACAGGTGTGGCCGTTTCGACCAAGACTCTTCGTATCGAGGCCCATAAGTTAGGTTACACTGGACGTTCGGCGGCCCATAAGCCTTTGATTACGAAAACCAACAAGAAAGCGCGCCTTCGATGGGCCAAAGACCACCGTACTTGGACTCTGGATGACTGGAAACGCGTCCTTTGGAGTGACTAGTCACGATTTACCCTTGTCCGTTCCGATGGACGTGTTTGGGTATGGCGCTTATTAGGAGAATGCCTTTTACCCGAGTGTGTCGTCCCAACTGTAAAGTTTGGTGGAGGAGGATTGATGGTATGGGCCTGTTTCTCCTGGTATGGGGCTGGCCTATTGGTGAAGGTTGATGGACAACATTAAACGCATGGAGTGGCCGGTGCAGAGCCCTAATCTTAATCCAATTGAACATCTCTGGGACGAATTGGACCGTCGGTTGAGGGCCTGCACCCCACTCCCCAAAAGCAAGCCTGAACAATGGAACTTTCTGCTAAACATTTGGAAGGAAATTCCTCTTGACACTATGACTAATTTAGTGGAAAGCATACCCAGAAGGGTTGCAGCTGTGATTGCAGCCAAAGGAGGCCCTACCTCCTATTAATTTTAATAAATATGGGTTTATGCCGTTATAGTGTCGTGTCCCGTCACTTTCTTCCACATAGTGTATATACAGAAAAAAAAAACGTTTGAAAATTATTATTATTATTAAGCGCTCAAGGGCCGTTGATGATATAGAAATTTGCAGCAAAAGCTAAAAACTCTATAACTCATTTTATTGAAGTTAATAACGGCATAAAAAAATAATTTAAATTTTGTCGTGAAATATCGGACAGAACATCTGAATAACAATAACAATACGCAAAAAGTAAAATTATTTAAAACAATATGGCAACAAATGTAGTCCGGCTTTAACATGTATGAAACAACTCCGATTTTTTTACACTAAATAATGTTTGCTCGTTTGTCATAAATTTTTGATAACATCAGCAAGAAAAAAAATAATAAGTCAGAGAAAACATTTATACGATACAATTATGTTAAGAGCACAGAAGCACTAGTGGATTCAAAAAATTTGAAAGCAACGAAACATGTACATTTAAGACTTGATAAAATATAAATAACACGGTGCATAGATGGCTTCTTTTAATAAGGAGAAAGTCACTTTGAATGGCATTTAATTCTTGAATGACTAAGATACGATAAAGCTAAAAAAGATTCATGTTCGAATATTTGAATTGGAATAATGGAAAACTGGAATGGACTATATTGAAAGAAATTACACGTCCACATAATGATAGTAATTCGTCATAAAATTTAACACATATTTAAAGAATTTTAAAAGATAAAGACATCAGGTTTAACAAATGGGGTAAAATCCTTTATCGCAAGAAAATTCTTTGGACAACTCTCTGATAACATGAATATTTACGGCTTTGTAAATAATCAAACACAACAGTTTGTTATCAAGAATGTTTATTTATTGATTTCGTAAAAATTTTCGACTCTCAGATCACACATTCCTGAATTATATTTAAATAGAAATGAAAAGTGCCATTTAATCAGTTCTACAACAATCTCAAGACAATATCGAGTTCAACCAGAAATAAACCAATTGTTATAACGATAAAGAACCCAGTGAAGAAATTGGTGCTGTAATGGACAGTCGTCGAAATGATAGATTTCAAATGGAAGAAGGGATTGCAGAAAATTTTTAAGTAACCACATTTAACGCTACCAATTTTTTTTCTATGAGATTTATTGAAAGCAACTTGCATTTGCATTCCCCCCCCATCAATAGTGAGAACATTCAATTTGAAGTTAATGTCATTCCATGAGACATATTGCATGTTTCAACCAGTATGTGTCGCTGCGTTAATTTAGGCAAACAGAAAACCGCTTATGCATAATTTCAACATTTACTATGACTCTATATGGGCCTCAATGGCCGAGTGGCTAGCGCTTTGGCGCTCGGTACCACAGGTTTCGGGTTCGAGTCCCTGCGGTGCCATGGATGTTTGTAGTGGTTCGGAATCCACTTTAAACTGTAGGTCCCGGTCTAATAGGATCGTAGAGCGTTGTGGGGGCATTGTTACTCCGCGTCCGTGGCTTATCTTCAAGTGACACGCGCCCCCTGGTTAATGCAATGTGAGTAACGTCTGTGTAGCGCTTGCCTTAAGACATCCGAGACCAAGCTGTCTAAGTGTTTGCCAGCTGCATTAGAAAAAAAATATATATGACTCCATATTGTAATACATGTTTACTTGCTTTCAATGTTTTTTAAAAAAGTGTTAGGAAATTCGTAGGTAGTCGACTTTTGGATTATATTTTAAACTTATAGAAGGTGTATAATAATATTCCTTAGTTGGTAACATTCTGAATTAAAAATGTAAATAAATGTTACCGATACTTATTTCTGTTCCATTTAAATTTATTAAATGGTAACTTTCAAAAGAAAAACACAATTGGCAATTGTTGATTGAAATGATTCTGAACTTTGCAAGCGAGCTGATTTTCCAGTGACTGCATGCACTTCGAAACGAAATTTACAAAATTCAGCCATATTTATTTTTTTGTATTCAACAATCAAAAGATCTTTGTTCATTTTTGTCTAGAAATGTTTATAACATTAATCCGAAATAGAGGAATGTCGATTATTTATTTTGATATTTGAAAAGCTAAGAGTTTATTTTTGCAAAACTATTGGAGGTAATTGAATGTATTTGCATCAAATGATAGATTGAACTATCCGGTAGCCATAACAACCGATTGATTACTGTAAAACAATCCGTGACAAGTAATTGTGGTAAAAGTAAGTGGTTTCCAGTAATTCCTAGAAAATTTTTTATCAATACTCTTTGTAACTCGCACATATACTACGACATAAGTGTTCTTGGGGTCAGTGTATTCATCTCGTTAAGTTCTGAAATTTAAAAATAATTTTGAATACATCAGATAAAAATTGAGAAAAAAAACTACAAAATGTTCTTCGTACAGTTTCACAAATATTACTACCTTAAAACTTAGAAATTAAAACTTTGCGATACATAATATATTAGGTTGGCAAGAAAGTTATAACTTTTTTCTGTTGCTCCAATAGAAATGTTCAATATTACTTTGCTTTTTGGGCGATTTAGAAGTTTTGATATTAATCGAAGTCTAATATTTCCAAGTTTTTATTTTTCATATTATAGGTATTTTAATTCATTAAATTTTGAGAAATAGAGGTATATAATAGATCAAGAAAAACTTCATTTCACGCACTCTGTTTTATGAGTTTCAATTTGGCCATAATGAGACGGTAGCTCATAAAAATTTGTGTTTTGTCTATGTATCATCTGAAGTGAGTACTGTCAAAGATGGTTTGAAAAATTCATGTCAGGTGACATGAAGCTTCAAGATGAACCGCGCACCGGGAAACCAACGGACGACGTACTGAGGTCTTTAGTGGGTAATGAACCGCAATTGACTACGAGGGTGATCGAGAATAAATTAAGCGTTAGCTACGTAATTATCAAAAACCACTTGAACAAGCTTGGCTCTAATGGTGTCGTTATATTTCTCATGAATTAAGCGGAAAATATAAGGCAGATCGAATTTCTGTTGCTAATGCTTTGCATTTGGTGGTATTGTCGAGGTCCTATCCATTGGGAAGTGTTGCAACCAGATCAAACTGTCACAGCAGACGTAGTGATCAGTTAACCCAACTGGATACAAAAACGCTTGAACTTCGCCCAACACCGTATAACTGAAAAGATGTTGTCTTTCAACATAACAATACCAGACCTCACATGGCTTTACGGAGAAGCTCCAGGGTCTTGGCTATAAAGTTTTATTACATCCATACTCATCTGACATGGCACCATCTGACTACCACTTATTCCGCTCGATAAAAGGCAGTCTGATGGCCAATTGACTAGCTTTCTGACCTTTAGAACCACAGGCGTCAGGTTCAAATCTTGGCTTGGCATGAATGTTTGATAGTGGTTCGGAATCCAAGTTAAACTCTAGGTCCCTGTCTAATTGGCCCAAATTGTGCAAAAGATGACCGTAGAGCGACAAACTAAACATCTCGATACAAAATTTTCTTAAAGGAAAAAATGTTTCGAAATTTTCCAAGATGTTCAGAGAACAGTAGTAGATTTCCTGGCGTCTGACGATGTGATCTTTTAGACATCCGCCATAAACGACGTTGTTGACAGATGGAGAAAGGTCATAGAAAACAGTGGTCACCATTTAATTAATTAGTCTCACTTGTAAACTTAAATATCAGAAATTAAAATTTTCTAAATTTCATATATTTTGGACAATTGGAGATTTTTGTTGACAAAAATAAAATATAGTGTGCCAACGTGAAAAGCAATCAAACTGGAAAACACATAATTAATTAACACAGGGGTTTCTCAAACATTCATTAAGATGATATAACATTATTAAATGAATAAAAAAATAAAAAATAAAATGTTCATTAAAACATTCTGAACCATATAAAGCTCTTGGAAATAATAATAATAAAAAAATCAGCATTTTTATTGCAATTAAGATTATTAATCAAATACTTTAAAATATCACAAGTAAATACGAAAAAAACTAGATTGCTTTCTAATTTTGTAACTGCCTGAGCGCAACATATGACAAAGGCAGATTATTATAAGAAAAATCAACATATATTGCTATTTCTGGAACATGTGCAACAAATATTAAGGGTTTTGATACTCCATTTTTTTCTTACATTTTTTCACAGTGAAGACACTTTACTTAATAATTCAAAATTTGAATTTGTACACAATTTCTCTTTTTTCAGAAAACTAGCATTAGGTATCTCACAAATAACACATTAAAACATAACAAATATTTGATCTATAGAACAATTCCGAGGTTAAAAAAACTGGAAATACAGGTTATAAAAACATTTCTATTTGCATCCACTAATGAATATCTCAATCGACTTTGCTATAAAGCAGCTTTTGTATATAATTCGAAATAATTTATACAAATTGTTGAATTACAACAAGCTCCTGAAATATTATATTTCATTATTTCTTAATTATAAATTGCTGAAATATTTTTTACTGAAATTATTTTTTGTAAAATATATGACAAAAGAATGACTAAGCTAATACACTAAAGCATGCTTAAAAAAATTTTTTTTTTATGTTATAATAATTTATTGGAAAAAAATTTGGAGAGAATGAATTTAGATCTTTTACTTGTATTATCATAGACTGAGTTATTATGTTACTTAGGGTTTGAAAAGAAATTCTATAACATCATTTCTTTATTAGAATTTACTGGTCATATGCAGTATAATTTCTTTAACACTGATGCTAATTTGCTATTTCCATAAATTTTCATATTTTATTTTATGGAATTGCACTGTACAAATGATGACTCTATTATAAAAGATATGAAAATTAAGATAACATATATTATTTACCAAACTAGCTTAACAAATATTATTACAAATTATCAAATCTTTATTAAATTTCACACACAAAAAAAAAAAAAAAAAAAAAAAAAAAAAAAATTAGAAAATTGTAACACTGAGATACAGAATGCCAGGAAAAGCATTTAAAGGAAAATGTTCTATACTTTTTTAAAGCATTCTCTGCCATTCAATGCAAAAATTTAAGATGCCAGATTTGTTATTCTCAATTTTAAAAGCTGTAATAGAAAACAAGTACATTCAGCAATATGAATATATATATATATATATACTTATTAATCTACTATAAATCGAATTTATTTCATAAAAATAAAAAAATCAACAATTATAAATCTATACTTGCAAATTTAAAAAAAAAAAAGTTTTGTTTTTAAAACAGCTTTATTTTATTACAGTTTTATTCATTTTGTAACTTTGAAGTAACAATAGCTTAATGCTACACTTGTTTAGCTTATAATTTTTTGTGCATAAAATTTCAAAAAACAGTCTGCACTTCGAGTTAGTGGCTATTCATGATAGAATTTTCTAGTCGTGCATAGGAAAAACAAAAATAACTGACTGAATTGCGGATGGATTTTATGTAACTTATGAGAGTTTCCTGAATAAACAATCAAACAGAATTTGGATTTTATAGATAAGTGATGAAAATGTAGTATATTTCACACTTAAAATTCTCTTCATTCTAATTTCTTATTAATTCACCTATTCTTTTACAATGTATTTTTGAACTGGATTTCTCTCGGTGAAGATAAATTTGTTCCATGCTTATTCATTCAAAGCAAGAAGCATTTTACATTAATAAAGACTAGGTCTTTTTCTTTATTGATATATTCAGGTACTGAAAATTTATATGGCTTATTCATTTATAGCATGCCCACCACATTATCAATGCTTGTTATGATGAGAATATTTTCTTTTCACTACTAAACATACCATTTCTTTTAAAATGAACTTTTAGATTTTTTCAACAAATATTAAGCTTTTTGAAACCTCTACTTTTCAATTAATAAGAGTGCATTTACAAAATATTAGCAATTATTTTCTGACCCATAAATCTTAATTAGTTTTTCATGTATTTTAATACACATTACTGAGACAACAGCATGTTCACATACAGAAATTATTATTAATTAGCAAATTATTGTCTTTTAATAGATTTTTTTCTTTGAAATATGTAAAATTAAATTTTATCTTAGAAATATTTCATTAAAAAACTGATACACAATTTGGAAAAATCTTGTACAAATCTTCTTTTTTATGGATACCATGAATGACATAGCAAGTTAGGTATTTTTGTAATAGAAAAATGGATACTGAAGTATTTCAGATTGCACCTTGTTGCTATCTAATAATAAACATTATTGTAACATAAAGTCATTAAATTCTGTGATTTCAAATATTGTTGCATCCATATATAAAGAAATAGCTATATCTTTTAAATAAAGAGGAACATTCTATTAAGCAATTTTAAATAGTGCAATCAATTAGATTCTGGCTGAAGTGTTTCAAAGCAGCAGCAATCAATCATAAAAATTTTCCTTCAATTCGATGATCAATATCAAATAATACATATGCAAAAATATGTATATAATTTATATTGTTGTTTTGATTTTCAATTCTTTTTAAATATATATTGTTAAAAAATTACAATAATAGAATTGTAATCTCTAAAAATTCTAGTCGAAAGCAGTGGGCTCACATCCTTAGCTTGGAGCCATAATTCTAATAACTATTATTGTTAGTCCAAAAGTAAAATAAGGTCTTAGTAACTATTAACTGGTTTATATATATGTTACAGAAATACCCAAATTAAGATTTACTAAAAGATTAAGCTTACCAATCATAATATGAAACCTTAACATGAAAAATATGAGAATTTACTTAAGTCAGGTATTTCCCAATGGTATTAAAAATGAATCAAGCATTTCTGCCAATTGTATGGCATAGTTAAAAAATGTCTGGTTTTCCGATCCAATACTGTAAATTACAAATTGAATGCAAAAAAAAGGGGGAAAAAAAGGGGAAAACTGTTTTAGTGAAACCTTAAATGTGGCAAAAGTCATAAAAAATTATTCAAATAAAACATTTAAGCAAGCAGTCAATTACTCAAATGTTGCTACAACTAGACAGGTTTTTTTTTTTTTTAATTTACTAGGAGTATTCTAAACAAATCAAATTTGATTTAAAAACTTATTGACTTATGCATTAAAATAAATAAATATTGCTTCCAGGATTTTAATGCAGCAATAAATTTAAACTCAAAATTTTAATTACATATTTATAATATTGTGAAACAACAAAACTAGCTTTTTTGGCCATAAAAATAAAGCTAAAAAAATTAAACTCTGCACCTTGAGATAAATAGTTCTAGCTTGCACAAAAATATATCACTGAGATAATCATAGACAAGGCCACAAAAATAAGCCCTACCCAATATTAAGTAACAATTCATAAAGTTTAAAAAGTAACATACTTTTTGTTAAATTTCTGTAGAAGTATTAATTTCAAAAAATAATTGCAATCTAAAATTTTTGTTATTCTGCATAATAACCACATAGAATCCATAATATATATGATGAGTGTTTTCATTTGGATACAAGTAATAATAATAAGTATCAACTAAATTGTAGGCAGCAAACACAGATAAAAAAAAAAATATGTATAATTGCCAATTAAATGTTTTTTGATAAAATATTAAAAGTTGATCAACAATTTGAATAAAATTCTACATAAAAATTATATTCATATTCAAAATTACATTGAATTCAAATCAGCAACAAAAATTGCCAAATCATATTGATACATTAGCCTCTAGTGATGATAAGCTTAAGCTTTATAAACTTATTATTTTAATCTTAATACTGGATATATGCTGCTAATTTTCTGTTTTTTATTAATATAAAATCAGGTGTATCTTTTTCATAATTTAATTTTAAGGATAAAGATCCTGTCTTCTTAAAATCATATTGCAATGGATGTAGAATCAATATTTTTGGTTAGACTCTATTTAAGAAATTATTGATCTGCTTTAGAAACTATTTATAATTGTTTTAAGTAAGATTAATAACAAATAGCATTCAATGCAAAATGCAACTTCAAATAAGAAATGAAAAGTAATAACAAAAACCACATTTAATAAAAGAAAATATATTTTGATTCATAAAAATACAAATAATACTTTAAAAAAACTTTATTTTTTGTTGTTATTCCAGGTACATGTAAGCTGGTAATATATGAATAATGCATTGTCCTGCTCATACACAGAATTATGGATTACACAGCATGCTTTTTATGCAACATGTCTGCAATGTTCATACAAATTTACATTGAAAATAAAATATTTCATTTATGAATATCCATTAAAATTGCACTAATGTGTACACGTGTGATGCATTGTCAAATCCATTAATTTACACATCAAGCCTGAAATAACTATAAATAATATTCAACATAGAATTTATAATGTACAAACATTCAGAAACAAATCTCATGTTCTGAAAAACTACGAAAATGTACACTAAATACACGATAAATTAGTATCTGTACAAATGCAATATGAACAATGACAGATCTAGTAATATTCATAACATCATAAATTAAATACACATTTTACAATGCATGCTGACATTTTATTTATACCTTAAAACATTCTTCCTTTAAAAAGTTATTAATTTTGGTTAAAAAAAATTATTGATGCTAAATAAAATTTTAAAAATAAGTTTTAAAAGATACTTTTTTAAAATAGAATATGTTTGTTACATGAAAAATTTCTTACTATTACAAGCATAATTCTAATAAAATGCTGAAGAAGAGAATTCAGTCAATAATTTTCAGCATATTGCAATTAAAAAAAAAACCATAAGAATATTATTATTAACGAATTAATTTAAATATAAAAGTCTTCAATAGCATATTTGTCATATCAACGTAAAAGCGTAGTTAATGTTTAAATGTGATACATGCCCTCCAACAACATAAAACAATTTAATTTAAATACACATATCTTTATAAAATTTCATAAAAAACACCTATATCTTCCACCTTAAAACCTTTTCTATTCATTTCTTTTCAAATAGAACACAGAATGTTAAAATAAATAAATGTTTTAAAATAAGTTATAATACAAAGTCTAAGGTGAAGAAAATAACATTACTTGATTTTTATCACTGACATAAAGTTGTAAAATCTTATTTTAAAAAGCTGGTTATTTTAGTAGTACTACAATGCAGATAAAAATATTCAAAACATAAATCCAAAAATAAAGCAATAACAAAATTTATTATAAAATTCATATAAATATGTAAAGTATATTTATGCTTCATGTGGCAGATATTATATTTAACATAGAAGTTAATAAACCAATTAAAAAATATATAACTAGTAGCATATCACAAAAAGATATATATATATAATTTTATATATTCTTAGATAAAAGTTCAACATTTAAATTAATTGCAGTCGTTAATTCAAATTAAATTATAGAGCAATTATTGTTCACTTCAAAAGTAACTCTTTCAGAGTGTTTATAATATTGATTGCACATACGTAATATCATTTAATATATATGTGACTTCTTTCCTAAGAACTCATGATTATGCAATAATTAATTATATTAAAAAAATCTATTCATAATTTAAAAGATATTACAGGTTATGTGTTTCAAATATTTTAATAAAAATTTTGCTTAAAAAAAGCATTATTTTTTTATTACTTAAAAGTACTATTAAATATTTTGTTACTTATTAAGTATTTAATGCAATTTTTATAAAAATAAAACACACTTGTATATTATACAACAAATTATTGAAAATAAATGTAATAAACAACAAGACTACTATTTCCACCATGAGTTATATACATACAACCACGACTTTTAATATTTGTTAGTTTACAACAATAAAAACTTTTAAAATCAGCATAAAACTCAGCATTGTACAGCTTATAACAATGATCAATGATGCAGTTTGCTATTTACATAATGAAATTAATATATTGTACGCCTTCTATATACAAAAAAAAATTTTTTTTTTTTTTTTTTAAATAAAGAAACCCAAATATTTTCATGACTAGTTTAAACTGTAGGATAATTTAATTTTTCCAACAGAACATGCAGGAAATCCACATCACTGTACATCCATTTTTGTAACTACAATTATAGAGATTATGTAAATACAAATTATAAAATAAAACAATAAAGACAAAAACATTAGTAGTGTTATGCAACACAAAATATTAAAACATAAATTCATAAAGTAATAAATTAATAAAGCAATGAAAATTTAAAAAAAAATGTAAAATTAAATATAATTTTATAAAAGTGCAATTTTAATTTTCAGTGCTTAAAAAACAAGTTTTGAAAATTTATTCTTAAAAATCTGCAAATATAATTAATACGAATTTTAAATTGCTAAAAAATATATTGCAACTAGCTGATTTTAAATGATTTTTTTTAACTATAAGACAAAAAAAATATTTTTTTATGATAGAAATTTAAAAATAATTTTTTTATCATTTTGTTCTAAAATCTTAACTAAATCATAAAATCTTTTTCTTAAACTACTTTAACAAATATTTACCTGATAATATTTAGGATCTAAATAGTAAATAAAAAAAAAATGATCTTAAAATTTTTTTTTTAATTATCTATGATTGTTATAAAATGATTTTAATATTTTAAAGTTAAAAAATAATTAACAATATATAGTTATATATGATATAAGCAATTAAGAATTTTACATTTTATTGGAGACAGATATGTCAAATAAATGCATAAGAGCATTACTTTTTTAATATTTTCTCACTGCAATTTTCAATTTCTATTTATTTATTTTGCAAAATATTTTTAAAAATTGCAATTATAAAGGTAAATAACGAATTCAATGTGATAATTTTCAAAGATTACCTTTTGTTTTATTAGCACAATCGATGATACGCTTCAGGCACCTTCCGAATTCTTGCAAAACTAACCTCTCCATCTCTTCTTCAGGCGTATGAGAGCTCTCAGCATCGGTTGCATTAGCCAAAAGGCAGAGACAAGTTGCTTCCAAAACACCATCCGTAATAAATGCAAAAGGTAACCTGAAAACATAAATTAATATGCAACAAAAAACTTTTATTTCATCCATAATATAATTCACAGATTTAACTTGGTATATCAACTTAATAGATTTATCAGACTCAAATGAGTACATGAAATTTAATGGATCATTTAAAATAGTTACAGTAATTTTTACAAACATTGGATTATTTTGCAACTTTATTTAATAATTACTTGCAGAAATACTATCATAATAAAATAATAATAAATTACTATTATTTTGCAGAAAAAAAAGATGTTTTTGTCACAAAGATTTTTTAAAAAAACTAATCCAATATGCATATATATATATATATTGGCTTCACTTAAAAATCAAAACCTACATCTGATTTATTTCCACATAAACATTTTGTTTTTATATATTATAACAAACATATGAATGCATTTTCACACTGCCTTTAAATGTAACAATTTTTATATTTTTATCATTTTCTCTCATATTAATTGCATATTCTAGTGGAATTGATGCAATTTTGTATCCCTTGTACAAAAGTACAACTTTTATGTTATCTTTTGATGAAGCAATACACACAACCATTCCTCTACATCAGTGGTTCTCAACTTTGGCTATATATACCACCTAGGTTCATTCTATTTTTAAGAGTACTTAATTTGAAGTGTTTAGATATTATTTCATAATGTTTTAAATGATTTTTTGTTGAGATTGTTTTGTGTTTCAAAATGAATAAATGATAGGAAACTAAATCTCTCAAGAGCTGCGAATAGTACTAAACTTTCATTATAAATTCATGTGGTTGAGAATTATAATAATGCTATTTATTTTGAAGTTAGGCTTAACTGAAACATCTTAAAAAGTTGGAAAAAAAATGGGGGAAGGAAGAAAGAAAGAAAAGAAAAAAAAAAACTATATAAATGCCATGAATTTTGAGTCATTTGATTAATTTTCTTTCTAATTTAAAAGCATTGCTACCAAACAAAAAAGAAACTTTTTTTCCCATAGAAGAAAAGCTGAGAGTGGGGTTATGATAGAATGGAGGGTACTCATAAATTAAAAAGTTTTATTAAGTAATATAAAAGAGGAAAAAAGCCAGGACCCACCGCTCAACATTATGAGCATGTCCTGAAAATATTCAACTTTGATGTAATATCCTTTGCAATTTTCTTCTTAAAGAAACAACCCTTGAAATCTTCTAGACAATTTTGAAATAAGCATAATAATAGAAATTGGTTCTGTTATCAAAAAGATTACACTTTTTAGAGTCAATCTGAAAAAAATTTCTAATTCTTTTTTTTTTTTTTTTAGATACATCTAAAATCTACAATATTTTCAATAAAAAATTAGAAATGTTGAAACATCAATTTCATCATTGTGATTGACATTCCAGCTCTACTGAGAGCTTGGATTTCTATAAATATTAGTTGATACAAGGAGAGGTTGTATTGACAGGTCTATGGTGTGGGAAGTTAGGTCACATTATTAAAAGCGTATTTGAGAATTTTAAACAGAGTTTAGACTTATTTGGAATTACATTTAATACACACATACACACAAAATTTTTATAATTAATTTGGAACTTTATTAAGAATTTAATTCTCAACTGTGAACTCATCTCACATTTTATTTTATCTATTAGCATTATATGTGTGATGTACATTTTACTTTTTTTTTCATAAAAATTTCCCTCTTTTCTCCATTAATAGTACATGTGATAAATATCTACATGTTTAAAATGTTGTTCATTTTTTCTCATAGCATTTAAGTTTCACCTACAAGCATTTTTAAGCAGCTGTTTCTTACAATTAAGTTGCACTGAAAAATTTAGGGACAGTTGCAGTTATCAATAAACTGTATGAAGAAATTTAAAGGTTTTGTAAAATATTAGACAAGGATTATAGACAGGAAACTGTTGTAGATGGAAAAATATATAAAATTAGGTACAGAATTATAAAATATATATATATATATAAATAAAAAATTTAAATAATTTTAGAGGAGTAGTTAAAATTTTTTAAGTGTCCTAAAAAGACAACAGGTAATAAAAAAATGCGAGAATTTTCTTAAATGATAAAAAAATAATAAAGCAAATAAAAAAATTAATGACATAAACTCATAAAAAATTTAATTTCATAAGAACATAAAAAATAATTATTATAAATTTAATAAATAAATAAATAAAATTCAATATTATATAAACACACGAATAAAAATGTACCTTTCTCCAGATCTTGATATCACTGGTGGTTTCGTAGGGAAATCAAATATATCGGAAGAGAAATTTGTCTTAGCTGCAGCCTGCTGTTGAACTCTTACTTCTGCAGCATCTGCTAAATGCATCAAAGTTTTTCGTTCCGAGCTATCCTCAAAATTTTTACACCCGACGCATTTGCAAATACTAGTGCACAAGATTTTTGCCTGCATAGTATACAATACAGTATATTAAATGGACAACAAACATAAAGCAAATTCAAAGTATCATTAGAATTTAAGTGAAATTCTGTTTATAGATTTTTTTATAACAATTAAATTTACCTCATAGCATTCACAGTAATTTTTTAAACAGTAAGATCTCTTGCAATTGCAACCTTTTGTATGACGTCGCTCTTGATCCCCTTCTCTACTTTTACCTACAAAAAATATGAATTAAAACACTTTTCCTTTGGAATTTTTCTAAATTTAAAAATCGTCCTAAATATTTGGTATGATTAATAATTCATAAATATTTAGTATTTATTATTACAACAAAATTATCAAAATAAAAAACAAACACATTAGTAAATGCAACCATGTATATCTATGCTAAAAACTAACATTTACTAATAGATTATTTTATGATTATAGCATAAAATTTCTTTTATTTCCGAAATGGCTAAAACTTATTAAAAAAAGTTATCAAATATTAGGTAAAAGAATTTTTTTCAGCCTAACCAAAATAAAATTCAGATTTTCAATTGCTACCAATTACTAAATAAATTAAAAATTATTTAAAAATTAATTTTAATGGAGTAATAAATTTAAGACCATAACTTAAGGAATAAATATAAAAAAGCATTTTAAATATGCTGCATTTTATAAAAACAAAACATTCAGTTTTGCTACTTTTAAGTAACTTAAAATTATTACATAAAATTATAATTGGACCTTTTAAAAAGACAACTTTCATTAACAATTATTAAATGTTGTTGGAGTTTTGAAAATTTATGTGGAATAATACTCAAGTCCTTTTTTTCAGTGAAGGCCATGATAATAGTTTAACAATTAAACAATTAACAGAAGAAGCTATTTTTTTTATTATACAAAACTAAAAATAATAAATATTATAGATTAGGTAATAATAAATGTTCAATAAGATAAAATATTATTATATAATATTTAAGAACTTTACAAATTGTTAGAATACAGAAGATATTTACTAATTCTTGTTTATAAAATTCTAATTTTAAATATCAAAATTATTGATTTTAATATTAATTTCTAAAAATAAAAGACGGATAACAATGAAATGTTAAAAACTGAAAGGTTCTAAAATTTATAATTCATTAATTATTTCAATAGTTACCAATTTTGGGATGAAATGCTAAAGGATTACGATCAAGACATGCTTTAATAGCTTTCTGTCGCTCTTCTTCATGGGCTAAATTGTTGTAGCAATTATTGCAATTACAATTGTTACAAAACTCTCCATTTGCAAAACAATCACAATACCTAATTGAAGGGGGAAACAAATTTAATAATCTTAGAGTCGGAATAATAATTTTTTCTAAAATCTTAAATAAATATCAGTTTTCAAGAATTAAGCAGTTACTTACAATTTTAAACATTGCGATTTTGTACAGTTACATGGTTTTCTTTGCCTATTGTCAAGTTCCACAGGAGTTGTTCTTCTATATTAAATATAAATAAAGATCAATGTTATAAAAAACACGAAGAACTTACCTACAGATAATGTCAAATATTTTTTTTCCCTTACAATTAATAAATTTGAATAACTTTCAAGATTCTTTTTTTTTTTTTTTTTTTTTTTTGGTTTTAGATTATTATGAAGGCAGAATTTTAAAATAAATCAAATATACATTTAAAATCAATAGTTAAAAAATATGGTATTTAATTTGAGGAATTTTAACAATTAAACTGATTAGTGAACTTGCCTCGGAGAATGATGAGCAGGTGGATGAGAAGGAGGGCGAAAATTATTAGGTGGGTTAGATGTCAAAGAAATGAAGGCTGATTGTGAAGATGAACTTGAAGTAGCTGGAGCTGGCAATATATTTACCACTTGGGCTCCTGTTCCTGAACTAGAACTCGACTGTTGAATCTATATAAACAAAACAAATGCCATTAGTTTTATAATATTTAAATACTAACTTATATTTTAATTCTATATAAATAATACTGTAACAGAAACTATTTACTTATTATATAAATATTCATTATAAAAGTTATTATAACTTTATTAAATAATAATTTTATTATATATATTCTTACAAATTTAATAATTTTATTAATTCTGAGCCAATTAGGAATGACATTTGATGAATACACACACACACACACATATATATATATATATATAAAGAAAGAAAGAAATATTCCAAGTAAAATGAGTTTCATCTTAAATATTCAAAAGATAAATAACATTTAAGATAATTAAGGACAAAGTTATTTTTAATAATAATAATTTCATACAGTAATACACAAAACTAAATATCATAGTAGTTATCAATATATTTTTGTTTAAAAAAATTGTTTAATTACTACTGATTAATTAATATGTGTAATAAAATTTAACAGTAATTATTTAACAAACAATAGTATTTTTCAAATAACCATTAGTAACAAGTCAAACATTATGTTATAGCAGCTTACAATATAATATCTTACTATGAAGCCAGATTTTTTTTTTAAATCAAGCTATATTAAGAGATTAGAATCTTAAAAAAATAAATAAATAAATAATTGAGGAAGTCATACAACAAGAGTATCCATATTCAGGATAAAAAGGAAATCTGCATATTTATCATTACATATTGGTAGTCAAAATTGGAAAGAAACTAGAATTGCAATCAATGAAATTAATAGAGAATTGCTCATATATAGCTTTATTTTGATCTCAGATGGAAATATCATTGAAGCGAAACTATGATTTAAAAAAGTATTTTTTTAATACACTTTTTTTCAAAATTAGGTTAAACTGATACTTCTGCAAGAAAATAATCCACCCATAATAATATACAGTTCCCTGTAATTCACATAAAAATAGTTTTTTTTTTTTTTAGCATAACCTGCAGATTATGGTAGGAAATTATAGTAAATGTGGGTGAATAATTAAATGAAGTACCAGAAATGCACTTTTTAATTTTCAATACATTTAATTACATAGTTGACTATAACAATAATGTGGCTAGTCTGTCAGCATTTGAAATCTTGCAAAACATTTATAATGTATTGTATACAATTTAAATATCAAAATAAAAAAACAAAGCTAATTGTATTTTTTAACTGCATTATCAGCTATTCATGTTATTGTTTAAATTATCTGCTTTCACCAGATTAATTCTCTAAAATAGGAATTCCATCTTTTCTCATGCACACTATTACATTTAATAAGAATGAAATCATATAATTTCAAAGTTTCCTTTGCAACATAAATTAATATGAGCACATATCATTGAATCATGGTAATGACAGCATATCATTACCTGAGTTACATATTGTGCTGGAACCATTACATAACCAGAAGAGTTTCCACCAACCGGTATAAATGTGCCAGCAGGCAGTTGACTCAACTGTGTTGTAGAACCAGAACTGGTTGCTCGAACTTGTGAACTGGTTACAGAAGGTATTAAAAATTTTGGAGCTACTTTAGTTGTTACCTATAAAAGCAAGGGAATTAATAAATATATTTGCATATCTATTAAAGTAGTTTAGTTTATTCTATAAAAATATGGAAATTGCCCATTACACTCCAAAAGTTACAATAAAAAAAACATGCTATCTATTATCAACGAACTTGGTAAATGCAATGGCAGGTATGAAAACATATGGGATATATATAAATTACTGAAACTGAAGTCAATAGAATAAATAATTTCCTTAAAGTTACAGGTTAACAATTAAATTAAATTTTTTAATTAATTAGAATAACTAATTTAAGATATGCTAAATAGCAAACTTTTATTATTTAATTATTGAGATAGAATCTTCATTAATAACATTGTTGGAAATAAATTTAAGCACAACATATATTTAGAAAAAAGAAATAAATATTTTGGATTTAATTCTTCATTTCAAATTAAAGTTATGAATGAATAAACTGTAAACACCATGTCTTATTGAATTTTGTAACATTAAATAAAAAAGGTTAAAAGTATTTTTGGGTGTTTCTAATTAACTACAAAAACAATTCCAAAATTAAAACTAAAAAAAATGCCAGAAACCAAATTTGAAAATGATAAAAAAAAATTTTTTATGCATTTATTAGAGTTAATTTCTAAGTGCTAATTTAATAACTGGAAATGAGTTTAAAAAATTAGAAATAAAATTCTACACCTAATACTTAAATGTGGAATCCTTAAAAACTGTAAAACCAAGAGTAGAACATTTTAATTTTAACTAGTTTTACCAGTTTACATTTCAATTATACTTACCAGTTTGGGAGGTTCAGTTGATTTTGGAGCTATACTAACCAATTTAGCAGGGGCAATGGGAATTGTAGGACGAATCTGAGATACTGAGGTTGTTACAGGAGCACTTGTAACTGCAACCACAGCAGTTCCAAGTGGAGCAGTACTGCTAATAGGCAATATAGTAGTTTCTTTTCTTGCTAAAAATGTAACAAAATATAATTTAAAAATTATTGATACAATCAGTGCGTTTTTATACTAATTAAATATTGAATAATATCTGACAATATTTACATTTACCACTTATGCATCACTTCCTATAAGTCTTTCTCAGCATAGAAAGACTTATAGTAAAAAGTCTTTCTATGCTGAGAAATCATGTCTAAGGTAATATAAAACCAGGTGACATGTAAATTATTTAAGATGTCAAAAATAGATAAGTAATAAAATTAATTACCAAAGTATTCAGATAATTGCCAGGAAAAAAAGACATTTATATATAGTTATTGAAAATAATTTATCACAATATTCCCAAAAACAATCAACATATTTTAATAGTTCTCGTTACGTGTAATTCTCTTACACATAATATTTTTAGAAATTTTTTAAAGAATAGTATGATATTAAACCTGTAGTTGTAGCTGTTGATGTTGTAGGTGCGCTCACAAGTCTGACATAGTGAAATTTACTTCCAGGAACTTGTAAAGGCTGAGCAGATGTTGTGGTTACTGAAGATTGGATAGGTTGCTGAATAGATGTCACAACAGATGAAATGGTAGTTAAAGAAGACGGTGTAGTATTAGAACTGCTAACAGCTATTAATGGTTTTAGAAGAGTCTGAAAAAATTGAATTTTAATAAGATTTTACTAAGTTTAACTTTTGTCAGATGATAACCATGTCACTAACAAAATATTTATTGGATGAAATGTTCTTTAACAAAAATATCTCTAAAAGGCTCAAAAATTGAAAATCAACAAAGGCAAATGTATTGTTTTTGCAGAATTCATGAAGAATACAATCTTCGTACCTCCAGTTACAGAATTATTAAGAATTTAAAAATTTCTTCCTAAAGGAATTTGCATTTTAATGAATTAAAAGGAATTAATTAAGTGTGAGGTACTTGCTCAGGAAAAAAAAAAAAAAAAAAAACTATCAAATTTAAAATTAATAAACTATAAAAATTTAAATTAATAAACTATAAAAATTTAAGTTAGTAAATAATACAAATTTTAATTTAATGTATATGAATAAAAACTAAGATATGATCATCAACATATGAATGAAAAAAAAATTTTTAATGATCGTTTTTTAATGATCGTATGCTTCTGTCAATAAATTCTCTGAAAAACATTTTTTGAACATTTAATTTTTGAAATTCCTCTATTTAAACATTATAAATATAGTTATGAATATGAAAACTTTTTTTGTTCAATTAAATAATAGTAATTGGTAAAATAATGTTAATACATTGCCAAGACTCTTTTTTTTTTTTTTTTTTTTTTTTTAATTTTTTGTTCTTGAAACTGGAGTAAGAAGAAAAAATAAATTAAGTGGGAAAGGTGTAAAATTTTATATTTTCATGAGGAGAGTTTTAAAAAATGGTTTTCCAACAAAGGAAAGGAATTTTAATTTAAATATGGAAATATATATGTATATATATATATATATATACACATATGATTATATATATATTATAATTGTCGCATAATTAGAAATAATATATATATATATATATATATATATATATATATCATTTCTCATTATGCAACAATTATAATTAAAAGTGGGTGCGCAGAAGATCTGCCTCCTCGTGGTGCACCTGGTAACACTTTTTAGTGGCTAAAAGATCTACAAATTGGCATTATTGTTAGGTTAATGAACTCTGTTTCAGCATGTTTTGTTGTACTATCTGTGGTTTTTTTTTTCGTTGTTCTTTTTATTGCTGTAAGTGTTCATAATCTGCCATTGGAAATAAATAAATAAAAAATAATAATAAAAAATAAAAGTTGTACAATGCAGCACAAATAAATATGTAATTTATGATTTGAATCTGCAGTGCTGTATAACCCATAGTAATACTCAGCCTGAAAAAATAAAAGATCTCATACAATCCACAGCCAATTTGCACTTTTTAATACCTTTTTTTCTTTTTAGCATGTACTATATACTAAACAGGTTCTGTTCTTATATCGTGATATTAAAGTAACAAAATATTTTTGTTTTAAAAAGCACTTTTGATGCTAAATTATATATATATAATGTTATCAATTTAAGACTGTGGAACCTGTAATGAAGATATACTTTTAAAAACTGCAGTGAAAACAATATACAACATTTTTGGACAATCAGTAACTTTCATATTTGTTAGAGATGAAAATCTTAACCAGTATCACAGCTAATTATTAATTAGGCCTTCTATAAAGTATTTTTAATTTTTATCTATAACTAATTTTGTCTTTTTGATTCTGTAACATATACCAATATGTTATGTGTATTAGCACAAATGCCTTTTTCCTCTACTACTTGCTGCTGAATGGAGGTCACAACAGTTGAAATTGTAATTAATGTGGTAAGTGTTGCATTAACTGCTAATAGTTAAAGATTTTGAAAAAAAATTGCATTTTAGGATTTTATCAATCCTGGCCATATTTTGTCTTCCTTCCATTATTTAATATTATAGCATTTATATATCATATATATAAATATATTCTGTATTGAACGCTCTAAAATAGACCATAACAGTTCAATGATATTGAGGTTGGGTGACTGTGCGGGCCAAGATAGATGTTTAACTTCATCCCCGTGTTCATCAAACCATGAATGGACAAGTCCCTCTGCTTCGATAGGTGCATTATCATTCTGGAAAATTCCATCTCCTGCAGGAAACAAAGTTTGTCTCATAGGATGGACCTGGGCAGCTAAAATTTCTCTATACTTCTCACTAATGATCCTTCCTTTCAGAGTTATGATTGGTCCAGCAGAAAACCACGACACAGCTGCTCGGCCTGTTGTAGGGAAAAGTGTGAAAGACGATTCGTGACCATATTACTTTCTTCCACTTATCAATCGACCAGGTTTTGTGTGTGTGGCATCACTGTAGACGATGTTTGGCATTAGCATCTGTTACAAGTGGCTAGGGAATTGCTGCTCTGGTGTAAATGTCCTGTTTAGGTGCCTTCAAACTGTAATTATAGACACTGGAGAATCCAGATGCTAATTGAGTTTGGCAGTCATTTTTGAGGCATCATGATCTGCTTCAATACCCGTCAGTCTCTTTCCGTCCACTCTTTTCCTTTGCTGAGCTTTTTGTCATTGTGTATATGCTGTCATGACTTCAGACACTGTACCTCTAGAAACGGCTAAAAGTTAGGATGTTTCAGTTACACTTGCTCCAGTTAGACGATGACGCTCCGACACTTGACGCATTTGAAATAAATCCAAGACTTACAGAACTTCAATAAAGCTATCCCATACTACCAGAATATATACATTTCTATTTAAAAAAAGTTGGTAGCTATTATTATATTTTAATGCTTATGAAGCACATTCAAAAATGTCACTTTTATTCACAGATGTTTCCATTATTTTGATAACCCCCTGTATGTATGTATATATATATATATATATATATATATATATATATATATATATAAGATTGCTTATTTTTCTATCACACAAAATTTTGTGGAAAAAAAAACATCTTTATGTACAATTAATTTTCATGAATATTCTGGAAAAAAATGCCCATAGGTTGTACAAGCAACTCATAATATACATCCCTAAATCTTAAGGCTTTTTAAAGTATAATCCACTGATTCTACACAGAAAATTAAATACTTTCTTTCGCCCCCTTTTTTTTTCTCTACAAATATAGCAATAAAAAATATTAAAGAAGAGTCCCTAAGATTTCTTAGTGGATAAAAGTAATCCTGAAAAATAAAAAAAACTCACCTGTGAAACAGGTTTTAAAATAACTTTAGTTGGTGACTGAGAAACAGTTGTCTTGGCTATTGAAGAACCTGTGATGCTTGAAGGACACATAATTGTAGCCAACTTAGCACCACCAGTAGTTACACTTGAAATAGTAGAATTTGTAGCAGGAGCAATTCTTCTGGGCGATTTTGTAAAAGTAGCAGCAGGAAATGTAGGTTTTTGATATGCTCTCACCGGGGACAAAACATACTATAGGAACATTCTTAATTATTGCAATTAAATTCATTTAAATTTCGGCTATGCTATTAACCTAAGCCCACTTTTTTTATAAGTGTAAGACAAAACAATAAAATTATGTAGGATTATTTATCAAAGCAATTGTTGAAAATGCCCTTTATGTTCTTATAAACATATTGTGCTATATTTTGTTGATGTTTCATGCAAATCCTCTAATGTTTATAGGAATTTTTTTTTTTTTTAATCTTTGCTTTAAGTAACTCTACATAAAACGGCAGGCTTAAGTTAATACCATAGTAGAGGTTTATAGTTGTCAGCTAGTATTACATATATTCAAACATTTTCTCAACAAATAATATATTTTATTTCAATGTACTCCACTCTATGTATACAAAATTACTTTTTCATTCACTAGCCATAAAAATCTCCAACGTATATTTATACAGAATCAATCAAATATATGAAAATTATATTGAAATTTACTTTTTATTGAAGTAAACAGAAAAGTAATTACACAATTAATTAAATACATCACAAATTTTGTAAATACAAATGATGATTAACTATTATTTCAATGTTTTATTTGATAAAGTATAATATTAATAAATAACTTATACAGAGAAACATTTGATTTTAAATGAAAAGTAGAATCTTAAAAAATTAAAGGGGAAAAGGTACTTTTATGAATACCACTTTTAAAATGACAAAAATTTATAATCTGCCATTGTTTGTGAATATTCAAATTTTTAAAAAGGGAAGGCATCAGGAAAAATTAAAAATTATAGAATATTTATATTGTTATACAAATTAGAGAGCGACATGACCTTAAAAAGATTCATTAACATGAAAAAATAGTTGCATATTAAGACAATTGAGATATTTAAAGCATTTTTCTTAAAATCAGAAAATTGCAAAAAAAATGGAATTTATTAATATTTATACACTTAACATGGGTATGAAAACTAATGTGGCATGAAGGTTGAAATAAAAAAAATGAATAACAAAAATTTTTTTTATTTTTATTGACTCTTTACAGCTAGTTTTTCCGAGACATTCAGCAATTTCTGAGTCACTTTTTATTTATTCTAGATGGCGGCAATATCTAACTTTAAAATGGATTCCTTATTAGTAATGGCCTGGAAGATATCTTGGTGAAGATCGGGTCTGGTTAGCCTCAATACCACACACATGATGACTTTGTGAGTGATTAGAGGGGGCATAATAATTTAACCTTCAACAGATTGACCAAATCTTTAGGAAGATATCATTCAAGAAAAGTCTTGGGGCTTTCTATGAAAATATTCACTTGCCCATGATTTAGCAAGAACCATGATTATAGACAATATTTTAGTCAAGGCTAACCATAACTATTTGAAAAGAAAAAATATTTATCACATTAGCTAGGTAATTCGCCAACTTGTTCATTATGAAGCTTGGCACATTACCAACTCAACTTCTATCTTAAACTTAAAGATGTTGCAGACAATGATTTTTCAGGTGTTAATTTTATGTTTGCTTCCTGGCCTGACGATCATAGACGACCTGGCACAGATGGTTGGTAAATTAAAATAATGTTCTTAATAAGAGTACCTAATAAAGAGAGTTTATGATAAAAAAAATTATTTTAGTATAGAAGAGAGAATTAGAATTATCATAGCAAAGAACAGTCATTGTAATTCAATTTGTCCTTGTTTTTTCAGTAAGATATAATGAAATTAGATTTACAAGAGACATTTTGTCTTCCAAGATAATATCAATTTAAAAAAAATAAAAATGGTAGAAACACATTAAAATAATTTTAATACATGTTATAAAACAATTTTTTTGTTCATGAGCATAGATCTCAAAATAATAAATTAATTTTAATTTCAATAAAAAATAAAAATTATTAAAAAAATGAAATTTAAATAATGTAGCTGGTCAAATATGGGGCCTGACGGTCGAGTGACTAGCGCTCTAGTGTTCAGTGCCACAGGTTCGAGTATCAGCAGTGCCATGAATGTTTGTAGTGGTTCGGAATCCACTTTAAACCGTATATCTAATATAACTGTAGAGAGTTGGTCAGAGGGCTGACAACCCTACCTGTAAAAAGAAACCATTTCCTGTCTCAAAATTAGTCAGTAGGTAGATGGCATTGGACCACCATAGGGCTGTTGCACCAATGAAGAAGTGGGTCAAATATATCAGAAATAGAATATTGCATTATGCACACTTTATAGTGTTCTTCTGTTGTTGCTCTAATGCAGCTGGCAATACAGAGACAGTTATTCTTTATGCCACAAGCAAGGGCTACACCGCTGTTACTCATTTAGGGCACGTGTAGCTTGAAGATATGCTATAGACGCGAGTAACACTACCCCCACAACACTCTATGATCTCATTAGACCGGGACCTACGGTTTAAAGTGAATTCCAAACCAGTACTACCTGCAATACCAAGTACCAGAGCGCTAGCCACTCGGCCATCAGGCCCCTATGGTATCCTTCTTTTAACTAAGATTATTTTTTCCTAGATTAATCAATGTAAAAACAAGTCTTAAAAAGGGGAAACTTAGGGCATCTAAACCTTCAACATAATTTTAAAATACTTGAGTTTACTAACAGTAGAATGAATGAATTAGATGCAATACCATTGCAGATAAAACAAATAATGAAACTCAGAACAGAAAATTAAGGGATAGGTTTGAAACACTTCAATTCCAAAATTGAAACAAAATAATTTCATAAAAAAAGCAACTTTCCTAAATTATTAAAACATATTTAATGGATGATACTTATTATTACTAATTCTTATTTCTTATACATATACAGAATTAAGTTAAGCCAGTTAATTCTGTATATGTTCAGCAATTCTTAACAAAAGAAATGCAGTAATCAATTAGTATGCAATGTAGTAGTATTAACTAATAAAATGTAAGTAGTCATAAAAAAAATTACATAGAAAGAACTTACTTGCTTAGCTGGAGTGCCAAGTATGGGTCTTAAGATCTGATGAGAATTATTTAAATTGAAAATATTATTACGAGATAACGTGAAAGTTTTATTTGGACTTGCAAGCAAAATTGATTGCTGTTGACCTGTTTGCATTGGAGTGGATGAAGTAGAAACAGGAACAGGTGTAATTAAAGCTTGATTAGAGGTAGAATTGTTTGTAATGATAACTTTTGTAACCATTTGTCCACTGGACGAGGGTGTAACAGCTCGCTTCAGGGGTGCTTGAAGTGGAGAGCTTGTGTTTTGTGTGGCATTTGCCGAAGCTACAGATTTCGCAGCAACAAAAGTTGGTGTAGATGATGGCATTGGGTTAAAAAGTATTTTGATGTCATTTGTCTTACTAGGTGTAGAGGAAGGTACAGTACTTATTAAATTGCCAGATGTGTTTAATGTTGGCAATGTTAAATATTTAGTATTAACTGAAGCTCCAGTTGAAGGTTGCACTATGGCAACATTTGATGACGAAACAGTAGGAACGGTTTTAGTTCCAACCAACATTGATGATGGTTTTTGAAATATTAAAAGTTGTGGACCACTGGATTTATTTACATTAATGTTACTTTTTGCTGCTGATATATCAATAGTTTTCACTGGGGATGCAGATGCGATGAAAGGTGATTGCATAACATTTGTATTCATACTAGAATCATCAAAAGACAAATCTGGTGAACTCTGGACACCATCAACTGCAGTTAAAGTATTAATAATTGCTTCAGTTTGTTCAGGATTCAGTTCTGTTTTATCAAAATTAATACCAAATAGATCTTGATTAGCATCTATAAGTCCACTTCTCAATAAATCATTTGCATCAATTTGAGGACAACTTTCAGCATTCATTGCTTCTTGTAAAAGACCGGATTCATCATCTTTACATTGAAAACCAGTAATTAAGGAAAATGTCGAGTCAGTTAAATCAAGATCAACTTTTGGTGATAGCTCTGTAAAAGAAATTTTCATGCAATTTTTAGAAACATTTCAAAATAATTTCAATATTATATACAGTAAAAAATCAGAAAAAAATATATTTATTTATAAATTGCTCTACTAATTTTACATGAATGACAAAAAGTCCAAATAAAGCATTACTCTTTATTTCATATGGCTAGAATACACAGAAAATTATTAAGTTAATTTTATGAAATCTAAGATTTTCTTTACCATAT
Source organism: Caerostris darwini (assembly GCA_021605075.1). Classification (NCBI taxonomy): domain Eukaryota; kingdom Metazoa; phylum Arthropoda; class Arachnida; order Araneae; family Araneidae; genus Caerostris; species Caerostris darwini. The sequence goes on along the minus strand of BPLQ01014434.1, from coordinate 60,290 downwards.
TTCAAAATAATAAAAGCAACATATTTATTTTTATTAATTAATATTCAAAAGCAGACTATCAATTCTGCTATTGTGCAATATACAGGTGGATAAAAATAGTCTCTAACAGACAACAGAGTCACATAAATTATGAAACTTTTTCGAAATTTTTGTTTTCAACTTTTACATACTAAATAAGAAAAAGTAAAATATTACATTTAATTCAAATATATATTATTTGAAAGAAAATTTTATTTAGAATTCAAAATGTAACATTGAAATATATACAATATAAAAAAAATTATTAATCTCGGAGTTATATTAAAACTACACTGATACCTTATCATACTAACATTTAACAGGATATTTTTGATAACAACCTTACAGGGACATTTTATTGAGCTGACAAATAATCATGAATGCCAACCTCAAACAAGAATTTCCAATAATATCATGAGATATTTTTAGATACTTATCCATAGAAGGGAGGCAGGACATAAGCAGTAAACTCTTTGTATCGAAATGTCCACCAATATTACCATAACATTCACACCAGCATGGATGTACATTCCCAACTATAGTTGCAATTTTTAATATCAAATAATGCTGCAATTTTTTTTGAGGAAATTTTCACTAAAAAAAGTGCAATTTAAAAATAACTTAAGACTTAACACTATCAATGAGAGTGCTAAAATTATTTACTGTAAAGTACCTTTAATATAGGGAACATATATAAATTTTTAAATACATAATGTTTTATATACATTATGCACTTTTAAAATAAAAATACAAACATTATAAGAGCAAATAACTTTGTGAATAGTAGTAACAAAAATGTTATACAGATAAATATTAAACTTGCCTATTAAACTATCTTTCTTTAAGTAAACATGTCACAAGCTAACTTTTCTTTTTTGATAACAAAAGAAAAATGTAATACCAATATATTTTTAACTTTATTAAATAAAAATTACTTTCTTAGTTACTAAAAAAAATGTATAAAATTCTCCATTTTTTTAAAAACAGTTGTCACTATTTTTATCGAAATTACGGCTTTAGTTTTAAAATTTGCATAGAATTGATATTTCATCCCATAGTTGGCATCTCTGAGTATTTAAAACTCTTTTTAATACATTGTACCCAAAAAGTAATGGTAGCCCCTATCAATTGTGTGTTTATTTGATGAATATCCCATTTATGAGAACTTACTTCTCAAATTTAAATTAATGTTTTTTGCCAACTATATAATAGATATGCTTTCGTGCTTAGCAGCTGTTTACATATTTTACTGTGTGGTATATAGCTGAATCATAAAGAAAACGAAAGTGTATTGTCAAAAAAAAAAAAAAAAAAAAAAAAAAATCCAAATTGAATGTAGCAATTTTGTTACCAGTATATTATTAATACATTTTTTTTTTTTTTTTTTTTTACTTCGACTATATCTTTAATTACATGAAAGTCAACACAATCTACGGCCTTCAGAAATAACATTTTACTTGAAATTCCACATCTTATGTCTTTAAGTTATTGTTCATAAACTAGAGAAATACCAATTGTACCTCTAATGGCTACAGATGTATTCTTCTGTCTTCTGGGTACAAATAAAGTGCCTTTTCCTCCCGTTTCATTTACAATATAAAGGAACATAGTAAAAAGGCTAATGTTCATGCATCAGATTAAGTCACATTCTGACCCACCTTGCTTAGCAATTTCAGAGAAATCAATAAAATAAATATAAAAATAATGTAATTCAAATTTTATTTGTGGATTGAAATTATTCTTTCTTTGTTTAATTGGCTACTTATAATTCAAGTATTATTTGATTCTATAAATATCTATATAACCTCAATTTTTACCTTTGATTTTTTTTTTATACAGCAAAAACAGAATGAAATACATACACATGAATAATTATTCCAATTTAAAAAATGATAAAAAGGAAAAACTGCATTTGATTAATTCCCAGAACAAGGATTGTAATTGGCTATTAATTTCTGCAATTTTCATCATTGTTTAAGTTCATTCTATTACAGTAGTTTTTAAAGCTAAAGATATATTCTAAAAAATAGATATTTCTCTATTAATAATTAATAGATCATAGGTATTTCTTATTTGATTTAACATTAAAAAAAATTTCCAATGCTACGTAAACCATTTGTATTAAATGAAAAATTTAGTTTTTCATTAGTACATAAAGTTGAAAAACATTAAAACTTCGAAAAAAAGTACAATCTTGATGAATTGGATAATTTATACTTTTTAAAAAATATAATAAATAATATCTATTACGCATAATTAGCAAGATTTGATTTTTTTTTCTAATTGCAAATATTAAAAATTTTCATTTCTTAATGAAATAGAGGAAAAAACACATTTTATGCACAAAAAATAAAATAAAGTAGCATTTTACAATTTTATATTATTTATATAACCAGGGGAAAAAATTCATTACTAGGCCACTATATTTTATTAGTATTTTTGTACATTTAAATTGATATTTTTTAAAATAAATAACTCTGTGGCATTTGTAGATTGAAAATTAATGCATTTGATTTTTTCAATAAAATTAATCAATTAAATCAATGCCTTTTGTGATGTATGTAGTTCAATTTTAGACATAGAAACATATCAATGCTTTTAAAATACAAACATGATGAGATAAACCAAATTTGAAATTATTGAAAAAACTTAAAACAATCATTTTTAATACAGAATCCTCATCAGACTAGAATAAATTACACTTCTACTCACAAAATATTACTTTAATATAAATAAGTACCCAAATGGCACATACATCAATGCTAATCAGAAAATAAATAAATTTTGTAGTTTTAATAAATAATTAAACTAACAAGAACTTCATTGAGTAGAAATTATTATGAATTTAATTCATATGAAATAATTGATATTTTATTACAAGTATTTTTGAGTATTTAAAGAGCAAAAAGTAAATTTAATGTTGAAAGCAATTTTGTGAACACCTAAAAAAAAAGTTATGTTTTAATAAACGAAGAAAAATTTCATATAATTATTACAATTACTATAAGAACTCAATTTCATGTAAATATTTTCTCATCAATCAACATGAATTATTAAAATATCTAATATATCAGAATAACTGTTAAGTAGATACACAAATTATAAATTAAATAAAGAAGTTTGCGAATTTTCGCATACAAGTTCTAAGCGTTTTCAAAATTTCTTTTTATCTTCAAATAAATTTTAAAGATTCATCTATGTGTGGCTTTAAATTCAATACAAATAGTTTTACAAGAATGCAAGGTAATGATTTAATGCCAAAAAATGATTTAATCGAAATTTATTAAAGTTCAGTAAGTTACACGAGTGATTTCAAAACTGGTGTTTATGATAGAAACCAAGCGATGCCGTAAAAACAAAATATCGCAACATGTAAACACAACTAATGTAAACGTTCTCACTCATGCACATAAAATAAATTTCATGAGCTTTATTATAGCATTATATTAAAAATGTGAAAAATAAATTACTATTTTAAGTTTCTGCGAATATTTATGGCTATCAATTCTGCCACGAAAGCGCAATTTGACAATAATTCTTGAAAGACGCGCCATTTGCAGAACTCAGAACAGGGAAATTTGAATGTGGTATATGTTGAATGACTGAGTTTTAAAAACTGCTGGTGTAATAATGTAATTATAGGAAGTAAGAGACGCAATTTTGTTCACTCTATGTATTTGTTTACATAGAGATGTTATTTCACCCCTGCGGCTACGATTGCACAAATTGGCACACTGCGCCTGTACAGTATTGGTAAATAAATAGCTTTCGCAATTCCGTAATTTTTGATCACCCATCATCAGATATATTAATCTTCATCAGTTTTCAATAAAAGCGTTTACCTAATTTAGCACAATGAGTAACTAAAATAATTATAGTGAAATTTATTTCGACATTACCCATTTTCTCATCAGACATCCAGTTAAACTTCAAAATCACGCGCCGACCATTGCCATTCTGAATAAAAGCCCCCTCCCTTACTACAACCCTAAAAGTGCATTATAAAAGTTTGAGGATAATTATTAGTTGCAAATAATCTTTTGAAAGCTTTCTTTTATAATTTAGCAAAAAAACAAACCACTTAGCTACTCACTAATTACGCAAAAATGTTTATTTTTTTTTAATAAAATAAATGTTACTGAAAATGAATATCTTTTTTTTTTATTTTGTTTTTGAGCCGTAAAAATATGTGCGCAGAATTTCAAATGCTGATTAGGAAATTCTCGGTGATGCTTCTAAGGGAAAAAAAAAGTAAAAATTATCGCTTTTAATTGTTACTAAGTTTAATTAGTTTAAAAAAAAAATCATTAATTATCAAGCTCAATATCCTTTATCATGTTTGGATTTGTTTCTTGTTATCGGTTTCGGTTTTCAATAAGATTGTCCATGAATTAAATTACTTAAAAGGAAAGTAGGGTACATTTTGTGATAATAGTATTATAAAAGCACACGGTCGTTTATTTTTAATAATCAAATAAATGTTTTATTGTTCATTAATTAGTAATTTAATTTTTAATCAAATTCCTCTATATTAAATATATAATATTTTTATTAATCATTTATACATTAACGTAAATTTGTATTGTTTCTATATCAATGGCTTAAAACAAAATATTTATTGTTTAGTTCCATAAAAAGACCAAAAGGCATAGGGACAAAAAACATTTAAATTTCCTGCGGTAGATATTTAGCTGTTGTCATATTTTTCATTAATTAGTATTCCGACATATGACGTAAATTTATCTCAAAAAATAAGAGCCAGAAATTCATAGAAAGTATTTCTAAAAATTTACTTTAAAAAAAATTATGAGATAATAAGAAAAAAATAGTAAAATTAACTTAACTTTAGAACGAAATTGTGGCATTAGAGGAAATCGAAAATGGACTAAACAGAAAAATCTAAAATAAATATGGCGGCGAATGTCAAGCAGCTTTTGGCGAGTTTATCAGGATTAGGCGGTACTCCTAAAGATCAAGCTGACCGGTGTGTATTTTTTACTTCGAAATTATTATATTGCATTCATATTCGTGTTACTCATGGGTATTTTTGTAATTATCTTCATAAAGAAAGTAGTTATGCATCTGCCGGTTTTTAAACCTACAAACCATTCTTAAAGAATTAGTAGTTTAACAAGTATCTCTGTTTTTATTTGTAAAATATTAAACTTTATAAAAATTCACCAATATACATTCGCATTTAATTTTATAAACATTTTTTTTTAATTTCACTCTTCTAAAATTATTTTTAATTAAAGTACATGGTTTACTATACTTGCAAAAGTACTTTCTTTGATTTATTGTAATTATGAATTCAATGACAGCGTGTCAAAAAAAAGAAGGAAAATTTTTATTTTCTTTTGATGAAATAATTAGGTAATTTATAATTAAATCAAAATATTCTCATAATGCATTTAGTGTTTTATTATTAAATAAAGATAATACCAAAATCAAATTATAAAAATTGTTTCTATCAAAGTATTATGTATTAAATTAAAATATCTATATGCATTTAACATTAATGAAAAAATAAGCAAGAAACAAAGAGGATTATCTTTCTCTGTCAAAGTTTTTAACTTAAATTTAGAAAAAAAAAATTATAGCCAATTTTTAAAATATTTTATAAAATTATAAAAAGATTGAATAAAATGACTAAATTTTCATACTATCTAAATTATTTACTTAATTCATCTATAGATTTACTATTTAATATAATTTGAAATAAAATAATTATAATAATAAATGAATGCGAAATAGTTTATTTTTATTAGAAAATTAATTTTCATAATTAATATTTTACTAACAAACTTTAGGTATCGTGGAGTATTGGATAATATTGTGAAGGCTACAGGAATTGAACTTGTTGAGGGTCTTCAAAGTTTTGTGGAATCAAGTGAGATATTTTAATTTTTTTTATTTATGAAATACAAGTATATCACAATTGTATAAAATGCTTTATTATGCAATATGCTGTTAAAAATGTTTAAATTTTAAAAATTTCTCTAAATTCATAGAATTTGTCAAGTCTTTTTTTTTTTTTTTTTTTTTTTTTAATTATAAAGCTATTATAGAACCTATAAATAATTTAATCTACTCCTATTACTGTTATTTACCAAGAAAGAATTTGATTTCATTGGGAAATGAAACATTTCATTGTTGCCTAGTGTAAAATTATAAACTAGATTTACCAATTATTAAAAATATTTTAGTATTCTATAATATTTAATGCTTATTCATGTTTTTCTAGTTGTGAATGAAAACGTTAGCCTTGTCATATCAAGGCAATTGCTTACTGATGTTGGAACCCATTTGACGAAACTACCAGATGATGTTTCTAAAGCTGTGTCTCATTTTACTCTGGACAAAGTGCAGCCTAGAGTAGTTTCTTTTGAAGAGCAGGTTTAAATTTTTTTATATTAATAATTTTTTTATTTTATTTTCATAGGCTTAAAAATTTTAATACTTATATTTTTAATACTTGCTTTTTATACTTTTCATTTTGTATGAATAAACACAAATTTTATGATTTATAATAATAATAACAATGATACCTATATATACACGAGACTTTACCTATACAGATAAACAGGCAAGGATTGTTAACCTTCTTAAAATTCCCTCCAATACTATCATGACAAACTTGCATATAAGGATTTTTAATAATAATAAACTTGTTTTAGAATTTTTAAATAATTCCTCTAACAATGTTCTTGTATAGTGTCTGATTTTATGGATTTTTTCATTTGCATCCTTCTTAAAGAGTACAAGATACAGTGGTACCTCGACATACGAGTTTAATTCGTTCCGCAACCTTGCTCATATCTTAATTACTCGTATCTCGAAGCAAATTTCCCCATACAAAACAATTGAACTACCATTAATCCGTTCCAACCTCCAAAATGTCACCCCAGTTATTTTTGTTACGTGGTTTTGAATAATAAAAACGTATTTATAAATATCAAATATTTATTGCACAAAAACAAAAAAGAGAATGTAAAGAAATAAATTAGATATCCTCACTGGTCTTTGCCTTTTTCGCTACATTTTTCTCGCTTTCACCTGTAGGCCGTTTAGAAAAAAACATGTCCAAGGAGGTTTGTTTCTTCCTCCCTCTCAGAATGTTCCGGAAATGAGTTAGGCAAGTGTCATTAAAAAGGTCAGATGCACGACCTGTTGCAACTTTTCTGGGTGTTTTTTTCCACGAACTGTGAAACACTCTCCCACATTCCTAAGATCTCCTTTATCTCACTTGTAGAAATAACCTCCTCCTCTGACTCCTCAAAACCAATTTCTTGCATAACCTCAGTATGCTGCTGTGACTGTAACTCTTGTATCTCCTCAGTCGTCAGTTCCTGGGTGTACTCCTCGATGAGCTCGTTCACGTCTCTCTCTTCCACCTCTAGACCCATGGATTTCCCCAGAGATACAATCTCCTCTTCTACTGAAACATCGGGTTCCAATTCTTCATAGATCCTTTCAGCTACACCTTCAGGCCACAGCTTTTTCCATGCAGAGGTCAAGGTCTTCGTTGTAACTCCCAACCAGGCCTGATCAATAATTTGTAGGCAAATCGCTATATTAAAGTGGTCCTTCCAGAACTCTCGAAGGGTGAGGTTTGTGCTCTCCGTCACTTCAAAGCAGCGCCGAAACAGATGCTTGGTGTATAGTTTTTTAAAATTAGAAATCACTTGCTGATCCATGGGCTGCAGGATAGGAGTGGTGTTGGGTGGTAAGTAGAGAACCTTTATGAATTTTAACTCCTCGAGGATGTCATCTTCGAGGTTTGGTGGATGAGCAGGGGCATTGTCGAGGATGAGAAGGGCTTGCACAAGTAGGTTATTTTCCTGTAGATATTTCTTAACAGTAGGGCCGAAAACCAGGTTTACCCACTCCACAAAGAACTTCCTGGTGACCCATGCCTTCGGGTTCGACCTCCACATAACTTGCAGTTTTTCTTTCAAAATCTTATGTGATTTAAATGCTCTGGGGTTTTCCGAATGGTACACGAGGAGAGGCTTGATCTTGCAGTCGCCACTCGCATTGGCGCACAGTGCTAGAGTCAATCTGTCCTTCATAGGTTTGTGGCCTGGCATCATCTTCTCCTCTGCCGTTATATATGTTCTATTCGGCATCTTTTTCCAGAACAGCCCTGTCTCATCACAGTTGAAGACTTGCTGAGAGATGTATCCTTGGGCTTTTATTAGATCGGAAAATGTTTTAATGTAATCCTCAGCTGCCTTCATATCTGAACTTGCTGCCTCACCATGTCTGACAACGGAGTGAATACCGCTCCTCTTTTTAAAATTCTCAAACCAGCCCCGGCTGGCTTTAAATGACTCTTTGGATGCCTCGTCGATGGAAGTCTGCGGGGTTTGCTTCAGCAAATCTCCGTAGATCGCTCTTGCCTTCTCGCAAATGATGGTCTACATCAAGGTATCTCCTTGGAGCTGCTTTTCTGTCACCCACACCATCAGCAGTTTCTCCATATTTTCATGAAGGGTGGTTCGCAGCTTGGAAATTATCGTAAGGCCCTTAGCCGGCGTTACACTCTTTATCGACTCCTTCCGTTTAAGCACAGAACATATCATGGACGTTCTACGGCCATACTGCCTCGACAAGTCAACAACTAGAACACCTTGCTCATGTTTTTCTATAATTTCACGTTTTAATTCAATACTCATCATCTTTTTCTTAGCACTTGACTTTTTACAAACTTTTTTCCGATCCATGGTTATAAAAATAAACGAACTACAACTGTAAATGTAAATGCAACACAAAACGCGAACACAACTACACAACTTATCACAGCGGAAGCACGCTGCTAACTGATCGTGATGGCGCGACTGCGTGTTACTAACGAACCGGACTCGTATCTCGAATTTCGCTCGTAACTAAAAGCAAAAAATCACTTGCTCGTCGGCTCGTATCTCGAAAAACTCGTATGTTGGGGCACTCGTATGTCGAGGTGCCACTGTACTTTAAATTGATTTTGTCATGCCTATCATTTTATTTTCAAGTACACTTTTGATTGCTAGGCAAAATTGTGTATTCTCCGAATTTACAATGAAAATCTTTTCATCTAAACTTGAATTTTAAAAGGAAAAAAATTTTCTGTAATCACTAATCTTTTCTTGTATAATTTTGAAAAGAAAATTATCTTAATTAACAAATATGCTTTTAAATATGCTCATGACTTAATTACATCCAACCAAATTTTCATTCTGTAAACATTATAAAGCCTAATATTATTACAAAACAGACTTTTCAACAGAGAAAACAAGAATTTTTTTAATATACACAACTGCTTGCAAATCAATATTTTCAATAAGAGGAAAGAATTCTATGTCAAATTTACAATCTGGAATTCCACTATCAACATGAAAATACATTGCAACATCATTAGTCTACTTCTTAAAATTGATTGCATTGTATGAGGCTAAGGTGGAAAGTACTCGGCTTGACGCAGAGGGGGCACTACAATCAGCAAAAATTTGTTTCCTGCCTGGGTGCACGTGCCATTAGTTCGTATGGCAAGTTTCAACTTGTTCTCTCAGTTTGTTTACACGAATTTTTGCAGACGTCTTGCGTATTTTTCGTTAAAATGGATACACTTGAAAATTGTGCGATCACAAAATTCTTCGTCTTGGATGGATTAACCCCTAAGGAAATATATCCAAAATTGACAAAAGTTTACGGGGATTCTGCTCCTTCCATGTTAACTGTTAAAAAGTAGGCAACTGAATTTAAAATTGGTCGCACATCCCTCGAAGATGACCCACGTGAAGGATTGCCGGAAACTATCAGGGAAAAGTGCATGATATCATGTTGGACAATAAGTGAGTGAGATAGCAGAGGCCGTGGGGATTTCGGAAGAAAGGGTGCGAAACATCTTGCGCGAAGTATTATGGATGTGAGTGTATGGATGCTGTGCGCAAGATGAATGTCGCATTTGTTGAATGCTGATTAAAAGCAAATGCGCAAACGATTTTCACAACAATTTTTTATAGAGAAATAACTTTCCTTCTCAAAAGAGCTTAAAGAAGTTGCAATTGCATTATCTGGAATACTCGGACAATATCATATTCCTCAAACATCATGTGGAGAAGGCAGCGAAACGAAGTTATTTGAAAAGGATTTTAGTAAAATCAAATCCCTTGAACCTCAACCATGTTCAAATAAAAAATGGAAAGTTAAATTTAGTAAATTTTTATTTATATATGTATTTTATGTAACTGCTTTTTATACTTATGTCTTTTAAGTATAATATGCCCTCAATGTATAATATGGCAATAATGCTAGGGTTTCTTTCATGAAGACAAATTAATCATTTTCCTTTTTGAACCATTTCAAAAGAAAAGCATTATGAATGAAAAAGCTGATTGATGTCTATATAAAGGAATAACTCAATGCCTGTCTAGATGTTATATCCAACTGATAATTATTATATGCTACCTTGGGAAAAAGGAATTAAATGATCAAGATGTTGATTACATGCACCGAATAACAATAAAATAAGTATTTGTAATAATCCATACCAAACATTTGATTTTGCATATTATGGGCTCTGATCTTATTAAATTAGATCTTAACTATCATGTACAACTTTATATTCCCAAGAAGTTTCAACTGTCAACAATACTGGCATTCATAACATACTGTAAAGGTTGACTAACTTGCTTAAATTGTGTAAGTCGGGGTTACTGCAAGTGTGAGTCTGTGTCAATTGTCAACGTCCATATTGATTAAATTCAAAATTTTGCCTCATTGGTGGTCAGAATAGAAAATACAATAGCTAAAAGTTACTCATAATTTACCTTACAATAATATGCATAATTACCTTATTCTGTGTTCACTTTTCTATCATATAACAGAGCAACACCTACAACCAATGCAGTTGTTTGTCCTTGTTCTAATTCCATAATTACTGAAAGCAGTATTACTTGTATATTAAGTAACTTGTCCATTACTCCAGAAATTTGAACTTAATTATGCTACTTCTGTTAATCTTGAATCTGCAACATCTACTTCTATTTCTTTTCTCATTGTATTTCTTCAAAAATACACTTGGGATTCACTTTAGCAAAAGACATAAATTATAAAGCCAGCCGTAATAAAGCTATGTCCGTAATTGTGAATTTCTTGCAAAGAACAAATTCAAGCCAGTAATAAAAGCCAAGTTTTGGTGTAATAAATCTCTATTTGAGCTATATAAGTTCTCAAATCGAGTTCTATTTAAGTTTTGACAAAGTCTTGGACACAAAATTTGAAAATTTCTTTTAATAGTGGTGATGTAGATGAATATTACAAGAAAGGATTAGTTTTGGCTGATTTATTGTGCTTTTTTATGTATGTGTGTGTGCTGTCAAATTTTTTCTTGTAACCTGTGAATAACTAAATTTTTCAAATAACTTTCAATTATTTACTATTGTATAGTTTATCACTGTTTTCTTCAAAAAATTACAAATTGTTTGGAATAACTTGGGCAAAACTGGTCTTTGTGCCATTAAAATACACTAAATGATGAAATACAAAAGAATATAAAATATTGCTACATTAAATTTGCTTTCATACAAAAATTAAAGGAATATTAAATTACATAATTGTATATAAATACTCTTTATAATATGAACTCTTTTTTCAGGTAGCTAGTATTCGACAGCATTTAGCAGATATTTATGAAAAAGAACAGAGTTGGAGAGAAGCTGCTGCTGTTTTAGTTGGTATTCCATTAGAAACAGGTCAAAAGTAAGAGCAAAATATATTTTAAACTCACATTGAAATTTTTTTTACTCAAGTGAATGTAAGAACGAATGCACTCCACAATTTGAGTCTAAATAGATTTTTAAAAAAATTTCAGAATTAGTATGATTTCTGTAATGAATGCTTCCCACTTCCCTCCCCTTTAAAAAATTTAGCTGCTTGTTTATATATGCATTTAAATACACTAGTGAATTAAGTATAATAGTTATAATCTATTTTTGTGATTTTTTTTTTTTTAATTAAAAAGAAAATTAAGAAATTATTTTTGTTTTATTATTTCTTTATATATTGTTAAAGAATTTTTAAATTGAAATCAATTTACTGGTTTTTATTTACATTGTATATTGTTACTTTGCTTATTAGAGAAAGTTTTAGAAATTTTATAGGTCTGTAAATGTGATCTTTTTTTAACTTAAAAAGGCGTATTAATTATTAATAAATAAAAAATAATTAGAAATTGTAAAACTTAATAGTGGTCAATGAAAAATCTCCAAAATACTTAGATTTAATATTAAAAAAATTATTTCAAACTAATGTCGATTATAAATACATTAAGTATTTTGTAATCTTGTGTTTTTCTTTTCACTTTGCTTTCAGACAATATTCGGTGGATTATAAATTGGACACTTATCTTAAAATTGCTCGTTTGTATTTGGAAGATGATGATCCAGTCCAAGCTGAAGCCTTTATTAACAGAGCTTCTCTATTACAAGCAGAGTCAAAGGATGAACATTTGCAGATCTATTATAAAGTAATTAGGGAATCTACTTATTTTATATTATTGGTATTTTTTTTTATTTCCAATGGCAGATTATGAACAGTTACAGCAAAAAAAGAACAACGAAAAAAAAAACATGCAACAACAACAAAATAATACAACAAAACAAGCTGAAACAGAGTTCATTAATCTAACAAAAATGCCAAGTTGCAGATCTTTTAGCCACTAAAAAGTGTTACCAGGTGCACAACGGGGAGGTAGATCTTCTGCGCACCCATATTATTGGTATTGTTAGGTTAATCTAGGTTTTGTTTACTTAGTATTAAATGCTGTTTTGTTTAAAAATTTTATCATAATGTTAATTACTTGTTACATATGTAGATGGAGGTGATTTAGTACACATTAACACTCAACTGTTTGTCTCCTGCCCCTTAGCAAGCCCCATTTTGTTTTAAAGAATTCTGTATAGCTTAAACCACTAAGATGGAAATAATAAAAAATTGTACCCTATATAGTGTATATGTGGTCTGTAGGTCAAATTATGTTAAACAATATAGTTCCATTTAATTTAAATTACAAATTTAGATTTTTAATTAGAACTGAATGGGAACCATACAATTTCATTTATTTAGTAATGTTGAGAAGATCTGGTTTGATGAAACTTGAAGAATATCTGAATCTAACTCTTAATTTACTTAGCTTACATCTTTGGCATTCTCTCAAGTATCACTTTGTGTATTCCAGGCTCTGCATACTTCACTTTGAAATTACTGCTGTATAGCTTATATCTCCTTAAAAACTAATCTCACTTTCTGAAAGAAACTTTTACCTGTTATTATAATAATCAGTTAATTTTATATTTGAACCGTATTTTACTTGATTGTATCTGAAAATTCATTTCATTTTATTTAATTTTGTTTTGCACATACTCATTGGCCCACTACAATTTGTGCATACGCAGCAGATAAAATGTCTAAATATAGTATAAAATTACCAATGTATTGTAAATTTTATGTGTACCTATTTATTTAATATTATTTTGTGTTTGACAATTTTTTTTTGTTGTATTTTAATTTTTCTTATTTAAATGTGTTACATAGGTTTGCTATGCTAGAGTGCTGGATTATCGAAGAAAATTCATTGAAGCAGCTCAGCGTTACAATGAGTTATCCTATCGTACCATAATTCATGAATCAGAAAGAATGAAATCATTAAAAAATGCCTTAATTTGTACAATATTGGCCTCAGCTGGTAATTTGCATAATTCATTTTTCTGCTAAATTATATTATATTGCCTTTCAATGTATTTTTTGTAAGAATTGACGAATAATATAATATTAAGCTTCTTAAAATAAAAATTTTATTACATTTGTATTAATTCATTTGTAAATTTTATTTATGAAATGTCTTTATTGTGAAATATTCTTTGTACAGCGATTAAAGTACTGAGTGAAATTTTAACATTAATATGTTAATATTAACTAGATTAATTAAAATTCGATATAGAGTTTAATATCAAAGTAATTTTAGATTAAAATATAAAGAAAGAAAAAAAAATTTTTTTTTAGGTCAACAACGTTCAAGAATGCTTGCTACTTTATTTAAAGATGAAAGATGCCAACAGCTACCAGCTTACGGAATTCTTGAAAAAATGTAAGCCTGTTTGAATAAGTGTTGTGTTTCGTGCTGTTGTTTTTTAATGAATTTGAAAAAGTTATATAACATTTCTTATTTAAATAATTATTTCCTATGAATTAGAAGCTTCAAAAATTGTTTGAAATTTATTATATAGGTATTTAGACAGAATAATTCGTCGCAGCGAGCTTGAAGAATTCTCTGTCATGTTACAATCTCATCAGAAAGCTCTAACTACTGATGGTATGTAATATTTTCGCATATTCTTATTTCTTGGTAAGGGGTTAAGGTTATTGGTAGTTTTCGGTTAACAGTAGGCCAATCACCAAATTTAGGAATTATCATGTCAAATTCATCAAATATCATGTCAGTTTTTGTAATATATAAATATATTTTTAAATCTTAAATTTTATTTGAAAAATTAAAAAATGGATTACAAGATTTGGTAGTTATGAAATAACAAAAATCAACATCAAAATTTTTTGAAAAATGTTATTCTTTGTGAAATTTTTTCTTTTAAAACATGCAAAATGTAATGGTATATTATTGCTGACATGGTACATAAATGACGCTGCAAAACATTGTCAAGCAATGAGAAGAAAGGGAATATAAAATAAAATTTGGTGAATTTTATTTGTGGCCTCAAGAATTATCATATGTAGAAATGTACATTGTGTGTAAAAAAAGAAAATTATCTTGAATTATTAAATAAAACATACAAAAATCAATTTATTCATAAAAATTTAATTTATTACCTTCAAAGTAAATCTATCGAGTGTAATACAACTATTACAGTACTTGATCCAATCGTCTATGCATTTTTTGTAGGATGATTGAGATATGGCTTTCTGTTCCTTCAGTGAATTTTCTTAAATGACCTTTATCGAGTCAAAGCGTCATCCTTAATTTGGTAATTTTAATTTTGGGCACATAAAAAATTCGCATGGTGCCATATCAAATGACTACAGTGTTTGGTTGATGCCATTCATTACATTTCATGAAAGTGGAGTTTGTAAAAGCCGAGTGAAACATATCATTTGTGAACTGCTTTCTTTGGGCAGAATTGAGCCCTTTCAGAGACAGTTGTTCTGTGACATATGTTTCATCCCCAAAATATTAGTCATAATGTTTGAACTGACTTAAAAGCTATATTCAACTTTTGAGTCATCTCTCTTAAGACTCATATTATGGTTTTTGATCATCAATTTCTTAATTTTGTTGATGTTTTTATCAGTTGCAGCAAGTGAAGGTCTCCTAAACCAGGCATGTCAACTATCACTTCTTGGCCTCTGTTACAATTTTAGTGATTCTCAGTGTACAAAATTTTGTTTTAAACTTAAAATTTGAGGTAAACTTTTTATACTAATTTTTCCTTTGTAAACCTGCAGATCATTCAAAATGTTAGCTTGCAAACTTATTGGTAACTCAGTACAGTACTACCAGCTTAAAATTTTGGCAATATCTTTTATGTGCTGGTTTGAAATTATATATTTGTATTGATTGGAAGAATTGAAACTTTTTACACAGATTGTATAAACCCCTACTAGGAAAAAATCCATCTACTGTTGTCAGTACATGTGAGAGACATGTTCCAATTTATATCTTGTCTATCTTTGATTATCCGTATTTTAGATAAAGTTGAAGCAGTCAATGAAAGCATTGTATTTTCTTGTAGAAAATGTAATCATCTGCTGCAGTAGGTAGTTAGCAAAATTTACCAAAACTTCATTTTGACTGTTCTTCATTTGTTTGTCTATATTCTGTAATAGTATTATGTATAATATCAGTAATACAAGTAACATGGTTGCCATAATTATATCTAGTTAATACTTGGCTCTTAAAACTTTTTTGGGGTATAAAATGGCACCTTGTTAACCAATTTATTTATTAAATGTTTTGATTTTAATTAAAAGGTATAATCAAAATACCATTTAAAATTTAAAATATTACTAAAAATTTAAGCTGGTTTTTTTAAAAATACTGAAAAATTGAATGTTTTTATTTTTTGTAAATAATATAAATGAAGTAAAAGTTTGTATGTTTCAACATTTACTAATAAATAATGTTCTAATTTATCTATTTTCATTTTTGACATATATTAAACAATTCAATCATTATAAACAATATTGGTCACTTGAAAAAATGTTTTCAAATTTCTTAAGTTTATACAAAAATTACTGTAAATTTTAATGGGTATTATTTTTTTTTTATTACCTGTTAAATGTGCAATAACAATTATATAATTTTTTTTTCTCTCGAGCAGGCTCAACAATTTTGGATCGTGCTGTAATTGAACATAATTTATTATCTGCCAGTAAGCTTTACAATAACATAACATTTGAAGAACTTGGAGCTCTTTTGGAAATATCTCCTACTAAGGTAAAAATAATATTCATCCATGTAAAATAACACCTTTTTGAAAGTTTTTATTGATAACATTTGATTTCTATATTTTCATCCAGCATTTCTTTCACTTTATTTTTAATTAAATCATCAATTAAAGATTGCAGAAGGTTTGTTAAGATAATTAATAATTTTTGTGAAGATAATTATAGTTATTTAAATGATAAACATGTTAATCCTCCATTTTTTTTTTAATACTTCAATTGGTTTTATATAGTGATGAGAGATTGTTATGCCACGGAAATTGCTTAGCTGTAGTCACATGGAAAATTGGCAGGCAGCCAAGTCAGATGAATTAAAAAAAATTGGTGTCATGGTCAGGAAATATCATTAAGAAGGGATTTTAATTGCAATAAGAAAAATTTTAATGATGAAAATTTTAGATTATACAATATTATGAAAAAATTTCACTCTGTCATACTTTTTTTCTTTCAAAGCAGCTTTGCTCTGTGTCTATCGGACAAGCACCCATAACACTTAATCAATTTGTCCATTCCCGCTGTTAAATCGTGATCTATCTGTGATCTGATTACGCATTTTATATTCAACATCTATTTAAAATAAATTAAGTCTGTTAATGTTGTTGTTGTGTTTATACTAATTTATATTAATTTGCATTATTTCAGGCTGAAAAAATTGCTTCCCAAATGATAACTGAAAAACGAATGAATGGGCATATCGACCAGATTGATTCTATTGTCAATTTTGAAAGTAATTTTTTTTATCTAATATATTTCAGAAAGTAAAGTTTTTCTTAGCCTTTTTCTATAAAATGCAAACATGATAAATTTTTGAAATATTTTAAGTTTCCTGATTTTAAAAAATAGCAGCATGATTTTTATAACTGAATTTTTTTTTTGCATGAACTTTATTTAACAAAAGGGAAATAAAAAAGGACAAATTGTAGTGCATATATTTCTTAATCACACATGATTCATATTATAGATATGTAATGTTTTCATTTCTGAAGATTTGTATTTTATTATGAAACAGTCTTCAAGGTCAAGTAGAAATGTTGAAAAGGACCATATGTTATATAACTGAGTTACATTGATATAGATGTAAGCTCTGTGACTTCAAGTGAACATTCTTTTGAAAAGTATTCTAAACAGCATATTTTTAAATAAGAAATTTATTTATTGATATGTGGGAAGGGATTATTTGAAATTGATCCCTTAAAAATTAAAATATTTACATACATTGAAAGTGATTTTTTTTAAGAATGAATAAATTGATAAAATTCGTTAAAATCAATAAATTAATCAAATTCATTGCTTTTTTCGGATTTCCAACAGATGGTAATCCTTTTAAATGTTAATGGTATAAATAATCTATTATTTGCATATTAAAAATTATATTCAAATGCTTATTTAAACAGCAAAAAAAAAAAAAAAAAAAAAAAAAAAAAAAAAAACCTGAAGATTTCCTATTGTATAATATTTGTGTATGAGAAAAAAAGTCATTTTGATAATTTTATATGTATCTTTTCATTGTCATTTTCTTAAGTTATGTTTGCAAAAGGCGTTTCAGTTAATTGTTTATCAATCCTGCATTTTAGACAAAGAAATTCTTCCGTCTTGGGACAAGCAGATTGAGAGCTTATGCTTCCAGGTGAACAACATCATTGAGAAAGTGACCCAGCATGCACCCGAATGGATGGCTCAAGCGATGGAGGAACAGATGGTGCACTGAACTTGTCTGTGGATTTATTGCATTGTATAAACATGTACATTTTGTGCCTTTTTTTTTTTTTTTAATCTCCAGAACTCCTGTGTTTTAAGTTGTCTTGATAAATAAACTGTTTTTTTTTTTTCCCCCAAAGTATTTGTTATACTGTAAGCCAGTATTAATTTATAAATAAAATAACAGTATTTTCAAATGTGTACTTTTTAGATTAAATATCTATTTCTTTGCATTAAAATAAGATAATAAAAATAGATTTAAGTAGAAGCTTAAGAAAGAATTTTTAAATATTATTTATTATGAGAAAAGGCTATAAACATATTAATTTTTTTAAAAAAATTTGTATAAATAATTAAATGATTGCTTTAAGTGAATTAATAATCTTTATTTTTTAATTGGCTGGATTTACTCAGAAAAAAAATATTTGCACAATAAAATATAATACAAAATAAAAGATTCAAAAGATTAATGGGATGTTAATAATTGTCAGCGTCCAGAAATGACTAAAGCTTTTTACAAGAAACGATTATTAAAAACCAACTCAAAAGTTAGTTTTATAAAAGATTTCCATTGCTCCAATAGTAGAATTTGGTATTTTTATCTTTGCAGGTGGTCTGCGTATTTCTTGTGTGTGTGTCATTTATGAAATAGAATTTTATTTAGAAAATTTTTTTTTTTCCTTTCCATAAAAAATCGGTGGAACTCAGGTTTCGGCACAATATATGCATGATCAAAGATAAAATTTGAATTAGAGGATACAAAAAAGATGAAAGTTATAGGATTTGAAGAAAGCTATTTCTTTTACTGTAACAAGCATCTTGTTCTGTCCATACTATAGTAGAAACTTTTGCTGACAATGGAAGGGAAAAAGAGGATTTAATATATTTTTAGAATGATTCTAGAGCCTTATAATGCTTATTTTTATTAATGGATTTTCTTGGGGACAATAAATTTGCATCTAACTTTTAATGGCTTTTCGTAAAACTTCTAGAATTATTTTTTTTAAATCCCTTTATTGTGGTATATTTGCAGTTAGAAAGACCTCTTTTATACTGCTGTTAGTGAAATATCAGATGTCTTAGTTGGAATATGTTGAAAAAGTGCAGTACTGTATGAAACAATTTTTTCCAAAAAAATTTAGCGGTAGATTTTGAAATGCAACTGCTGATGCAGTTTTTACTCTTTTGATGTTGGTATAATTTTTTTTAATAATTGACTCATTCTACTATCAGGAAGTCATCCTCAATTCGCAAATTTTTGTTGATAATTAATCTAAACATCGATTTATTTATATAACATTGATGAGTTTCGTGTTCAAAAAACAGTCAACCGACGGATGAGGACAGGGCATTTATTAATACATGTCCTGCACTTGCGTGTCACATGGGAGAAAACCTGAAAACTTCCTCTAGGCAGTCTGGCTATCAATGCAAAACTCCTACATGTCACAATCATTATGGAGATTCTTGTTTATTAAAGTAGTGGCTGCAATGTATACTTCCAGCGAATTCAAATCTTAACTCTCCTGTAGGCTAGATATGCACATTGCACTGGGATACGGCTCTGAACAATTAATACACTATAACAAATTTTTTATTCTATGTTTACAGTTTGCCTTCTTCACCCAGAGCATCCTGATGAAAAATGTGTTGGGTTCCAAACCAGGGGTGTTTAATTCGAAAACAAAAGGCTCAAACTCGTGCACACAATTTCTTTTGGTCTACAAGAAACACTGTTTTTCACAAGTCGAAGAGTTTTGGATTCTTGAATCAACATCCCAAGGAAGCACAATTATTGAGTAAGGATTAGTTTAGGCTTTGAATGTGGAAGGTATGGAATATTCATCCAGAGAAGCAAATATTTTCAATCGGGATTGATTGCAATTTAGTAAACACTGCTAAGGCAATCAATGATGCCATCTCCGAAAAAATAGACGTAAGAAGATATCAAATTCAAAATTTTTTAACTTCAAGCAAGGATACAATACTAAAAACAATTGTTCCATTTTCGTTAAATAACTGAATATTGCTGCCTTGATAACATTTCAAGACAGCAATACCAGAGGATCCTATATAGAAAATAGAATATACTGGCTCTACTTGGTCTTTCCCCAATAATTAATTGTAATATTCACAATACTAACCCTTTGAATCAGAAATCAGTTCAAGTAGTTAACAATTTTAAGAATAGGCATTTATTCTGATGATGGCTATATGTAGACACCTAACACTAAGACCTATATAAAACAGACTATATCAGATGTCAACTAATAATAGACACGGAAAGATTAAAGAATAGAATTCCGAGAAAGTTGCTGCATCATCTGGTTCTGCCAAACCACTTCCATAATTTTAGCCCTTATGATGCATTACAAAGTTAAAGAAATTTCCAAACAGATATAATAAAGGCTGTTTTAAGATGTTTCTAGGAAACAATTGGGTCTTTATCAAAAAATAAACTGCTTGTGCTCTTCAAAATCCAAGTACTATGGGATAAAACCATGCAAATAGAGACCACTTAATGTAGTTATTAAATTTGGTATTGTACACGTATATAAACACAAAAATTAACAAATTCTTTTCATGGAATTTAACTGCATGATTATCAAAGTAGCACAACTCAAGAAGTATACTACGAAACAACCTTTACCCATGGTTGAGCTTAACAGAACTCTAAAGAAACATTCAAATTACAAGTTTTATTTTTCCATAACTATAGAAACACAGAAATGCAAGTGTTAACAGAAGAAATAAGACGGTATAATCTTTCTGATCACTCAGTTGCGAACTGTCACAGATTACCCAGTTGTTTGAAATGTGGGGAGAACCACAGAACAGATGAATTCCAAATTAAAACCAGCGTCCCATAACTTGCATGCAAAATTGTGGCAATAAAGGTCAAGTGGCCTATTGGTGGGGATGTCCAACTTTAGCTACCTCAAATCAGAAAATGATAGTTGTCAATTGTTACTCTTCCCTATACATCAATATTTTCTGCTAAAATAGTCACAGCATTAAAATAATTCGCATAAGCTGTAATACTTTTAAAAATTTATTATTTTTTTATTGGGCTCCAATTTTACCATAAATCAGCAAGGCATGTTATTTTATGCTATCAAATCTATAGCCTTGAAAGTGTTAATTTGTATGTGTTCATTTTAATTGTTAAAGTTCTTCAAGAACATTAATATCTTATTTTATTTTATGCAATAAAATTTGTTAAGGAACGTCAAAAATTGAGTACATCAGAAAAAGGGAAAAAATCAATTTTTGCAATGCGAGTTAAGCGATATTCATACATCATCAAGGATAAAACCAGAAACAAATATTAAACTTTTTTACACAACAGTATAACACAACAAATTTATAAAAGAAAAAAAATTACTTTATTATTCCTTGCCTATTTCCACCTTTCTAGAATATATTTTATTTCTTACTGTTTTCGTTTGAAAAATTATATAAAATTATAAGTATTAAATATTAAATAAAATTATATAGTATTCAGTATATATATATATGCATATGATTTTATAATTACCCAATAATCTTAGTCTATTATAAAACTCCAATTTTCATATATCTATAATACATAAATTTGAAATATAAATATTTATACACAAAGATAAAATAATTAAATATTTCAGCAAAATAAAGACAATTAAATGCACAATATATTTAAAATATTAGAAATGCAATGAACCAGCAAATAGCAAAATTTAGCATGATACAGAATGATTACAGACATGCATACGATAGTACATAAAAGGAACAATTTTATACATATAAAATCTTAATAAAATTAAGTGAAAAACATGAAAAGAATTTCAGCAATGCCCAGTCAAAATAAGTAACTTGAGTATTCACAACTTTAATTACAAAATATATACATTACAGCAGGTGATCAAATGAAATTGTTCTTATTTTCGTTTTCTTGTTCTTACGATGACACAATTTTCACATCCCTGTAACAATTAAATACATATAGTTAAAATATTCTTATTTTAAATTCAATTCAGGCCACATTAGAACAAAAAATAAATAAATTAAGAGATACTTTACAATAATCAGGCACAAAAAAAATATGTATAATGACAACTGAAATAGGGAGAGATAGAGAGGAAAAAAAACACTGGCTGGAGTCATTGCTTCAAAAACAATCTGAGTTATCTCGTAATAATTACCACAAAATGCCCAGCCATGATGCAAACAAACCCTGTTTATACACTCTCACATGCTACAAAGTAAACAAATAATCATAAATACTAAGTAGATGGTGGTACTCTACTAAACAATATGACCCAACAAAAATAATTTTAAGTGCCCCTTAGCAATATATTTATATAGTCACTGGAAATGTTTAATAAGATCCTCGCTACCCAAATCTTTTGATTTGATTATATCATGTAACATTTTTTTTAATCAAAATCTGCTACAAATACAATTTAATTGAATGGCAAGGCATATTAGAGAATTTGGTTATTATAATCGGAATAAGAAAATTACCTTGTTTGGTCCTTAAAAAATGTAGTGTCCAGGAAGATCCTCTGATACAGAAGGTTCTGCAGAATTAATGGCAAGAATTTTTGATTATGAGACGGAAAGCAAAATCACTTTCACAAATTTATGATTTACAGACAGTAATTGTTTTAAATTCGAATGCCTTAATTTCTTCAACAAAATCATGCCCACTTGCAGAAAATATAAAGTGAATTGTGCTTCTGACATCTGCCATTATGTTAGAACCAGATGATAGAATGGAATTTATCTAAATAAGTGAGTAACCAGCAACATAGTAATTGGTACCATGATTTTACAACTTCTTAAAGTATCCTGACTTAACATTATGGAACATCTTATTAATAAAACAGCAATGTACCTCAGTCCAAACCATTTTCAAATTCTATAATTTACAATTAAATTCTATAAGAGGCTTTTACGATATTCTTTTTCAATATTAATAATTGGCAGTTACATATTTGTACAGTCTATTTTCTTGAAAACTATTAAAATTTCCTTGAAGATGAAAAACAAAGAATCTGCAATAATTGATATAAACTCCATCTTTACTTTACTGCTTTCATCTAAATAAGAAAATTAACTTCCTTCTGTGAGGATTTCAAAAAATGTATTGTTCCAAATTTTTTATCAAATGAAAAAATTTTTAAAAACATATATTTGCATATCCAGTTACAGCAAAGCAACTTCTAAATTTCACAACGAATTTAACTTTTAAGTAATGTTGAGCTTCAATATTCTTTAACCTTGATAATACATTACTTGACTTAATGTGAAAAATGTTTATACTTGAATATCAACAAGCATCAAGAGTAAATTACAAAGGATGAAATGAATAACGAAACAAAATAACCAACGAAAAACTTACAGATTATAAAATGTAGCACTTAGTAAATGGAAAAATATTTTTAATAAATTTACTTTTAATAAACAAAATAATTTAATACCTTGGAAAATTATTTCAAAACCATTAAAAAAGCCTTTTTTCCCCCAAATTACACATTTTACAGCAGTTAGCAGACATGTGATTAAATAGTTAAATATGAATGATAAAAAAATAATCTGTAATAATAAAAAGAACATATGCTTTAAATAAGTAATATACTATCCTTTTTGTGATTTGTCAGAGCAATGTCGTATTTTATTCTGCTGTGTACATCTAATTCAGGATATTTAAGCATTAGGAATCAATCATTTATTTTTCTGTTTCCTCTATTAAAGGTGATAATCAACTCCTGTATGAATTATCTTAAATGTAAAATAATGTCTGTACGCAACCAAAACATTATAGATTGGCAAAAGTGCACAATAAAGCTTAGCTGAAGCATAACTACAGAATATTGCTATGTTCTTGGATATGGCAGCATCTACTTTAAATGCAGTGTATAAGCAATAGGGTTTGTTTAGGAAAAAATATTTTCAGAGAGATAACACCAGGATATTATACATATTGTATACAGAGAAGTATAGAATTGGAAGTATGATGTTTGAGAGAAATATTTCGACTACTTACAGTGCCGTTGGTGCAAGTTAAAACTCAAATTAAGACTGTAACTAATATACCTACTGGGTTAACACTGTAACCCATCATGGACAACTGCAATCTCTCCTGCATAGATTTTCTAAGAAAAGATAGTTCAGTCTCTGCTCAGAAAAACATCAAGGCAATAATTCTATTGTGCACTGTACAAGATGTATTTGGGATTGGTTTCCAAAGTTAAAGTTAATATCAATTACCCACTTAGCCAGTCAATTTGCTTGTTTTTAACTGTAATTCGAGTTAATTTAGTTTTCACTACTCAGAAAATTTGAGACATTTCAGAATTTGCAGTCAAGAGGAATCAATAAAGAAATTGACAATCAGTGCATGAAAATCACAACATATGTTAACAGGCTCTATGTCAACATGTTTCATAAGATTCAAATTATAATCTGAACACAAAGTGATGTAAATCAAATATTAAGTTCAATAAAATTGTTTGTGTAATATTTTATTTAGGATATTTATTACTAAAAAAAGTACTCTTCCATTAGAGGATCACCATTTCATGCTAAATGTAAATATGCTGCAAAATCATCAATAATCGCAATGTAATGAGTCATGATGTTTGCCTGCAATTTTCAGCAAAAGATTTAAATCCTGGGTAAGCCAATAAAGATTGTGTCAATTATAGAGTTCCTGGAGAGTAATGTTTTCTTACCCCTTGTTATTTAACTAATTAAAAATTAAACTTACCAATCATAACAAACATAAATAAAATAGTAAATAATATGTTCAGTGAAATTAAAAATAAAAATAACAAATAACATTGATGACAAAATTAATAAAAAATTAAAGTAATCCTCTGCACTTTGCAGTAGCTAATCAGCTAACTGGAATCTTGGTCAAGAAGAGAGAGGTGTGGAGTCAGAAACAACATAAAAAGTACTTGGTGCATTTAGCACACTGGTTCACTGGAAAAGTGGAAATTTGTTTCCTATTGGTGTAGAAAAATGGTGAATAAAGGATGAAGCAAGGTATGGTGGAATGGACAGTTGATTTGAGTGCCAATACAAAATGCACTTTTATTTAGTTTGAAGGAATTTAGTGTGATAGGAGTGTAGTGGGTTATGAGGGACGAGAATAATAAAAAAAACAATTCAGTGGCAATATTAAAAAAAAATTAAGTATTTAAAAATAAATTAATAAAAACATTAAAAAAATAAATTGTAACAAAGAGATGAAAAAATAAAAATATCAAACAGTTAAGTCACCATTGCAACCAATATAGTCAATTTGGTGAATTCATATACATTTTGTATGGTAGCAGAAAGGAGAGTCAAAAAGCAGTGATGATAATACAACAGAGGTTGGTGAAAGAAAGGTGGCGGTATGGCTCGGTGAAAGAGAAAGGAAATTTTGAATACTTATCCTGAAACATGGTGGCCGCATTTACTGATAAAAAAAAAAAAGTCTTATTGGAGGATAGTGCAAGGTGTTTTCTGTGATCTATTTTCACACTTATTATAATCAGGCACGTTATTAATAAGTAGATCATTGGCATTATTCAGAATGGGATTAAGTTCTTTATGGTGTAATTCTCTGCTAAACTGAAATGGAGTATTTGTGATTTTCAGTATCTAAGAATTCTAAATATTTTTGCCTGATTTTGCATATATAAAAAAACTCTTATCATGGCTATATAAAAAAAAAAAGACTTAAATAATACCTCTTCTTTATGATGAATATAATGAGTGTGAGTATCAGTGTCCTCTTTTTTTTCAGCAGAAATTTCCTCTTTTTTCTCAGCAGAAATTTCCTCTTTCTCCATAGATTTCAATGGATCCTTTTTGTCATCCTGTTCACCAGAAGATTCTTCATGAGTGGTAGAAATGGTTGAATCCCTTTGTGAATGATCATTCTCCAAAACACCATCAGAATCATTTTGTGAACGATTGATCACCAAAACAATGCTTGAATCGCTTTGTGAACGATCTTTTTTCCTACTATTCAATATTTCTTGGAAAGCTTCTTCACCAATTGCTTTGACACATACCTACGGAATATTAGTTCTGAATAAATACGTTCACTACAAATAATAAATATTTTTACTAAGACTTGAAAAATATAACAATGCCGTAAAATTTAAAGAATAATAAATTATGATAAAAAATTTAACAATCAAAATGTGTGTGTGTGCATGTATATAGACATAGTTAATATTTAATCTTTATTATTCCTCTACTATAATTTATTCTTTTGCATTGATATAAACATTTAAACAAATTTTTTTTAGATCAAATACTTTTTAAATGGAAATGATAATATTTTCCATTAATATATGAATAATGCTTATTAGAATTATAAGTTTATTAACATTCCTGGCATGTGCACCTTTTCTAATGAAATTTATAAATTAACACATAAATGACACCTATTTTCCAAACTTTAATAACATTACAATTTTTAAAATAACATCTAATCAAAAAATGTTAAATTTTCTTCTATACATAAAAACAGAAATATAATGCTTTAAAAATTAGAACAAGATTTTTTTAAAGAATAAAAAAATTCTTATACAGTTACTTATTAGTAGTTTCATGACTTTAAACTAAATACTCATAAGATTATACTTCGATCACTAGCCACAAAAAGTCAGAAGTTAAGAAGATATAAGAAAGAAGAAATAAGAAGTCTAATCCCCAGCCCATTCAAGTTTCTGACTATCTGTGATGCGAAAACTTTGTATCTGGTAATATTCATAGCTAATATTTATTTAATTTTATTAAAGACCAAATGAACAATATAATTAAAATATATAGGAAATGTTTTATAAAATCAATACAACTGAAAGAATATTTAATACAAGTTGCTCATTTTCTTTTGATAATTTTTTTTTTTTTAATCTGGTGTGTAATTTATCAAGGCTATTTCCAGCCACTCTGAGATGCTGACTAATTAATTGAGAGTAATATTTTGGTTTGATAAACCTAATTGAGTATAAAAATTCACAAAAAATGAAAATATTAGACAAATTGCTTTCTTTAAGTTAGGATACTTTTTCTGGTGCTATGCATCAAAGAGATTTGTGTTATATTTCTAATTTCTAGTCTTACTTCGTTTATAGTATTTCTATTTCTCTTTCTTTTGATGCTATGTTGGATAGTATTATATCAGAAAGAGGAAAACATCTTGGATAATATCAATTTGAAATGTTTAATAAAAAAATACAAATGTAGATTTGAAATTTCTCAGATCTTCAAATCTAGTTTTAAAATTATATTAAACATTAATTGAACTTTTTGTGACAAATTTAATATTAAAATACACTTCCAATACAAATTTAACATAGCCCCACCATAATACCACCCCATTTGCCCATCATCAAACAAGCTGTAAAAGACAAAAAAAAGCATGAAAAACAAAACTAAAAACTTAAAACTTATAATTAGAATTGAGATTATACATATATATGTATATATATATACACCTGTTTTAATTCCTTTTCATATACTTCACATGCTTCATAGAATTGACTTTTATGTTCAACGAATCTTTCTTCTATTTTTCTCAATTTTGCTTGATAGAGCTATAAAGACATTTCATCAAAAATATGTTTCAATTTTATGTTATATTACTTGACAGAAAAAATAACATTTGTAATTGCAATAACTTTATATAAATGATCTTAAATTTAATATCTCAGCGCCAAAAAACCTGTTTTCCTTATCGATAGAGAAAGACAAAACATAGTTACCTTTTTTTCTCATGTTTCATCATTTTCTACCTCTACAGACAACAGTTATTAGTGATGTGTTTCTTTTTGTGATTAATTGCAAGTTTACGTGATGAACAGAAGTGCAATCAAAGAAATTTCTTGTGAAATTAAAAAAACACATGAAATTTCATTTTAGACACGTGTATATTGTCCAGCATTTAAATTGGTCGGTACTTACATATTAATGCCACCGCAGCAGAAGTTATGCTAATGCGCCAAAATAGAGACTGTTTTGAATCTATGTTAAACTCTATATCGGTTCATTTTCCACTGAAATCCGATTGACTACTTGGTTTTTAAATAAAGTGTTTTGATTTTAAATAAAGTGTTTTATATATTTTACGATTTGTCAAAAAATTTTTAAGTGTAGATTGCCGCCACATAAAAACCACCAAATCTGTAGCTGCGGTGACGTTAATACGTAAGTACCGATTGGTCATATTGCATCTCAGTTTATGCATACCAAGATCTTTCCATTACATACAAGACTTAAAAATGAACTAAAGAAGAGAATGCAAACCCTATAAGGATACATATGTATATGGACATTGGAGTTCATATAACCAAAGGTAGCTGTAGAAATTTATTAATAAGCTTAACATTAGTGAGACTAAGTAGAAGCTTAATTGTGAGGTTCAGTAGAAGCTTATATTAGAGAGCAGTTTATGAATGAGGATTCTTGTTCCTAAGATAAGCTGAAAGGTTATTGCAGCTTAATTGCATTTTGCAAATATTGACATTATTGCAATAATATTGAGACTGAAGGTAACTATTAATTATCAATAGTTAGTTTATTATTAGACTGAATCTCTTAAAATATTGAAGAGGCAATAGCCAACACTGGGCAATGAAAATTAGGGTGATTTAGTGTGAATAGATTTCACAACAAAACATAAATGTATGGATTTTGATAGATAGAATTTTAAGTCAAATAGATTTTACAAAATAAACCCCTTCTATTCTAAAAATAAACAAATTATAAGGATTAAAATAAAAGGCAGAACATTATTTAAAAAATTGTATAAAAATATTAATTTAATTGCCTTTTCCCCCATGACATTTGCATTGTTTATAGCCACGGCCGGATTTTCCTATAGGCTAACTAGACTTCAGCCTAGGGCCTCAAGATCAAGAGGGGCCTACATTCAAATTGTTAGCAAAATTAGAATTACACTATTCTAAAAACAGTAAACAATAAAACACTTAATAGAAAATAAGGAGAAATTCTACACATATGACTAATAAACAAACATAAAAATGTATTGGTTAAGATCAATGCATTTAAAACTTAAAATTCATAATAATTCATACTTAAAGTTAAAATGCAAATTATTATGAAAAAAATTTATCTGAATTGAATTTGCTTTAATCTTCCATGTATTGAATATATTTAATTTAATTTGATAGAAAATGTGATAATTTTTATTGCATATTTTATTTTCGTAGTCGAAGATTTTTATTATTTGAATTTTGTTTCTTCGTTGATGTTTTTTGTTATGTTTGATTAGTTATTGTTACAAGTACTATATATGATGCTGAGAATAAATGTCCAAATAAGTGTTCTCGACTTTTTTTTAATTATATGTGGCACATTTTTTATAAAGATTAGTACCAATCACAACATATTGATATAAATCATAGTAATGATAAGTAATTTACAAACTTAAAAATTGGAGGTGAAAGGGCCTCATAAGTGAAATAGCCTACGGCCTCTTTTCATCTAAATCCGGCCCTGTTTATAGCAAAAGAAAAGAAAAAAAAAAAAAAAAAGAGGCATCCTCATCTACACAGAAAAGTTTAGCTACTGTATATTTTAGAGATCATCAGTGATAAATCTTTTTGAAACTATTTCCAAAATAATTTATGTGTAATAAATAACATAAAAGCAACATTTTTCCAAAAAATATCCTCTCGGACAATTATAATATTAAAATCATAAATAATAAAATACATGTAATAAAATAAAATTCTTAATAACGTATAACAAATAAATATTAATCATCATAAAAATTAATTTAAAAATTGCCATTTGAATTATTGAAAATTTTTCATAAAGATAAATATTGGAAGATTATTTTTTATTGATTACAGTGATGTATTAGAAATAATTATGTATTAAATATTGTACTAATAATAGACAGTATTGTAATATTTAAAACCAAAGCTTTATATATTTTAAAATATGGTAAATTGTGAAAAATTCGTCGAAAGAATTATTCTGAAATTTTATACCCACTGTTACTATTTTATTTTTATTTCGAAAATTTCACAATTTCCTCAATAAATTAAATTCTAAATGATTGAAAATCAATATATGGACAAAACACAGAAAAATTGTGACAATGGCAAACAACTACCTTAGTTACCAATTAACTTTTAAATTTTATCAGAGATTAAATTCAAGAGAAAACAATATAGGAGTCTAGTGAATCTGAAATTAAGAACTTATTATTTAAAAATATTCTCCTACCTTATCTATCCCATCCATGTTTGCAGCCGGCAAATGACCAACACAACAAAACAAGGTTGATATCGATCAAATCCATATGATCCGCATTAATGAAAAGAAATACGGATCAATAAGGGAACGAATAGTTCACCAAATTTTAGGGGGAAATAGGGACTTTTTTCTTAGGAACTCTCCTCACTCGATTTCTCAGAGGTGATTACTCTGAAGATTTAGCAGGAACTCGCTCTGCACACTATTCCCCTAAAGATGAATTCGCCCAAAAATATCTTAGATTTAGATTTCAAAGAAAGTCTCTGTTAGTAAAATAAGGCAGATTTTATGTTATAAATATATTTAATTTTTATATTCCTATGAAATTTATGCCACCAATATGAATTTATATATTTTGAATGATGCGAGATATTAGAGTTAAAAAACTAAAAATAAAATTAAAATACATTGTCTTAAAATTATAAATAAATTCCTAAGTAACATTCATGATTTTTTTACTTTTCTTAATTATAATTTTTGTGTGATTATAGTTAATATTTAAAAAGAATTACACGCTTTAAAATTCCATATTTTTACATGATGATGCAGTTTACAGAACAATATACTTATTTATAGAACATTTACAATTTTTTTTTAGCCATTAAACGTTTTCCTCATATTTTTTATTTATGTTTCCTTCATCCAATATATTAAATTGATTATGATCAAATTAATTAGAATCTTAAAGGAGTATGAGAATTTATTAACTATCTCTTTAACAACTGTACAGGCAATAATTTAAAAAAAAATTGCATCACCTCACATGCTGTTGAAATTTTCATATTTTTAAACTGAGATTCAGTTTCTGGAATCAGTTTGTTCATTTTATATATTACACAATTGTTGCATAACAATATTCAAGAAATTTAATGAAATTTTATAAAGAAATGTATCAAATATAATTTATTTACAAGAAATTTAGATATCAGTGATTTTTTTTTCAATGATTGTTTATATTATATTTACAAATAATGAGATATATATATGCATATTGTTATTATAATGAATATATTTTCATGTTAAAAATGATATTTTTCAATGTTAAAAAATTGCCGAGGAAAAAAAAAATCTCGGTTAATGACTCAAATGAAAAGAAATTTTTACTGTTAAACAACTTTCACGAATAAAAAAAAATGTTCTTAATACACTCATGTCCATAAATTAAGGATAATGAAGTTCAGGCAAAGAAAGAGACAGAAGCAAAACAAATTTGACTTATTTGTAAAGTCTATTTATTAAACAAAAGGTAAAGAGCAAAAAAGATGCTATAAGTTTGACATAATTAATAAAAATTGCGATTTTTACTCCCTGGAGCAAATTTCAAAAAAGAACCTATTTACAAAAAACAGTATAACATGATTAGTATGATGGTTAATATGGAGTATGTCTCCCGGACGATGCAATACAGGCCTTACGATGCCTAGGCATGCTGAGTATCAAATTATCAATCTGACCTTGGGGAATATTACACCACTCATCAAGCAATGCCCTCCGAAGTTCCGGTTGACAGGTGGGAGGAGGTTGACGGGCTGCAATTCGTCGGCCAAGCATATCCCACACATGCTCTATTGGATTCAAGTCCGGTGAGTATGCTGGCCAATCCATACGGGTGATATCCTCCAATTGAAGGCATTCGTCTACAATGCTTGCATGGTGAGGACGGGTGTTGTCATCCATAAACAGAAATTCAGCACCCAAGGCGCCCCGAAACAAACGTACATGTTGTTCCAGAATGACGTCCCGATAGATGTGGCCTGTCATCGTTACACGCTGAACATGCAGGTCAGTTCTAAAACCAAGAATAATTCTTCCCCAAACGAGCCATCCTGCATCACCGTAACGGTGTCGTTCAATGGTGGTCTCTTGGTGGTAACGGGTACCTGGCGCTCTCCATATGAAAGTCCGGCGAGAATCAGACTGCAAACTAAACCTGGACTCGTCGGAAAACATCACACCAGACCACTGTTGCGGTGTCCACAATGCATGCTCTCTACTCCAGGTTAATCGCAGGCGAAAGTGAGTTGCGGTAAGTGGAACACATCTGACAGGCCTACGAGCATATAGACCAATGTACCCTAAGCGTCTGTACACGATCTGCCTTGAAACTGTCGTACTGGTAGCTGAAGAGAGCTGACGAGACAGGTCTGATGCTGTGCTCCGTCTGTTTCTTTAGGCAGTAACTGCCAAATACCGGTCCTCATTCAGCGTTGTAACTCGGGGGCGACCTGTTCTGTAACATCTACTCACATTACCATCATCTTAGAATCGTTGCCAAAGCCTGGAGATGACACTCTGGGCGATTCCATGTACCTCGGATACTTCCAGCTGGGTACGTCCACATTCCAATCGTCCGATAATTCTACCACGTAAGAATTTTTATAATGGAAGTTTTTTTTATAATTGATAATATTTTGAATTTTTTTTTTTTTTTGTTAATTTACAAAAAAAAAAAGTTAATAAAATTGTATAACAATAGTCCATGATAATGTATCCAAATTATCAGGAATCAACTATTTTTTTCATTGAGCTTATTTTGTGAGTTTCTTACACTCATGTCCATAAATTAAGGATAATAAAGTTCAGTCAAAGAATGAGACAGAAGCAAAACAAATTTGACTTATTTGTAAAGTCTATTTATTAAACAAAAGGTAAAGAGCAAAAAAGATGCTATATGTTTGACATAATTAATAAAAATTGCGATTTTTACTCCCTGGAGCAAATTTCAAAAAAGAACCTATTTACAAAAAACAGTATAACATGGTTAGTATAAGGCTAATATGGAGTATATCTCCCGGACGATGCAATACAGGCCTTACAACGCCTAGGCATGCTGAGTATCAAATTATCAATCTGACCTTGGGGAATATTACACCACTCATCAAGCAATGCCCTCCGAAGTTCCGGTTGAGAGGTGGGAGGGGGTTGACGGGCACATTACCATCATCTTGGGATCGTTGCCAAAGCCTGGAGATGACACTCTGGGCGATTCCCAGTTCCTTGGATACTTCCAGCTGGGTACGTCCACATTCCAGACGTCCGATAATTCTACCACGTAAAAAATCATCCAAATGCTTCCTTTGTGCCATAACTATGCGGTTATTGCACTGAAAGGCTTTTAAAGCGCTTGTGAACAATTTTACTTCTTTGCCACC
Source organism: Caerostris darwini (assembly GCA_021605075.1). Classification (NCBI taxonomy): domain Eukaryota; kingdom Metazoa; phylum Arthropoda; class Arachnida; order Araneae; family Araneidae; genus Caerostris; species Caerostris darwini. The sequence goes on along the minus strand of BPLQ01014434.1, from coordinate 26,652 downwards.
ATTCCTTATATACCCCTCTCTTACACTCTCGTCATTGTGACGTACTATCCGCGCCATCTGGTGGTTTCCTGTAATTTGCATATTCTTCTTCAAGATGTGCGTGATAATTCTACAGGTGAAATTTTTATTTTAAAGTTCAATTTCTGTGTGATTCTGAATTATCCTTAATTTATGGACATGAGCGTATTTTAGATTTCTGGCACTATAGAAGATGTAGAAAATATTGATTAATTAATTTTTTTCCCTTGTTTGATAAATCGATAAAAATTTAGTTTTCTTACTGGCCATAAATTGATATTCATATTAAGACATTTTATTGCAAATTCAATAACTTCAGAAGAAATTTACAGAAAAATTATATTTCTTAATGACAAGATAATGAAAATGTAGCCTTTTAAACGTTTTCATTTCACAAAGCAAAAACAAAAATATAGTCCAAAATTTTATTTAAAATATCACCAACAGCAAAGCAATTGATTGCTATTTACAACAATAAATAAACATAATTCTTCTTCGTCCAAAAAATCACTATTAATCATTTTTATATTTTTGTTTTTCTAATGCAGCTGGCAAACACTTAGAGAGCTGGGTCTTGGATGCCTTAAGGCAAGAGGTGCACAGACGTTACTCACTTTGCATTATCCAGGGGGCGCATGTAACTTGAAGAAAGCCACGGACGCGGAGTAACAATGCCCCCGCAACGCTCTACGATCCTATTAGACCGGGACCTACGATTTAAAGTGGATTCCGAACCACTACAAACATCCATGGCACCACCGGGACTCGAACCCGAAACCTGTGGTACCGAGCGCCAGAGCGCTAACCACTCTGCCATTCAGGACCCTATTAATTATTATAAATATAGACATCTCACAGGAGACTGTAGCGGAAAACCTGCTTGAACTGCGCTGCATTTGCACATTGGATAGAAGGAAAAGCGGAAAAACTTCTAACAGGCAGCTGGATTATTGATACCAGATATATTACATAATATCTTCTATTGCCTGTAAGGAAATAAATAATAAAAATTAAAGAAGATTCACTGATGTTTATCATGCCCTAAACGACGTGATTCTTATACTCACAATCACTTTGGAAATACGAAGACAGACTTCGCGATTCACTTTGATAATTTCATATTGCTATGACAGCATCAATTTTCTAACCTAATAAATAAGAAAAATTTTAGGTAACGGTATAAGTTATATAGAAAGTAAGAATATATATTATTTAGAAAGTAATTGAGATAATGTTTTTTATGTAAGCAATACGAATTAAGTTTCAAATTTTTTTTTTTTTTTTTTTTTTTTTTTTTTTGAGATCTTGGAATACTTTTATAATTCAAAACAGAAAAATTGAGATTACAAATAAGAAGAAAAAGTGGAGCTGGAAGAGGAACTGGAAAAAGATTAATAACATCAAGAGAGTAACAGAATTCTTGATAATAAATCACAGTTTCCTCTCATGGAGTTTTTTCTATGTGTGCACAGCTTGCATCGCGTACTTAACTATTGCTGTCACTATGGTTAACGCTGAACGATCATTGAATATTTGGATTAATAAAAAAAACTATTTGTGAAGCATTATAGGGAAGAACGCCTCTCAATATTAGCATTTCTCTGCATTGAGAACAATCAAGCCCAAAAAATTAACATTGATACAATAGCTAACGAGTTTGTTTCATTTAAAAAAAAAAAAAAATTTCATAAATTTTTGTAATCCAAGTGTAAAACTAAAATATACTGAATAATTTCCTAGCAATCATTTTATCTTAATTATATTGTATATGTTTCATATTGCTTAACAGGATTAATAACGAATAAAAAATAACAAGTCAGCAAGACATTTATTGAAACACTTTTAATTGGGTTAAAGTACTCAAAATCATCAACTATAATTAGAAAAAAAATCTATGCAATTCAGCTTGGGAAAAACAAAAGAGAAGGGTAGGGGATCGCCATTTTTCTCTGTTATGGCCATATATCACATCTCCTGCTATGGCATTGGCTAGGATATTAATTGATCAACAAAGTAGGCCACACATTTTCTTAACTTTGTAAGGAATATTGTGTTTTGTAGTTTTAAAACTTTTAATGTTTTTAAAAAGGGAGTTCATCAAGCGACCGTATGGTACAGTGGTTTGAAATAAGATTTTCGAGAAGTAGTGAATAGGATTAATTCTATTTAATTGTTTTATTATTTTTTTTCCGCTATTTCTTACGCTACCCCCCACAAAGTAATTAATATAACGGAATTACGTCAATTAAATTTACTTGTATTAAAAACATCCTTTATCCAAATAATTTTTTATCCATCCTATGCATAAAATATTAATTCTTATAAAAGCATGCATTTTTTTAAAGTTTTGTTTTTGTACATTTTTGGCTATTTTTACAAGTGACATTTTTGGCTATTTTTAAATTTTTACAGACCCTTGTCGTTTTGATCAAAGTATTAATTAATGCATAGACTACTGATGAACTTACTTTTCAATGTACACACAAGAATTTTAATCAGTTTGGTATGTCTTCGAATGGTGCGTTATTCGGATTGCCTGAAGAGAAACAAATAATAAAAATTAAAGAATATTCACTGATGTTATCATGTCATAAACGAGGTGCTTCGAATACTCACGCTCCCTTTGGAAATACGATGACAGACTTCGCGATTCATTTTGGATAATTTCAGATTGCTATGGCAGCATCGATTTTCTAACCTACTCAATAAAAAAAAATTGTAGGTAACGATATATATTATTTAGAAAGTAATTGAGATAATATTTTTTTATGTAAGCAATATGAATTAAGTTTTAACTTTTTCTTCAGTGAGATCTTGGAATACTTTTATAATTCAAAACAGAAAAATTGAGATTACAAATAAGAAGAGAAAAGTGGAGCTGGAAGAGGAACTGGAAAAAGATTAATAACATCAAGAGAGTAACAGAATTCTTGATAATAAATCACAGTTTCCTCTCATGGAGTTTTTTCTATGTGTGCACAGCTTGCATCGCGTACTTAACTATTGCTGTCACTATGGTTAACGCTGAACGATCATTGAATATTTGGATTAATAAAAAAAACTATTTGAGAAGCATTATAGGGAAGAACGCCTCTCAATATTAGCATTTCTCTGCATTGAGAACAATCAAGCCCAAAAATTAACATTGATTCAACAGCTAACAAGTTTGTTTCATATGAAAAAAAAAATTTTTTTTTTCAGAAATTTTTGTAATCCAAGTGTAAAAATTAAGTATACTGAATAATATCCCAGCAATCATTTTATCTTAATTATATTGTATACGTTTCATATTGCGTTCGGTTATCTGACTTAACAGGGTTAATACGAATAAAAAATAACAAGTCAGCAAGACATTTATTGAAACACTTCTCATTGGGTTAAAGTACTGAAAATCACAAACTATAATTAGAAAAAAAAATGCAATTCAGCTTGGGATAAACAAGAGAGAAGGGTAGGGGATCGCCATTTTTCTCTGTTATGGCCATATATCATATCTCCTGCTATGTCACTGGCTAGGACATTAATTGATCAACAAAGTAGGCCACACATTTTCTTAACTTTTTAAGGAATATTGTGTTTTGTAGTTTTAAAACTTTTAAAGTTTTTAAAAATGAGTTCATCAAACGACCGTATGGTACAGTGGTATAAAATAAGATTTTCGAGAAGTAATGAATAGGATTAATTCCATTTAATTGTTTTATTATTTTTTACCGCTATTTCTTACGCTACCCCACACAAAGTAATTAATGTAACGGAATTACGTCAATTAAAATTTATTTATATTAAAAACATACTTTATCCAAATAATTTTTTATCTATCGTATGGAGACGTGAACTTTTCTTTTAGAACTTAAAATTTTTTTGTGATAAAATATTAATTCTTATAAAGGCATGCATTTTTTTAAAGTTTTGTTTTTGTGTAACGACATTTGAGAAGTAAGGAATAAAATTTATTTAAAAAAAATGCTATTCAATCACTCATTACGTTTAAGGCTAATCAAAGTATACATGCATATATTTTATCTAATCGTAATATGGTGTAAGTAGAAAAAGTACGTCTTGAGATAGAATAATATTGATAATGAAAATAAAAGAAACAATATATTTTACAGTATTTAGACAGCTTCAAGAAGATCGATTTTTGCATAAAGTGTCTTTGAGTGCATCGATTGGGAAACATAATTTGTTCACATGTGTAAAAAGTTTTCACTGTTTTTTCTTTCCTATGAAAGTATAAGATATAAACTTTTTATTTTTCATAATTCTACTGGGTCCCCCTTTCTAATCTTCCATTTATTGCGAATTCGGTAAATCTTTGCACGTAATCTATTCTATAAAGCACTTGAATTTAATTTTCCTGTTCTAACTTAGGATAAAGTTCACTACTCTGAAAGAAAACCGTGCACCTAATTAATTTCTCAATATTTAATTCTATAAAGCTAAATAAGTTTTTCTATTCTTATTGAATGCTTTGTTCTAATTTCGACTAAACATTTCTGCTCTGATTGAATACTTGTTCCGATTTCTAAGATTGTGGATAATTTTCCAAAAATACATACGTATGAAAATATAAAATAAAAACATTTGTCAATCATAAAGTTTTATTGTTTTAAAAAAAGTACTGTTTTCATTAAAAAGAACTTTATATAAGTTAGAAAAAATCTATTAAAATGAATTTATGGTACTTTATTAAATTTTGAATTTCTGCTGAATCCTTTTCATAGGTGTAGGGGCCTGATGGCGGGATGGTTAGGGCTCTGTCGCTCGGTACCACAGGTTTCAGAGTTCGAGTCCCGGCGGTATCGTGGATATTGGTAGTGATTCGGAATCCGCTTTAAACCTGATGTTCCGGTCTAATAAGATCGTAGAGCGTTGTGGGTGTGATGTTACTGGCGTCCGCAGTCTATCTTCAAACTTCACGGGTCCCCCTGGGTAGTGCTAAATGAGTAAAAGCGGTGCAGCCATTGCTTATGGCATAAAGATTATCTGTCTCTGTATTGCCAGCTACATTAGAACAAAAACATTTTTATAGGTGTAATGTAAAATATTAAAATTAAAAAAATAGAGAGTCATGTGGACTGTTATATCATACTTTTAATCACTATGCAAATCCGCTTAGGATCCGATCACAATGTTATCGGATCTAAGAAAATATGAAAAAAAAAATTAAAAAGTCAAAATTGAATTTTCTCGAATACTATTGAGAAACAATTAATTATCGTTTGGACTTTGAGCTGAGCGGTCGTGTTTTTTTCCTCTCCCTCAAATCTGTTTGTTTTGTAATGTTTCTCCTCATTGGTATGTGATTTTTTGCCCTCTTATTCTGTCTTAATCTCTTTATTATCTTTCTCTATTTGATTTCTTTGGTTCTATGTTATTATTTTGTTGTATGAAATGAGTAGCTAAATTCTAGAATTATTTTTTAGAACTTTTAGCTAAATTCTAGAATTCGTTTTTTTTTTTCTTCTGTATATTCGGGCTTTTTTTAGCTACGAGCATTTCTCACTGCCTTTACTCAGTAAAGTGCATATTTATTTTCTGTTTTAGTCAGTAGTTTTTTTAAATATTTAGTTTTGTTTATTTTATTCTGTTATGGCTGTTGTCGAAGGAGTTTCTCTCTCCTCAAACAGCACAACCATGTCTCTCTCCCCTGCTGATCAATCTACCAGTATGCTTCATTTGATTGACGTTAATACTAACCCGACAGCGTTTAACTTTATTCAAGAAATTGATCAACTTAATATTAGCATTAACAATTTTTCATCATTCATTGAGTGCGAAAACCTCAATGATCATCTGAACAATATTGAAAATTGCTTAAAAATTGAACCTCAAATACCTAATTTAGATCTTTTTATACAACTTACGCTTTCTAATATTACCAATAAAAACTTAAGGAAGCAAATGAGTCTCATCTTGCTGAAACTCAATGATTCAAACAACTCGGTGACTACTCCTACTAAAAAGAAAAAACTTAAGGTCACACAAAAGCAAAGAAAAAATTTAGCTAAACGGCCTAATACCAGTGATCCCACTGTTATCAAGTTATCTTCCAAATTTACTTGCCTTAACCCCGATGAAAGTCTTGGTCCTAGTGATGCAGACAACATACCTCCTGCTAAAATTGAAGACATTTAAAAAAATTTTGATAAATTACATCTGGACGAAAACAGTATGGACACAGATCTCACTAATGACCACAATATTGCTTCTTCTTGTCCTGCACCCCATACTACTAAATATGTTCCTCCAATTATAATTGATAACATACAAAATTCTACTGAAATTCTTAAGAACTTCAACCAGATTACAAATTCAAAGATTGAAGGACGCCTTTCTGGAGGCAAATTAAAAGTTTTTCCAACCACACCTGATGACTACAGATCCATACGGAGGCAAATTGATCACCTGAAACTTAAAAGTCATACATTTGAATTGCCCCAAGATAAGCAACTTAAAGTTGTAATTCGCGGACTGCCTTCAGATCTCCCAATTGATGTCATCATGCAGGAACTCCAAATTCTCAACTTTCATCCTGAATTCATAACTCCACTTCGTAATCGTGCTGGTACCGGCAATCTACCTCTGTACCTAATAGTTCTACCAAAAAATGAACAAAACAAAAGAATTTTCGACCTATCCACCTTATATTACTTTAGGGTCAAAGTTGAACCACTCAGAAGAAAATCAGGACCCAGCCAATGCTATAAATGTCAAGAATTCTATCATCATAGCAAATTCTGTACAAGAGACCCTCGATGCCTCAAATGTGCTGGACCTCATGCCACCAAAGAATGCACCAAAAGGCCAGATGAAGCTCCCAAATGAGCCCTTTGCTCTGGAGAGCATACTGCAAATTTCTCGGGTTGTCCTAAAACCCTGCTAATTTCACTCCTGCTCCTCCCCCGAAGGTCAACGCTTGGACGGAGAGACTTAAAAAACAAGCACAACAAATGAAGCCTGTGAACTCCAACCAATTGTCTCTTCCCGCACATCAGAAGGCTTCTCCAACTCTTCCTCCTTCTTCAGATGACTTTCCAACTCTTCCTACCCAGACCTCTCACCATACTACTTCTTCCAATACTCTGCAGGCTTCCACGGAAACGCCTCCAATTCCACTCATTCTACAACAATTAGTTGGGATACTTTCAAATCTTTCTGTTTTAATAACTGCTCTTCAAAATCAACCAGTCAATAACATTCAATAGGTCGACCAATAATTCTATCTTATGCGTGACTTGGAACTCCAATAGTCTGAAAGGAAAAATTAATGAATTACAAAATTTTATATCTGAAAATAAACCTCATGTAATTGCTCTCCAAGAAACACATCTTCGGCCAGGCGATTCCTTCAAAATTCCAAATTATATCATATATCGCTCCGATCGTCTTACCCACAGAGGAGGAGGCACGGCTATCTGCATTCATAAAAATATTAATCATCATCAAATTCATTTTACTACAACCAGCTTTGAAAACTCTGCTATCGTTATTAATCTCAAGAATAACCTAAAAATTACTGTTGCTAGCATTTATCGCCCTCCAATTGATAGATTCCTCACACAAGAACTTGATACAATAGCGAACTCCAATCAACAAGTACTTCTACTTGGTGACTTCAATTCCAAGCATCCTGCATGGAATAATGGACGCAGCAACATAAATGGTTTTATTCTCTTCGATTGGACAAATCTTAATGCATTCAATGTTATTGCTCCTAATGATCCCACATATTTCTGCCTTCACAATCCTTGCAATAGTACTCTTGACATCGCACTTCTTAGAAATTTAAACGCCGGACCTGATTCTTCTATCAACGATCTTTCCAGTGATCATAACCCTGTGATAGTTGAAGTCTCTCATAATTCATTTACGCCCTTCCTCAACAGCATAATCACAACTACCAATTGGAATATTTTTACTGAAATTCTCTCTCAAAGCATTCCTGGTAATCCAGTCATCTCCAATATTCAAGATATTGACAAAATAATTGATAAATTTAACTATGCTGTTACTTCTGCTATCAACATTGCTAGCAAATCTAAAGAACTCAGTACACCACACCAAAAACTTTCTACTCAAATCACCTCTAAAATTGCGGAAAAAAATAGAATTCGAAAATTATGGCAAGATACCAGATTTCCTCCGTTCAAGCAATCCGTCAACAAGCTTCAAAAAGAAATAAAGCAAATGATTCACAAATTAAAAAATGACAGATGGAATGAATTTTTATTAGGCCTAAATCCAGAAGATAATTCTCTCTTCAAAATTAACAAACATTTTACCAAAAAATATCCCAAAATTCCTCCACTGGTTGGATCCTCAGGTCTTATATTCTCATCTTCTGATAAAGCGAACTCTTTTGCTGAAAACCTTGAACTCTCCTTTCAAGAAAACACTGAACCTTGCGATTACTCACAAATTGAGCATGTTGAAGATACAGTAACTTCCTTTCTAGCCGATCATCAAAATTATCATAAAAATATTTTTTTCTCCATCTGACATAATTAACTTAATCAAGAATCTCAACATTCGGAAATCTTCTGGACCTGACAACATTCCAAATAAAGCCTTAATGTGTCTCCCCCTTAATGCCATTACTCATCTTGCAAAAATCTACAACAGCTGTACTAAATATCACTACTTCCCTCCTATCTGGAAAAAAGCAAATATCATCATGTTCTCTAAACCTGGCCAAGATAAGAAATTTCCTCAAAATTATCGACCCATCAGTCTCCTTAGCTGTGTAGGAAAACTTTACGAAAAACTCTTAGTGAAACATATTACTTCTTTTTGCGATAAAAATTCCATAATTCCAGCAGAACAATTTGGATTCCGTTAACATCACTCAACTTGTCATCAACTTCTACGTGTCACCAATATCATCACTGAAGGATTTAACTATAAATTTTTTACAGGAGGTGTCTTTCTAGATGTCAAAAAAGCTTTCGATCGATTGTGGCACAATGGACTGATCTACAAAATGATCAAACTTCAATTTTCAACTTGGATCACACTTATCAATACAAATTATCTTAAAAATAGGACCTTTCAAGTTCGACTTCATAATGAATTCTCCAAAATCGGTCGTATTTGTGCTGGTACACCTCAAGGAAGCGTGCTAAGTCCTATTCTCTACAATATCTTTACCTATGACTTTCCTCAATGCACTAACATTTCCACTTGCCTATTTGCTGACGATTCTGCTGCTCTTGCCCAAGGTGCTTCTATTCTTTATGTCATCAATACTCTTCAAAATTTTCTGAATATCCTAGAGGATTGGCTAACTAAATGGCGCATCGCAATTAATGTCTCTAAATCTCAAGCCATCATTTTCCGAAAAGGACACGCCAGACAACCATATATTAATCTCTCCCTTTTTGATCAACAAATTGAATGGGCAACTAATATTAAATATCTCGGCTTAATTATAGACAATAAACTTACGTTTCGAGCTCATATTCAAAAAATGAAAGAAAAATGTTGGAAAAATTTTTATCTCACTCTACCACTCATTAATAAATTTTCTAAATTAACTTTGTCAAACAAACTTCTTCTCTACAAACAAGTTCTTAGGCCTATCCTTACCTATGCTGCCCCAATCTAGGGTCTAGCTGCACAATCTAACAAGAAATCTGTACAAATTATTCAAAACAAACTTCTTCGTATTATCATTGGTGCACCCTGGTTTGTCCGCAACTCTACAATTCATCAAGATTTAAAAATTGATTCTATTGACAACTATATTACTAAACTTTCTAGAAATTTCTTCAATACCATTGCTACTCACGAGAACCCTCTCATCAAGGCACAAACTATATTTACGCAATTGAATGGAAAATACAAGTATCCTTTCTCTACTTCTAAATGGAATCGAAACCTCAAACCACCGTAATTTCCTGCTCACTTATCGCTTTTTATATATTTTACTTCAACGCATATTTACTGATCATAAATTTCTTGTTACGTTTCCATCACCGATGATTTACATTTTCCTTACTTTCTTCTTTTTTTTTTCTCTCAAATCATACGATTACTATTATCTATTTATCATGACTTTTTCTTTCCTAGTGCCTTCACATACCATTGAGTAGATGAACGCTTCGCGTTCAGGCACTCGACATCTTTATTCAACAATGATGACTATTGAGAAATGCATTCTACTGTTTTATGCAGATAACATCTTGTCATAATTTAAGAGAAGTTTTAATTTCAAACAAATTAGTCAAATTTGGTAAAGTTATTTATAAAAAAATATATTAGCAGTAACTAAAAAGTTCTAGTAGGAACAGCAGAAATTTTTTTTTTTTATAAAAATTGGCTTAACTGTCCATTTTCACTGTCATTACTACTATTGGTTGAAATTCATCACGTGGTTATCTTAGCCAATAGCAACTGACTAAGTTATTTCGGCCACATTGACAGTTGAAATGTTCGTGACTTTTACATTTTCAAGCCTGGCTTTCCGATAGAAGTTAAGTTGTAGACAGCATCGTCTGCCCTTTAATCTCATACATTCGCTTAATGTATTTAAATATTCCTTTTCCTATAAAAAATTATCTATGTTATTTACTTCCCACGATGGTATTTACTGATGATACCCCAGAAATATTTACTCGCAATTGGTAATTAGTATTCAGTAGGGGTTTAAATTTTCTGCGATGATAGTAATGCACGTGATTTTGTGATCTTTTTTAATCTTCTTTTCTTTGAATAAAATTTCTTTGAATGTAATTAATTATAGCATTTTAGATACATTTTAATGTAGATGAGTTTGTATTTTCAAGTTAGATTATCAAATTTGCTTGAAATACTACAAAATTATTAACACTGATTCTCAATTGTGCACTAAAGGTTTTTTTCTTTTTCTGTCGGATAAGGAAGAATGGTGTAAAAGAAAAGCCTCTCCTTGTTTTTAAATTTAAAAGTCTATAGATTGTTTTGTAAAATTCAGTTTTCTGATAGGTAACTTCATTCCAGTCTCTTCTAATATTTTGCATTTAAGTTATCGTTAAAAGAAATTTCAGGCAATGGAAAAAAGACCAATTTATGTTTCGCTTTATATTTTGAAAATTTTGGTAGATAATTAATAACGGTTAGGATGGATACGACTCTTTAATTAGACTGGAGAACGACGTTACTGAAGGGCTAACAGATTTGATTGAGATTCAGTGGAATTTTTGCCATTTTTGTTAATTTACAGGCCTAATTAAGTATTTGCCGGAGGCATCTAATAAATTATGTGCAGTAAGATTGTATATAACATGGTATGTGATGTTCAGAGAATTGACCATTTATATTTTTTTTGCAGGCTTTACTTTGAACTCGTATTCTATGGTAAATTTCACCGGTTGATTTTTTTTCTTAATAGAATTTAAAGCTAATTTGATAATTTTGCATTTTATGGGAGACTTAATTTAGCTAAAATATTACGTAATATAACACCCATGTTCATTTTATTTGTATGTAGTTTATTATACACAAAAAGAGCCATGTTTAATTTTTGAAATTATGTTAGTTTTAAATATGTGTTATCAAATTACTCCAAAGTTGCTGATGATGTTTATACAAGCATATGTCTGATTTCCTTGATGAAAATCTTATCCTGAAGCAACTTATAAATTAAAATTTTTATTTGAGTTTAGAAATATTAATGCCATTGTGAACATCAAAATATTCATGCTGCTATTTAAAGATTAAATATATTAAGTGTCATAAATGTTTGAGATATAACTATTTCTATAGAGAAATTTATAGATTGCTAGAGTGTTATTCTTAGATTTGCGTACTGCTTTTTGTGATGATAAATTTATTATGAGATGGCATGATTCCATTTTACCACCAAGATCTCTGATCAAAGTAGTATTCTCTTATATTTCGAAATTTCTCTCTTAAGTAGGAGTTATTTTATAAAGTACTTAAATCTAATGTTGTAAAGATGTATGATTATTATTGAAGCAATTTCTATGCTACAGCATTTTTCTTTTCATATTGTTTAAGGTAATGATGATTACACTTTGTCAGTTCTGCTACTGAATGCACGTGAAGACAAAATAATTCTGATGTATTTTTATGTATAGTTAAGACTTAAGTGTTAATTTAGAAAACACGTATTAGTTTTTTTAATAGTTTTAAATTTTTTTGAAGTGAAATTTTCAAATCTGACTATCTTGTACGAAAAAGATTTATGCATTTACAAGTGGTAATTTTCTTTCCTTTAGTCTTGTATATTATTTATTTTGATATAGAAATTGTAAATACAACTTTAAAGAGTACGTTTCATATAAATATTCATTAAATGTATTTAACTGTTTATTGAGCATTGTTATTGTATGTAATTTCTTTTTGTATATATGTAATAAAATAAAATACATATGTGGAATTTAGGGGAATCTTTCATAAAAGTAAGGTTCTCGTAATTAGTAGCAAGTTCTGTTACTGAGTTGATACAAAGGTGAATTTGGTTCTCTGCTTTGTTTATTTTCTTTTTGCTTGTAGTCTTGGGTTTTTAATTTATGTATATCAGATTTATTTTATAAATTTGGTATGAAGGCGATTTATGTGATTATTCTTTTCTCTGGTCCGTGTTTCTGATTATTATGACGATACAGAGAATGACGCTTAAATCAATTAAGGAGAAATTGTATTTTATGCTTTTAAAGGCTAGAAGTGATTTGTGACAAATTTTATACAGATTGTGCAATTGTCCTTTTCATCATAAGTGTCTGTTTTACTGAGATTTTTTTGTTTTTTGCAAGTTAGCTTCATACTTGTGATGATATCATAGTTCAGCTGATTAACCATGCTGACTACCAATCTCATGTCTTTCGCTCCTATCTGAAGTATGGAAAAATTTTTTTTGCATATTTGGAATTATTTATTCTTCTATGTTTGTCTGCTTACTGATAAAATTTTATGGTGGATATAATAATTGTTCTATTCTTGTAGGTTTAAATATGAATAAATGTAGCTTATGTACTATTGGAGGTGTACCTATGATGATATAAATGTCTCGTTCGTATGATTTCATGATTACACTTCTTATCTGAGAAGTGATTTTATTAATAATTCTTAAAGAGGCTATAATTTGTACTGTTTTTCCCATAAGATATGTTTATAGTCATGCCTATTAATTTATAATTTAGTCTCCTCAAATTAGTTATGAATGACTTCACTATTCTGTTTTTAAATATTTCAATGTTATACTGAATATAATGGGAAATGTATAGCCCATTAAAGAAATTTTGAATGATCGTAATTAAGCTAAGCAACTGTTATATCAAATACAAATGCTTCGCTGTTGCGTATAGTTAATAAATGCTATTGCGATTATTTTCAGGTCAGCTTGTTAAATTTGCTTAAGACTACTAAATTAGTAACCCTGATTCTCAGTACGCTAAGGTGTGGCTTGTTTTTTCGGATGATAAGGAATGGTTTAAAAGAAAAAGGGCAAACAAAGATAAAACCTCCTTGATTTTAAATTTAAAATTCTAGATTATCTTGTAAAATTTTCTGATTGGTGACTTCATACCAGTCTCTTCTACTATTGCATTAAGTTATCATGATGACAAGAGTTTAGACAATGAAAAGAAGACAAATTATGTTTTGCTTTATATTGTAAAATTTTTGTAGATAATAGAGTTTTTGCATACCGTACGTACGTAGGACGTCCGTTAGTTTTCTCCCAGCGCATGCCGTATGAGCAAAAAAAGCTAACGGACGTCTCTAATGACTTACTGTATGCAAAAACTCTAATGACTGCCCCAATGCATGGTTAGGTTGGAGATGACCCTTTAATTAGTCCGGAGAAGGATGTTGCTGAAGGGCTTACAGTTTTGATTGCGATTCAGTGGAGTTAAGTGCCATTTTGCTAATTTATGGGCCTAAATAAAAATTTATTGGAGACGTCTAGTAAATTTTGTGTAGCAAGAGATGACATGGTATGTGATGTTCAGAGAATTGACCGTTTGTATTGTAGACTTGGTTAAGACTTACTTTGAACTCATATTCTATGGTAAATTCCAATTTTTTTTTCTCAATAGAATTTAAAGCTAATGTGATAATTTTATTATTGTAAATGAATTCTCATTTTGTTTGTGTGTTGTTGATTATACATGAATAGAAGCGTTTGATTTTTGAAATTTTAATGTTTTAAATATGTGATAAAATTGCATGCTAAAAAGTTGCTGATGTTTATACAAGCATATGTCAGATTTCCTTGATGAAAATCTTATTCTGAAGCAACTTATGAATCGATTTGGAATTTTTATTATTGATTTGAAGTTCAGAAATATTGATGCCAGTGTGAGTATTCATGTTGCTGTTTAAAGATTAAATTTATTTATAAGTTAAGTGTCATAAATATTTGTGATGTAACTTTATTTCTATGGATAAATTAATTACAGCTTGCTGGAGTGTTATATTATTAGATTTGTATGCTGCTCTTTATGATGATAAATTTATTATGATATGGCATGATTCTATTTTACCACCAAGATCTCTGATCAGAGCAGTATTCTTTTATTTTTAAATTTTTCTCTTAAGTCGGAGTGTTTTATGAATAAAGTACTAAAAGCTAATATTGTATAGATATGCGATTATTATTGAAGCAATTTCTAGGCATTGTATAGTATTTTTAAGGTAATGATGATTATACCTTGTCAGTTCTGCTACTGAATGCACGTGAAGACAAAATAATTCTGATGTATAATTAAGTATATGTTAATTCAGTAACCTGGTATTAGGTTTTGATTAGTTTAAAAGTTTTGTGATGTAATGAAATTTTCATATCTAGTTATATCTTGGGGGAGATTTCCCTACAAGGTGCCATATGAAAACTGATTTGTTTTTTCTTTAGTCCATGTTTTTTATTTATTTTGTTATAAGTATTAAAAATACAACTGTTAAAAAAGTAAATTACATATGAATATTCATTAAATCTATTTAACTATTTAGTTAAATTGTTTTTATTTATGTATAAAAATAAAATACATATGCTTGAGAATATTTTTAAATAGTCCGTAGTTTAAGTCACCTTTAAAGAATAAGTGAATCAGTCTTTCATAAGTGCAAGGTTCTTGTGTTACTGTGTAATAGATTATAATAGTGTGTAGAGATTGTGGCAATTATCCTCTTCATTCGAATTTCCTCATAAGTATCTGCTTTAATGAAATTGAAATTTTTGTTTTTTATAAATTAGCTTCATACTTGTGATGATATCATAGTTCAGCTGATGATTAACCATGCTGACTACCAATCTGTCTTTCGCTCCTATCTGAAGTATGGACTATTGTTTTATTGCATATTTAGAATTATTCTTTTATGATTGACTGCTTACCGATAAAACTTTTCATGTTCGATATAATTCTTCTATACTAATGGATTTAAATATGGGTAGAGTAGCTTAAGGGCCTTTTGTTGATGTTGTAATTATTCAACTGTACCATGAGTTTAACTCAATTTTGTAGCTAAAATTCAGTTCTATATAATTGTAAACAATTTATTTTATGAACGAATTAGAGTTTTTTACCTATGATGATATAAATGTCTCGTTCGTATGATTTCATGATTACATTTATTATCTGAGAAGTGGGGTTTTTTTTTTCATAAAATATAATTATAGTCATGCCTGATAAATTTTAACAGTTAAAATTATTTTTACAATTTAAAGCTTCAAATTAGTAATAAATTAGTTTTTCACTGTTCTGTTTCT
Organism: Caerostris darwini; assembly: GCA_021605075.1. Lineage (NCBI taxonomy): Eukaryota > Metazoa > Arthropoda > Arachnida > Araneae > Araneidae > Caerostris > Caerostris darwini. The sequence goes on along the minus strand of BPLQ01014434.1, from coordinate 10,922 downwards.
GAATATTTCAATGTTATACTAAATATAATGTGTAATGGATATTTCTTTATAACCCATTAAAGAAAAATTATGAATGATTGTAGTTAAGATTGTGCAAGGTTAACTGTGAATTAGTCACTTAAGGTTTGAAATTGTGTACCTGCGTCATAACTAATGATGAGATTTACGACGGTCTGCCGATATATAATGATAGACTTCGTTTTCTGAATTTATTAATGTTCAATTTTTAGTCAATAGCTCGTGACGATTACATATTTGGTGACTTAACCGTATTGTTGCACATGTTCTATTTAAGCCATACTTGGTTTACGTGTTAAATTAGTTCCAAATGAAAACGAGATGGGCCATTTGTGGGCTTTTTAAATTTCTTTTGTTACAGTTCATGTATTTAGTGTCTGCATTATAAGTTAATTCAATTTTCTAGTTACATATGATGCTAATACAAGCATATGTCTGATTTATTTTGTTGATGATGTATTTTGTTCTGATATAACTAGATTTTTAATTTTTCATTCCATTTCATTTTTTAATTCCAACTACAGCTTAATGGCTTTTTGTTGATGTCGAATTGCTCGCATTTCTAATTATTCAACTGTACCACAAGCTTAACTAAAATTGAGTTACTATCTAATTGTAAACAATTTATTTTGTGGAAGAATTTTGAGTTTTTTTACTTATGATGATATAAATGTCTCGTTCGTATGATTTCATGATTACATTTATTATCTGAGAAGTGATTTTTTTCATAAAATATATTTATAGTCGTGCCTGTTGATTTTTAACATTATTTTTACAATTTAAAGCTTCAAATTAGTTATTAATTAATTTTTCCCTGGCCTGTTTCTGGATATGTCTTTATATGTCCCATTGAAGAGAAATTATAAATGATTGTAGTTAAGATTGTATTTGCATCAGTTTGACAAGGTTAACTGTGAATTAGTTGCTTAAGGTTTGAAATTGTATACCTGCATCATAACTAATGATGAGATTTACGACGGTCTGCTGATATATAATGATAGACTTCGTTTTCTGAATTGATGAGTGTTGTGTAATTTTTAATCAATAGCTAGTTATGATTACATATTTGACTTATTGCAAACATGTATTATTTAAGCCATACTTGGTTTACTTGTTAAATTAGTTCCGAATGTAAACGTAATGGGCCATTTGTGGGCTTTTTAATTTTTTTTTTATTTTTTTGTTACTGTTCATGTATTTAGGGTCTGCATTATAAGTTAATTTTCTAGTTACATATGATGCTTATACAAGCATATGTCTGATTTATTTTGTTGATGAATTTTGTTCTGATATAACTAGATTTTTAATTTTTCATTCCAACTGCAAACAAGTTGTTTTTCCTCTGCTGTCAGAAATAAGTCTGTGTTTAACTACTAAATTAAAATTGAGTATGGTGATTTTAATTTTTTTTTCTCCGGATTATTTGATAAACATTCATGCTTATGATGATATCATAGTTCAGCTGATTGACTGTGCTGACTTCAAATCTCATGTCTTTCGCTCCTATCTGAAGTGTGTCCCTGATCTTTGCTGCAGTAGTTGTCAAATTTTTGCATTTACATTATAAATAACACTTAGCAATTAGAAATTTATGCACCAATTTTAGTAAGAGAGCTCGTTTCATATGAGCTTGTCTGAAAATTAAGTGCTATAGAAAATGGGTCAACCCCACAGGTTGGATTTTAAATAAATTTATCCCACTAATGTTGACTCACATTTTTATTCATAAAGATTCGTATTTGAAGTTAAAATCAAGTTATAAATAAAATGCATTAGCTATAATGATGACTATATTTGCTACTCTTGACTTGTCATGATGATAAACCAACACCACCAAGATATAATCTGAAGCTGATGCAACCATTATTTTGATTATTCTATAAAAAAAAAAGTCTTTATTTTAACTTCAAAGGATGAACATTTCTGCTACTGGTGTAAAACTAAAAAGTAAAGGCTCGTGCTCACCAAGGCGGCAAGATGCAAGCGAAAAAGTTTGACCAATCACTAGCCTCACCGCGGTCGCCTGAAACCGGTTTGCAGTTCGCCGCGTGGAGTAGCCCAACTTTCAACTCGAAGCGGTTTTTCACTAGGCGTAATGCTATTTCTGACGTTTCGCTGTGAAGGGGTCGAAAAAATTTTGTCGCTTGCCTCTTGAATCTTCACGTCTCTCACCTTGGTGGGAACGAGCCTTCATTGATTTGTCACCTTGTCTAAGAAATGAACTAGTGACTCTTATTGATTCTGTTTAGTTGAATACAGCGTATAATTTATATTCGTGAATTCTTAGGAGTGTTTTATATTTAGTATTAGACTTAATTTACATACCAGTATTCTCAACATAAAATTATTGCACTGCTTGAATTAATGTGATGAAGTCAAGCTTACTGAGATACTATGATTTATATACTGTATTAGCTCTAACTGATCTAACAATCTTGTGCCTTTTTGTATTCTATGTAATGCTTGTTAATGTATCTACCTTCTATAATTTGACATTTCAATTTTAATAGTTGAGTTAGTACAAATCATTATCCCTTTCTCTGGTCCGTGTTTCTGATTATTATGACGATACAGGGAATATGATGTGGCATTGTTCAATGTATGTGCATGAGACCTGGTTTGAAAGTTTTTATCAGTATCCTATAATTTTTTTAATTAAATTATATGTGATGTTAGATGATTCTTTAAATATTACAAGTTGTGTTTGCAGCTTATAATTAGGTACTAGTGTGCTGTAGAATAAATATGGGAACTTCTATTATGATGAAACTTACGACGGTCTGCTGATATACAATGATAGACTTCTCGTTTTCTTAAATTTTCCTTATTTGAAGTCGTAATGATAAGGATTTGAATTAATATTGTATATACTGTGTATGTATTGGTTTTAAGATAACAATGAACATTTTATTTCTTAGCTGGAATTTTTGTATAAAATGATGATCAATAATAGAGCCAATCCAATGATTTTAGTAATATATCTGCTTTCAAAATGTACATTGTAAAGTGTTTGGTTGATAATGAATGGTTTTTAATTAAGAATTTGTCGGAGACATCCAATAAATTGTGTGTAGTAAGAGATTGTATATAACATGGTATGTGATGTTCAGAGAATTGACCATTTGTATATAAAGTGAAGGCTTTACTTTGAACTGGCATTCTATGGTAAATTCTACCCATTTGATTTTTTTCTTAATAGGCTTTTAAGCTGATGTGATAGATCTTATAGGAGACTTATATTACATAATATTTTAGCTAAAATAACACTCGTGTTCATTTTATTTGTATGTAGTTGTTTATGCATGAATAGAGGCTTTTTTAATTTTTGAAATTATGTTTTAAATATGTGTTATCAAATTACTTCAAAGTTGCTGATGATGTTTATACAAGCATATGTCAGATTTCCTTGATGAAAATCTTATTCTGAAGCAACTTAAGAATCGATTTGAAATTTTTATTATTGATTTGAAGTTCAGAAATATTGATGCCAGTGTGAGTATTCATGTTGCTGTTTAAAGATTAAATTTATTTATAAGTTAAGTGTCATAAATATTTGTGATGTAACTTTATTTCTATGGATAAATTATTTATAGCTTGCTGGAGTGTTATATTATTAGATTTGTATGCTGCTCTTTATGATGATAAATTTATTATGAGATGGCATGATTCTATTTTACCACCAAGATCTCTGATCAGAGCAGTATTCTTTTATTTTTGAATTTTTCTCTTAAGTAGGAGTGTTTTATGAATAAAGTACTAAAAGCTAATATTGTATTGATGTGCGATTATTATTGAAGCAATTTCTAGGCATTGTATAGTATTTTTAATTGTGATGATGATTACACTTTGTCAGTTCTGCTACTGAACGCACGTGAAGACAAAATAATTCTGATGTATTTTTATGTATAGTTAAGACTTTAGTGTTAATTCAGTAACCTAGTATTAGTTTATGATTAGTTTAAAATTTTTGTGATGAAGTGAAATTTTCATATCTGGTTATATCTTGTGCAAGATGTGGTAATTTGTTTTTTCTTCAGTCCATGTTTTTTATTTATTTTGTTATAAATATTGTGAATGCAACTGTTAAAGTAAATTACATATGGATATCCATTAAATGTATTAACTATTTAGTTAATTTGTTTTTATTTATGTAATAAAATAAAATACATATGCTAGAAATTTTTTTTAATCAGTCTTTCATAAATGTAAGGTTCTTGTAATTAGAGTAGGAAGTTTTGTTACTGATTTGATACAAAAATACAAAGGTAAATTTATTTTGTTTTTATTCAGTTTGTTGTCTTGGGTTTTAATTTATGTTTGTTGGATTTTTTATGAATTTGGTATGAAGGCGATTTACGTGATTATTCTTTTCTCTGGTCCATATTTCTGATTATTATGACGATACAGAGAAAATGATGCTTAAATCAATTGAGGAGAAATTGTATTTTATACTTTTAAAAGCTAGAAGTGATTTGTGACAAATTTTATAAGGATTGTGGCAATTGTCCTTTTCATCCAAAGTTCCTCGTAAGTGTCTGCTTTACTGAAATTGAACATTGTTTTGTTTCTTGAAAGTTAGCTTCATACTTGTGATGATATCATAGTTCAGCTGATTAACCATGCTGACTACCAATCTCATGTCTTTCGCTCCTATCTGAAGTATGGACAATTTTGTTTTTTGCATATTTGGAATTATTCTTTTATGGTTGTCTGCTTACCGATAAAACTTCATATTGGATATAATTCTTCTTACCTAATAGATTTATATATAAGTTAAGTAGCTTAATGGCCTTTTGTCGATGTCGAACTGCTCGCATTTCTACTTATTCAGTTGTACCTTAAGCTTTACTGAATTTTGTGGAAGAATTTTGAAGTTTTTTTTACCTATGATGATTTAAATGTCTCGTTCGTATGATTTCATGATTACATTTATTATCTGAGAAATGATTTTTTCTTTTTTTCATAAAATATATTTTTAGTCATGCCTGTTAATTTTTAACATTTTGACAATTTTTAAAGTTTCAAATTAGTTTTCCACTGGTCTGTTTCTGAATATTTCAATGTTATATTAGATATAATGTGTAATGAGTGTCTTTATATCCCATTGAAGAGAAATTATCAGTGATTGTACTTGCATCAGTTTGAAATTGTATACCTGCATCATAATTAATGAGGATATTTATGATGGTCTGCTGATATATAATGATAGACTTCGTTTTCTGAATTTATTAATGTTGTGCATTTTTTAGTCAATAGCTAGTGACGATTACATATTTGGTGACTTAAATGATTGTTGCACATGTTATATTTAAGCCATACTTGGTTTACGTGTTAAATTAGTTCCAAATTTAAACGAGATGGGCCATTTGTGGGCTTTTTAAATTTCTTTTGTTACAGTTCATGTATTTAGTGTCTGCATTATAAGTTAATTCAATTTTCTAGTTACATATGATGCTAATACAAGCATATGTCTGATTTATTTTGTTGATGATGTATTTTGTTCTGATATAACTAGATTTTTAATTTTTCATTCCAACTACAAACGAGTTGTTTTTCCTCTGCTGTCTGTAATAAGTATGTTCAGATGCTAGATTGAAATTGAGTATGGTGATTTTAATTGTTTCTTCTCCTGATTATTTGATAAACATTCATACTTGTGATGATATCATAGTTCAGCTGATTGATTGTGCTGACTCGTGTCTTCAAATCTGAAGTATGTCACTGATCTTTGCTGCAGTAGTTGCCACATTTTTGCATTTATACTGTAAATAACAATTGAAAATTTATATGCACCAATTTTAGTAAGAGAGCTCGTTTCATAGGAGCTTGATTGAAAGTTAAGTGCTAAAGAAAATGGGTCAACCCCACAGGTTGAATTTTAAATAAATTTATCCCACTAATGTTGAATCACATTTTTATTCATAAAGATTCATATTTGAAGTTAAAATTGAGTTATAAATAAAATGTATTAGCTCTAATGATGACTATATTTGCTACTCTTGACTTGTCATGATGATAAACAATCACCACCAAGATATAATCTGATGCTGATGCAACCATTATTTTATGATAATTCTATAGAAAAATATGCTTAATTAAATCGTATGTGATGTTAGATGATTCTTCAAACATTACAAGTTGTGTTTGCAGCTTTTAATTAGGCGCTAGTGTGCTGTAGAATAAATATGGGAACTTCTATTATGATGAAACTTAAGACGGTCTGCTGATATACCATGATAGACTTCGTTTTCTGAATATTTTTTACCTTATTTGAAGTCTTAATATAAACAATGTTAACTCATATCCATGTCATTATGTATGTATTGGTTTTAAGATAACAGTAAACATTTTATTTCTTAGCTGACACTTTTGTATAAAATGATCAATAATAGAGACAATCCAATGATTTCGATGATATAAAACAATGATCTGACTCTTACAAGATGTACATTGTAAAGTGTTTGGTTGATAATGAATGGTTTTTAATTAAGAATTTGTCGGAGACATCCAATAAATTGTGTGTAGTAAGAGATTATATATAACATGGTATGTGATGTTCAGAGAATTGACTATTTGTATATAAAGTGAGGGCTTTACTTTGAACTTGCATTCTATGGTAAATTCTATCCATTTGATTTTTTTTCCTAATAGAATTTAGAGCTTATGTGGGAAATTTGCATTTTATAGCAGACTTTTAAGTTAAAATATTATGTACTATAACACCCATGTTCATTTTATTTGTATGTAGTTGATTATACACGAAAGGAGCTGTTAAATTTTTGAAATTATATGTTAGTTTTAAATATGTGTTATCAAATTACTTCAAAGTTGCTGATGATGTTTATACAAGCATATGTCTGATTTTTTGATGAAAATCTTATCCTGAAGCAACTTAAGAATTGAAGTTTTTATTTGAGTTGAGAAATATTAATGCCAGTGTGAATATTCATATTGCTATTTAAAGATTAAATATATTAAGTCTCATAAATGTTTGAGATATAACTATTTCTATAGAGAAATTTATAGCTTGCTGGAGTGTTATTCTTAAATTTGCATACTGCTTTTTGTGATGATAAATTGATTATGAGATGGCACGATTCCATTTTACCACCAAGATCTCTGATCAAAGCAGTATTCTCTTATATTTTTAAATTTTTCTCGTATGTAGGAGTGTTTTATAAATAACGTACTAAAAGTTAATATTGTATAGATGTATGATTATTATTGAAGCAATTTCTAGTCATTATTTTCATATTGTTTAAGGTAATGATGATTATACATTGTCAGTTCTGCTACTGAATGCACGTGAAGACGAAGTAATTCTGATATATTTTTATGTATAGTTAACCTACTAACAGAAACCTAGTATTAGTTTTTTTTTAATAGTTTTAAATTTCTATGAAGTGAAATTTTCATATCTGGCTATATCTTGTACAAGAAAACTTTATGTATTTACAAGTGGTAATTTTTATTTTTTCTTTAGTGTTTTTTTTTATATTTATTTTGGTATAAAAATTGTAAATATCACTTTAAAAAGTAAATTTCATATGAATATTCATTAAATGTGTTTAATGTCAAATAGCATAGTAAATAAAACTATTTACTATGTTATTTGTTTAATTAAATTATTTTTATATTTATGTAATACAATACGGATGCCTAAAAAAATTTTAAATACCACCAATATAGTACATAGTCTGAGTCGCATTTAAAAAATGAGTGAATCGGACACTTTCATAAATGTAAGGTTCTTGTAATTATAGTAATAAGTTCTGTTGCTGATTTGATACAAAAAATACAAGCTTGAATTTAGTTCTCTATTTTGTCCATTTTCATTTTGCTTGTTGTCTTGGGTTCTAATTTATGTATATCAGATTTATTTTATAATCCGGTCTTCTATGACTGTAAGAGCGTCACGGAGCAAAAGTCAGGCTTCTTCCTACGGGTGCTCCATCACAACAGAAGCTGCTTCCTTCCCCTTCAACCATGAGTACGTATGGGCTCGTGGGCTTGGCCAGCCAAGTGGGATAAGAAACAACAACAATTTTATAAATTTAGTATCAAGGGGATTTCCATGATTATTCTTTTCTCTGGTCCGTGTTTCTGATTATTATGATGATACAGAGAATATGCCTAGATCAATTGAGGAGAAAATTGAACTTGTATTTTATCCTTTTAAAAGATAATAGTGATTCATGACAAATTTTATAAAGATTATGGCAATTCTCTTTTTCATCCAAATTTCCTCATTAGTGTCTGCTTTACTGTTGCTTTAATGAAATCAATAATTGTTTTTTGCTACAAGTCAATTTATCATATTAGCTTCATACTTATGATGATATCATAGTTCAGCTGATTAACCATGCTGACTACTAATCTCATGTCTTTCGCTCCTATCTGAAGTATGGACAATTTTTTTATTGCATATTTGGAAATATTTGTTCTTTTGTTTGTCTGCTTTACAATAAAATTTGTAATCTTGGATATAATTGTTCTATTCTAATAGATGTGGGTAAAGTAGTGAATTAGAATTTATTGGAAGTTGTTGACTTTTGTAGATCGAACAGCTCACATTTCTAAATATGAAGCTACCTTCAACTTAACTCGATTTTGCAGCTAAAGTTGAGTTAATATATAATTGTAAGATTTATTTTAGGAGTGAAATTAAGAGTTTTTCTCATGTGATGATATAAATGTCTCGTTCGTATGACTTCATGATTACATTTATTATCTGAGACGTGATTTTATTCGGAATTCTTAAAACAGGCTATTTGTTTGTACTGTTTTTCTCATAAAATGTATTTATAGTCATGCCTGTTAATTTTTAGCAATTATTTTTACAATTTAGACACTTCAAATTAGTTATAAATGACTGGATATATGACAAAAATATATTAATATTTTCACTGGTCTGTTTCTAAATATTTCAATGTTATATTGAATATAATGTGAAGTTTATAGCCTATTAAAGAGAAATTTTAAATGATCATAGTTAAGATAGCATATGTTATCACGTACAAATGCTTTGCTGTTTATAGTTAATAAATGCTACTGCAAAATGTACAGGCATTCATGCAATATTGAATTTTTGTATATTTCTTAGAGACTACTTGCATCAGTTGAGCAAGGGTTAAAACTGAATTAGTCTCTTAAGTTTTGAAAATGTGTTCCTGTGTCATAATGAAGAGTAGCTTAATGATGAGATTTACGACGGTCTGCTGATATAATAATGATAGACTTCGTTTTCTGAATCAATAGCTAGTGAGGATTACATGTTTAGTGACTTATAAGTTTATTTTCTAGTTACACATGATGCCTATACAAGCATATGTCTGATTTATTTTGTTGATGATGTATGATATAACTAACTTTTTAATTTTGCATGTCCACTACATAAGAGTCGTTTTTCCTCTGCTGTTGGTAATAGATTGGTTTTAGATACTTTGAAATTATGTTAGTATGGTGATAATAAGTTTTTCTAAACTTTCATACTTATGATATCATAGTTCAGCTGATTGACTGTGCTGACTTCAAATCTCATGTCTTTCGCTCCTATCTGAAGTGTGTCACTGGTCTTTGCTGCAAGTTTACATTATAAGTAACACTTAGCAATTAAATTTATATGCACTGATTTTAGTAAGAGAGAGCTTGTTTCATAGGAGCTTGTCTGAAAATTAAGTGCTAAAGAAAATGGGTCAACCCCACAGGTTGAATTTTAAATAAATTTATCCCACTAATGTTGACTCACATTTTTATTCATAAAGATTCATATTTGAAGTTAAAATTGAGTTATAAATAAAATGCATTAGCTGTAATGATGACTATATTTGCTACTCTTGACTTGTTATGATGAAAAACAATCACCACCAAGATATAATCTGAAGCTGATGCAACCATTACTTTCTCATTATTCTATTTTTACCTTTTATTTTAATTTAAAAGGATGAATATTTCTGTCAGTTCTGCTACTGAATGTACATGAAGACACTGTATTTCTGATTAATCATGGCATCTTCTATTTGTTATTTAAAAATGTCTTTTGATACACATATATATGTTCAAATTATTTTATATTTATATAATCTTAATTTTATAGTAATCTTTGTTTGGTTTTAAAGGTAGCTTTTAGCTAATGTAAAAAAATTTAAAACCGAAAGATGTAATATTCTTGACATGGATTTTTCTATGTAGTGTACGACTGATTTGTAAGCTTGTCTAAGAAATGAACTTGTAAATCTTATTGATTCTATTTAGTTGAATACAAAGTATAATATATACTTGTGAATTCTTTGGAGTGTTTTATGTGTTATATTAACCTTAATTTATGTACCAACATTGTTGGCAACTTAAATTTATTGCACAAGATGAATTAATGTGATGAAATCAAGCTTAATGAGATACTATGATTTATATATGTATTAGCTCTAACTGATCTAACAATCTTGTGCCTTTTTTTTATTATTCTGTGTAATACTAGTTAATGTGCCTACCTTATATAATTTTGGTATTTATTATGCCATTTTCAATTTTAATAATTGAGTTAGTGCAAATGATTATCTTTTCCTCTGGTCCGTGTTTCTGATTATTATGACGATACAGAGAATATCATGTCATTGTTCAATGTATGTACAAGACCCCTGATTTAAGGATTTTGTCAGTATCCTATAATAAATTTCTAAAATTAAATCATGTCATGTTAGACGATTCTTTAAATATTACAAGTTGTGTTTGCAATTTATAATTAGGCACTAGTGTGCTGTAGAATAAATATGGAAACTTCTATTATGATGAAACTTACGACGGTCTGCTGATATATAATGATCGACTTCGTTTTCTGAATATTTCTTTCCTTATTTGAAGTCTTAATGACATGGATATGTGTTAACATTGTTTATATTATGTAT